>JAFBJW010009053.1:2622610-3050088 GCA_016785235.1 Pseudorhombus dupliciocellatus | reverse complement strand
TTTTTTTTTTTTTTTTTTTTTTTTTGGTTGTTGTTTTTATGCTTCTCCTTGCCTGCTGGAGAAGCTCGGAGCTGCTGATGGGCCTCCGATCACTGTTTGTTCCACTGATGGGAACCCCCACCCCCCCACCCAAGATTCAGCCAGGAGCATGACAGTGAATAATATTGCTTTTTTTTTTTTTTTTTTTTTTGGTTGTTGTTTTTATGCTTCTCCTTGCCTGCTGGAGAAGCTTGGAGCTGCTGATGGGCCTCCGATCACTGTTTGTTCCACTGATGGGAAAAGAGATGGAGGAGGGTTATAAGGGTGCAGAGGATGTGTGTTTGTGTGTGTGTGTGGAAGTTGGAGGTGGCGGTTTGGGTTTTGAGAGTTGTTAGGGCGTAAAAAAAGTCCACTGCTATTTGTCTCTGTCGTCTTTGGGCCTGGCTGTCAGTTGCACTTGCTTGCGCCATGCAGCAAAGGCCTCTGGGAGCCCTGTGTATCACCACCAACCCACCAAAAGCCCAAAACCCAGAATTAACTTTCCCACCAAAGAAAAACTCAAGGAAATTGATTGAGGAGCTGAGACCAGACCATTATTTTCATTAACCAAATTTTTGAAAATACAGTTGAAGCAATTAATATTATATTATGTAATGAACCACATTGACTGTGATTTTATTTAATTTAATAGTTAATTAATTATAATACCAACCAATTTGTGAATTCCCTTCGTGTAAAACAGATGGCTTTGAATGATGTGCTGAAACGCTCTCTCTCTCTCTCTCTCTCTTCTCTCTCACTGCTCAACATGGCGTTGAATGAATGAATTCTAATCATGTGAAGTAAACGACGCGATCGGCCCAGGATGTCTTAGTCAAGCTGTCTGTTGCATTAAGGTTATATAACTGAGGAGTGTGTGTGCACGCATTTGCGTTGAGTGTGTATGTGTGGGTTTGAGTTCAGTTCCTTTTTT
The DNA here is from genome assembly GCA_016785235.1 of Pseudorhombus dupliciocellatus. NCBI lineage: Eukaryota > Metazoa > Chordata > Actinopteri > Pleuronectiformes > Paralichthyidae > Pseudorhombus > Pseudorhombus dupliciocellatus. Next base: position 3,049,136 of record JAFBJW010009053.1, on the reverse strand, counting down.
CACAACTGCGCTCTGACTTTGCTCTTGTGAGGATTATGGACGTGACATAGCTTCAAAGAGTATCGTTTCCAAGGGTCGTTATGAGTTGTCCTTGCTGTCTGTGTTCTTTTTCGATCAAGAAACAAAATATATCTTCAAGGAATCGGTAAATCCTCATCAAACTTATGGATTCCATTGTGGCTCTACCAAATATCCCAGTGCTTAACTGTGATGCTGTGTTCACTGAACAGTTAACCTTGGTTCTTTCTGCTTATATAATCACCCCCTGTATTGTATTTAAGGTCTGAAGTGGATTAATAGAGGAGTTGGCATGATTTCAGTTGAATGACATTTTCTTTGGTTGATCTTTGGTGGAATTTGGTGGAAATGTTGAGTCATTTATTTCAGTTTCAGGCATGATCTCCTGCTGGGACTCTGCTGTGCTCACAGATCCCACAAGGATGTTCTCAGAATTCAAAATATCTGTTAAATGTAACTAAAGGGACACAGTCCAACATTAAACTGGAGAATTGTTCCACTCTAGTGAAGTCCGTACAAATTTGCAGATCGGCTCGGAGTTCCCCAAAGAGTCAGACTGTTCATATCCCATTAACTTACTGTGAAAGTGCCTCCAACGTACATCCCTGTGTGTGAAGCCTGTCAGTGTGTGCAGGCGGAGGCAGGGAGGATCCTCGTTCACTGTGTATCTGTATTTGCCCTCCCTATCGTTCTGTTAGCTGGGGGTTGAGGCTGCAGCACAGAAGAGAGAGAGGTTTTGTGTGTGTGTGTGTAATGTTCAAAGTGAAAAGAAAACATAATGCTTTGTGAGAGAAATTGAAGCTTATATATTTTTGGATGTAATGGTAGAGAAGAGGCTTGAAGCTCTGTGGAAACTCGATCACAGTTTCCTCAAAGTCAATGTTATTTCATTCCTGGACTCAAAGGGCTCTGGCTGGGAACTGCAAGCTGCTTCCAGACCACAGGGGCTGTACTGTGGTCGACACGTGTGTCTCAGCCACACTGTGTTGAAAACTGACAGTGATCTGCTTTCCTGCGTTCCTGCTTTCTGTAGAAATTCCTTCCTCTGAATTACTGAAATGACAAAACTTCAAATGCTTCTGAGTTGGCATTAAGTTTTCAAAACAACAGACCAGAGGACCGCTCACATTGGCTGTGATGATCAAAGCCTAAAAGACCATGTGTTTTTTGCTATGTACTCAAATTTTATCTTAGAGAAACAAAAAAGTGGAGAAGAAACTAAAGCAGAAGTACAGAAACTAAACTAAAGAAGAAGAAAATGAAATGAAGTAAGTGGCGGCAATGCAATCACAAAAAGGATGCCAGCCGCCGAACAAACCAACAACCAACAAGTTTCATTTAAAATATTGTGCAGTATTTCTATTTTCTATTAATGTAGAGTAATTTTTGATCATTTTAGTATATCAAGCCTCCATTACATTTCTAAACGGTTACGATAACAACATCTGAGAAAATATATGCTGTGGCCTGATTTCTCTACTCCCAGATAAACCAATGTATTCATGGGCCGTTTGTTGTTTTAGCTTGGGTGAGTCCAGCCTCCTCCCCCATGCTGCGCGAGGGGAAAATTACTTTCTAGGAGTGCACACTGCAGCGAATTACCCAGTCAACGGTAAAGTGGACTCACGCGAAGATATATAGTGTATGTGGATGCGACGCCTCAGGCGGGCTTAGAGCAGCATGTTTGTCATACATAGACATTGACATCCATGAGCGGCTCATTATGATAATTCTTCATTGCTGAATTGAGACTGCGCTGCTCCGATCCTGAGGCCGAGGCTTAATGTGCCTTTCTCAACTGTTCAGTGTTAAGTTTTTTCCGATTATCTGTAAAACGTAATTTTACCAGTGGCTCATGTGCTGTGATATTTTTGGGTCAAGTGAGACTGGGAGTTTTGATTTATCCTCCATTTGATCAGTTTTTTATATTAATATAAAAGCCACTCAGTAAATTAAACTCTTTCTTCTTCGTGAGTTTGATTTCATCGAGAAATGGTCAGTTTATCTGAGTGTGAAAGACAACTAGACGTCAGATCACAAGGAATACATCTGAATACATCTGTGGCCAGAGGCAATTCATCTTCAGGTTTTTGCGTCTGTCCTTTTCTTGTGAACATCTCCAGAACGCCTTTAGGGTTCTTTTTCAAATCTGCTTCAAATGCTCAGTAAAGAGTAAAGAACTAACTGATTCATTCTTGGTGGTCAGAGCTCAAAGGTCTGGATGGCTGTGACCTCACAAAGAAGATTTTCTTTTTGCCTTGTGATCACAATATCTCATGAAAGCCTTGAGGAAATTTCTTCAAACATTCACTTGGACTCAGAGATTATTTGGTTGGAAGTATAAAAACGTGACATCTCAGGAAGACACTGGGGGATGTTGTTTCAGAAAACATTCACTTAGACTCAGAGTGAACCGATTAGACGTTGGTGGGGGACAACATCTTGTGAACATGACATATTGGAAACACTCATTTGGAAATTCATTACATCTGCTTTAAACTTTAAAGTGGATTCCGATCAAACAGAAGCCCAATGCACAAGGGCACGTATGTCCTTATCTTCACAGTAAAGTGGGAGCCTCCTCCCTAATGGACCAGTGGACTATGAAACAACTGTATTCTGCAAATAATGATATCTGTTTAATTTTGTGTAAGCCTGGCTGCTTGGATGTAGGTCACAGGGTGATTCATCACAGAATCATCCTTGCAAAAACAACAAAAAAGACAATATGGAGATGCTGTGTGTGGGAGCTGCATAAACCAGCACATCGCCTCCTGCCGTCTCCCTCTGTCTCTCTCGGTCATTCTCATTCCGTTTGCAGCTCGACGCCCTCACCATTTGTCCACATGACTCTGTGCAGTCAACCTATCTGCTTTGACAATGAGGGTTCTGCCAGACGCTCATTTAGAAATGGGTTAGGGCTGCATCACTGACTCAATTGAGATGCATCTGGAGATGTTAGTATCACTCTGGGCTGCTGGACTTATTGCTGATGTGGCCCCAGCTTTGATCAGTGTTTTATTTGCTCGAACATCCGCACTTGTCTCAATGCAGTGTGACATCAAGGACAGTTTGAGAAATGAGAATCGGACAATACTTGCTTGGGTTTGATCGTAGTTGATATATATATATATATATATATTGCCTTTAAAACCTCCTTTTATATGTTGTTACATGATGTAAGTACAAGCTTACCTAACCACATTCCCAGACAACAAGACCAATGTACTTGCAGGGCAATTTTATCAGATTGATTGCAAAACAGTGATATAACCGGGGCTGTGGGCGGGGAGGGAGGCCTTCACTTAAAAAGGCACTGAGCTGGGTGGATGTCCATTTTCAGTTGAACTTATAGGACTGTATGAAGCAGCATCACAAAGGCAACAGAAATAAATGTAATTTAAATAACAATTTAATATAATATTAACAATAATAATCAAGCTGACTTCTGATGTTAATTTCTGTCCATGTTAGACTCCTACGGTTGAAGTTTCCCCTGTATGACATTTGTTGTGTGGAGGTAAATCATCTCTCCATGCAGTCAGTTTTAAGACAATCTGCCAGTTTTGAGATGCTGTCAGAGAATTTTTCCTCTTGCTGCAGCGTCCCACCCTCCAGCCCTGTTCTAGTGGTGCTGGAACATAATGTCATACTCAATATTACAGCTACATTACAGCCTGATTGACCATTTTTATCCTGCTGTGATCAGATTAATCCGTATGGGTCTGAAACAATGAGTGATGATATAATAATCTGGGCACTGGCCACTCATCGTTACAAAAATCAATTGGTCTTTGGCCAGAATGAACAAACGCCTGCACAGAGAGTCCGGTGTGTTGTGAAGAGACACGTCTGCTTTAACAAACTACTGAGGCAACCCAGCAGGGTAAATTATTCCATCCATTTTATTAAAATGAATTTTCCAAATTTAATTACAGCTCAGTTCACAAACCAGCCACCATAAACTGCAACACAGAATGACTGGCATTAAAAAACATGACAGCGAGCTACAATGTCCAATTTGCATCTAAAAATCACAGCTTGGATTCATCGTCCTGTTGTTTCTGTTTCGTTTTACAATTCAAGTTTGCACCGCTTGTTTCTTTTCTTTTTTCTTTTAATAGCATATTTAAATTAAGAGGTTGTGTTGTTCTTTGGTTTGTGAATTAAACCACCATCGTCTCCTGCCAGTGCTGTTGTTGGCGGCCATCACAAAGTCAGATCATTTGGACTGGAGCTCAGCTGCGTCGTGAGATTGTGTAGTGCTCACATCCGTATAAACCCAGTGTGTGATTATTACTCTTCCATAGACTTTTCCCCATGAAAGAATCTGATCTGCCAACCAATCAATTTTTGTTGTAAATGCAAATTCACTGTCACTCCATGTAACACAAATTTGAGAGTGGTGAAGACAAAAACCACTCGGAAAACAAGACAGCTCAAAAAACATTGCTTCTTTGATGCTGCCCTGGCCTTTTGCCCGCACCCCCCCCCACCTCTCACTTACCACGACTGTGTTTGTCAGACGAGACTGCCTCTGTTGAGGGGACTGACATCACCCTGCACTGAAGAGCATGAGTCAGAAAGCCTGAGACCGTGATCGCTGAGCCACCGACAGCCGTTGAGCCAGACAGCTGGAGGTGGCTGTGTGACTGAGTCGTGGGGAATCGGTCGTCCTCACCGTGCGATACTTGGGCGGACCCTGACAGATAAATGACCAGGAGTGATCAACAGCTTGTCGTGTTGATTCTGGGGCATGTGGGGCACTGCTGACATCTCAGGGACGACTCAGGAAGTGTTGGGGAAGTGCACTGTACTAGGATATGACACAAGTCGGGTCCACGGAATGATTTCTCGTGCTGTGTTGTCATCGTGAAGCTCTCTTTGTGTTCCAGTGCAGTTTATTGAGGTATTAATTAATTATGATTTCAATGGCCATATACTTCCTTATATACTACCTTAACATCAATATTCATTCCAGTAAATGGATCGTGTGAGCATCAGCTTTCTGCTCTCTGGCAAGTTCTTTCCAATTTTTCTTGACTTGCAGTGTTAGTAATTCATTTTTCCATTTCGAAAAGTGCAAACACATAAAACAAGAACAACAAGATTCAAGATGTTTATTGTTACACTGGTTTCACCGCTGCAATCAAGCTAACGACTCTAAATGGTACGGTCCATTCAATAAAGAAGCAGTTAGGGAATAAAGACTCGATGATAAAATGTGCAATGGCAGAAAGGGTCTTTGTAAAATTGTCGTAACCATACTTGTACTTGCTTGAACTGAGACTAGTCAAATATCATGTTAATATAGGCTATGAAGTGTTTTTGTAGGCTGGACTGTTTTATGAACAGCAATGCATTCACCTGTTTACAGATGTGGCTGAATGATGTCAGACTATCAGCTGCCACTTTGCAGCTACACCATCCCTTGTGTGCCAACTAGCACACAGTTGGTTTTCCATCTTTCCTTCATCATCATCACCATAAGCTTTGAATTAACCGGCGTTTTATATGGAAAGCAGATTTCCAAATGAGTCAATTGAGAAGTGCTGCATTTCAGAGTTTAGTTGGGTCAGAGCTGAGGTATTTCATCCTCTTTTGTCTCTGTTTACACCAAACACAAGCTTTTTAACCAGTCTGATAAACTGGGGTGTAAATGAAAACCTCCGTCCTGCATCAGACACTCCTGCTGTTTGTCCCCAGCCATGCTCAGGACTTTGGAACTACCAGCAGTGTCTGTGACAGTTGTTATTTTAAGAGCTTTGTGTTTTTCCATGCCACGCACACAGACGTCCTAGAGCCAAAACACAACCACGACACGTGGAGGCAGCCACCACCCGCAGGTTATCCACAGATCATCCCACTGCTACTTTTCACTAGTTTGCCCTCTGTGTTTTTTGTCTTTGTTCAAAAAAGCAAACCAAAGCTGTTGTTGTTGTAGTTGGGGGAAGAAATAACAGGGACTTAGTCACGCTGCTGAAAAAGTACCTAAGGGGAATCCACTTCGGTCCAACCGGCAGCTCAGCCTCAGTGTATTAAGAGATGAGGAGGATGAGCAAGTTTGATGGGCTTTCACTGTAAATTCCGTTAGTTGTCTTGTTTCAGAAACATCTTTCAGCCTGTTTACTGCAGGAACTGATGATGATTTGACAGATAAGCCTACTTTATAATAATTTCTTTAATAGTTGATCACAATATGGAAACATAATATGCAACATACCAGTTTAAAAAATCCAACCCTATATTCAACTATTAACAAGCAACCTATGTATAGTGTATACATATATATCAATTATTAATCTCATAATGCAGTGCACAGTTCACAGTTTGATTTGCTATGACAGTACACAATGAAGATACCAGTAAAATATTTGTGTAGATATAGTTAACTCTCGCTTGTACTAAAAATGCTTATACTCTACATTTACCACAATATATCTTTAACCATGGTCACTATTCCAAAAGTAATTTTCTCTTGTTGAAATTTTAAATACAGCTCTACCAAAGGGTGGACATTTGAGTAGTTTTGCCTTTAACGACTCTTGTCAGGCATCCCAGCGCTGGACCACAAGCCAGCCGGCCTCATATTGAGCAGAGGAGGCAGGTCCATTCATCACTGGCTGTTGTGGTTCACTCAACAAATCATAAAGGGGCAGCTGACAGATGTGGGTCAGTTTTATCGGCCGGAATGATAATCGTCATCTGTGCCTCCATAAGTCTGGTGGGGGCTTGGAGCTGAGGAACCATAAGAGCCGAGGTTCCCCTCCTAAAAACACAGAGGGGCCATTACCCAGATCCCTGATCAGTGTGTAGGTCTGTTCTGTCTATAGGCACATTATATCTGTTCATCTCACCATATGTTTAATACATCAGGGCTCTAACTGCCAATCAGAATATCCCTTTCAATTGTCTTGATGAATACTGATTCAGTGTTAACTCAATGGATAGTGGTGTAGCCATGATGGTGACTTATGTCTGGATGAGAGACTATTTGTACAGCATTCCTGTTTGCTTAAGGTTTTCTTACTCATGTGTCAGTCTGAACTATTTTCTCAGCATCCTCGCGGCAGAAGTGCTAAGTTGGTTCGGTGAGCGTTAGTCAGGGATATTTCAATGTTGCAAGTAAACAAGTTTATTCTCTCAATGTTTAAATTTAAATCAGTGAATGAGTGCGCAGCGTGGAGTACAGGACGGCATACAAATGTGTTTCATTGCACCTGATGGGACAGCACTTTACAGTGAGAGCTGTATTGTTTGATCAAATTATCAATTTGTCATACTCTTCCAGTTAAACGCGTCGTACACAGTAAAATTGAAATAAAGTAGTGAATTGCCCGTGTGTAATGTACCTCTTACTATGCATGTTGTCCCCTCTCTGCTCTGGAAGCATCTTGCTAACCATGTCAGGAATAACTGTTGAGTTCCATATTTCTTAAAAACCTTTGTGCACTGCAAATGATCCAGGTGCTGCACTGCCCTCGCAGCATAGATTTGCTTTTTGCCAAGTCTGAAGTCAATCAGACGAGCAGTTGTTGAGGATATAGAAACAAGGACAGAAAGTAATACTGAGATTCCTCCCTTTATTTTTAGAGATGAAATACAGTAATCCTGTTTGTGAGCAGTCACCCACCGGACGAGAAAACACTGTGATGCTTAAACAAGCAGCCGATTAAACTAGAATCCGTGTAGAACCTATGAGGTGGTCCTCGGATATTCCAGTGAACATATGAATTCCTGTGCAGAGCCAGTTTGGGGACCTGGACCAGCACAGCATTGCTGCATCCTGCCAGTCTGTCTCCTCTTATGATCAATAGCAGGGAACAGAAGGCAGCTGGAAGCTCGCCTCCCAAAACTTTTGTGGTGTGCCAACTAATTTTTGTTGGCACTCCTCAATTAGTCTTTAATTTCTCTGGCCTTTGCTAAATCCTATTCATCATTGATAAAAATAAACAGTCAGCTGAGAAATCGGAAGTCTGCACAATTAAAACCAGGACACTTTCCTCTGCATTTTATTTAATGGAGAAATAAACTCACTGAGCCTAAAACAAGGGAATTGATTTTTGGCAAGACTGAACTTGTAGATGCTGTATATGTCTGTTTTTGTGTTTTATGAATATGTGTTTAAGGTGTAATTTCTGTACAAACTGGTGTTTTTGGGTGTAAAACCATTCATTCTCTTTTCCTTACTCTGAGGGATTTTACCAGCAGATAAATGGTTCGAATAATTAAATAAATTATGGATTGCCAACAGTCTTAGCAGATAGAATGTGTTGCTGGCCTGCTGGATTCATTTACCATCAAATTGTTCAGTGACTTTTTTATGTGGAGTTGCATTTCTTTTATGTCTTTCAAGTCTTTGAGTCGTTGTCGGTTTTCTCTGCATCTGGACACCATCAAGTCCGACTGCTGGAGCAGCCTCATGTTGCAGTGTCTTCATATGTGAATGTGCAGCTCATGTGAATTGTTTCATGATTTTGGACAGCAGAATTCACGAGTTTGAGCAAAGAAGTAAAAGTGCAGAGTCGGTTGATGACTGTGCGTAATTATTCACATACAAACATACAGGACTATAAGTACCAGGGCTTCTCTTGGTCACCTCGCCTGTTCCCAATTTTACTGATGCTTGTGCAGGGAAGATGAGATGAAACTTTATTGATCCCTCTGGGGAAACTCTGTCACTGCTGCAGCAGAGAAATTGGTTTCGATGGTAGAGCAGGATCGGAATATAAGTACTCAACTAGAATCTAGATGAGCAGAAAACATCCAAGAGAACGAAGCGAATAAATAAAGAGCATAAACATCAGTGGTGTTATTTAAACACGTATAGAAATTTTAAGTGGTGAGAATGGGACAGAGATTGAGTTCTCACAGTAATGGATTCACGCTGCAGATGTCGCTACTGCTCACATAAATATTTATTTTTTTGATTTGAAGTGAAAGATGCACATGAGCATCTTCAAATGTTTGTTGACATCGTTGGAACAGGCCTCGCAGACGAAAGGGCACAAGGGCAGAGAGACACAGGAGATAATAAAAGAAAGAGCAGAGTCAGTGTGCACATTATAACAACAGCTCAGCTTCACCAAGCAGCCAGTGAATGCCTGCATTTGTTTGTGTGCGCGAATTAAAGCTCCCAGGTGGCAGGAAGTTGTTGTGGAGGCAGGTCTGGAGGCGGACAGCACGCCCACCACGCTTTCTCTTTATTTATATAATACCAGTGAACCAAGGGGTGATGGCTGCGAGGGTGTCATCCTCTCTGTGACGCATGGTGTCAGTTTGAACAGGAGGGCTTTCTGTCCTTCACAGCTTCTGAGCTGGTGGAGCTTGACACCACTGGCTAGAAAACTCTGTACTACATCTGTACTGAGGTGTCACGCAAGCAGTAGCGTCCACAGGTCGGAGACCACTTCCCCATTGCAGTGAAAAGGTGGTGTATCCAATATGTTCTGGGCTCTTTTCATGGCACGGCCTCCTTTATTTACTTGGTTTTTAAGTGTTGACAACAAAGGACAGATTTCCTTCCGGAAACCTCAGGGTTTAAATACTATGAGCCAACCATATACCAAGTTACTGCTGCAGCCACTTCTGCAGTAATAGTACCACTACATCATCAAATCAGCTGGATTTTGAACAGGAAGTTGGAGCGACTGCCCCTGACTGTGTTACACCAAACAGCACTTTGAGATCTATGAGTAGATTAATAACGTGATCTGTGTTGGTGACAGAGCATCTGTCCCAGGTTGCTGCGTGTTTACGGTAGCTTCGGGTTCACCGTCTGTCTCTCATCATTTATTCACCATTTCTTTCAGAATGCACAAAGATTTCTAGCTTGTTTTGTACCCATTCATTCCTTGAAAGACAAGGTTCTTGCACTTGTTGACTGACTGACTGACTTTAAACAGAAATAAATCCTGGTATTTTGCTGAATCTTAAATATACTACATTTCAGCTATATCCGTCTGTTATGAATAAAGCGTGTCTTGTGTTATCACTCCTCCTAAATCGCTGACGCCTGAAACTGTGTTACAGTCCTTTTTATTTTCATTGTGAGTCAATTTAAATACGAGATACATTCATGGGAAACTGCTTATTCTTTTAGACTTGCACAGCAACTATTCAGTAAATTCTTGTAAATCCCTTAAATTCAATGATAATAATCCACATGATATCAGTTTTACTGATATCTGGTGCAGGTGCAACACGATGGGAGCTGGATTGTATAAGTGCAGATGATGCACAGCATAAAGTTAATGATCATTTCAATTCTGTCCATCGCCAACATGCTGGGAGTAAACAGAGTGGAAGGCCATCTCTCGTTGATTACTAACAGCATCTGTGGAAGCCAGAGGTCGTGATTCGTTCTTACCCAGGCATGTGGCGAGAAATGGCCTGGGATGAGATTTGAACATCACATATCATTAGACTTTAATTAGTAAAGTGGGCTTCAAGGACTGCATTTTCCATCTGCCTTGGTTTGACATACCACGTCCTTCACATTTCATCTGGAGGAGGGAAGTTGGAGTGACGGCCCGTCACTGAGTTACGGCACATAATCAAGTTTATCTGGCACTTTGAGATCTGTGAGTAGATTAATAACCTCATTTGTGTTGGTGACAGAGCATCTGTCACAGGTTGCTGTGTGTTTATGGTAGCTTCAGGTTCACTGGCTGTGTCTTATTATTCATTTGGCTCCATGTAAAAGTGCAGGGGGATTAATTGATATTACCTTTAATTACTTTTTAAAATCCGCTTAATGTGGAACCATTAATATTGCATCTGTTTTGTTCAAATAATTTATTTCCTATTCTTTTGTATTTTTTTTCCTAATTACAACCTGGTAAACAACAAAGTTAAATTTTCTTCACTTTTATATTTTTAACAAACACTCATAAAATCAAGTGTCCTTGTCATTTTGTATTTGGATTTCCACTGCATGCTATTTTCATAAAAAAAAAAAAACTGGAATGGCAGTTTGGATTTCTACCCACAATTCAACATTTGTATTGCTATCTTTATCCATGTTGCACTGTGCTATCCACAAAGAGGAAGTATCTGTATCCCGACTTGTTGTGTTGCATATTTTTCTTGCTAAAGTTTCTGTGCAGCGTGAAGAACCGTCTCTTCTTGCTCCAGTTTGCTGCTGCTCTGACGATGTTACGTCATCCCTAGTAGCGGGTGGAGAGCCCGTCCTTTCCACCTAGTGCGCGGTAGGCCTCCAACCATCACAGTGTCTGCTCATGTTGAAGAAAATGGACAGAGGACTATCTACAGGCTTATCACTGGCATTGTATTACCCAGAATTCCTTTTGCCCGTGTTATGCTCGTCTCTCTCTTGCTCCTGATCCACATTTGGCATGGCTGGATGGTCATTTTGCCAGAGGAGAATTGGAAGAGATTGTGCGCAGGCCCTCAGTATGTTCTCCCCCTCGAGTCTCTGGATGTTGCTGTGGAGCAGAGAAGCAGCTAAGCAACAGTCTAGAGACAGGTAATTTCTTCCTGCTGATGAGATGAACTGACATCCACTTGGCCGCGGCGCTGTTTGTTTCCCCCGTCTGCCCTCGGCGTTGAACGCAGAAGCCGAGTCAGGAGTGTGCGCGAGACTGAAATGCATCACCTCTTTCTTACATTAATACAGTCCTAGGCACCGTGGCTGTGACCGTCTACTGTGATATTCAAATTGATTCAGCGTTGTCCATCCAAAGTGAATGAGAGTGGTTTGCCCTCTCGCTAACACGCTCAGTGATGGATTTCTCTTACCATTATGCTTCAGTGCATCTGAGCGTTTCTTGTCTGCGGACGCAGTGAAGAGAAAAGAACACATCCTGCAGAACTGACAGAGTTTATTCTTTTACCGTCAGAGATATTTGTAGAGCAAGAGGTCTTTAGTGAAGATTCTTTGAATATTAACACTCTGCACAGTGCAATCAGAGTACGCTCAACGCCACAACTCTCCGACAGAATCTCTGTGGTTTGTGGAGGTGAACGATCCCGCGGAGGCTGCAGGGCTAACTTCCTGCACGTTTCCCACAAAAAAAGTCCTCAGCAGACGGAAGCAGAAATGAAACGAGCGCCTTTTTCTGCCTCATCAGTAACATTCAAACTGAGTGTGAGTTACGTAACCGCTACTAAATTTATCAATGCTCATTTTATGCAAAGCCTGAGCTCCCAGGCAAAGGCTGCGTGATGTTGAGAATGAGAGGAAGGCTTTTGTTTCCCTGCGAGACATTTTTATTTCTATTTTTGTGCCAGGAAAACAACATATTTAAAAAGGTCGGGCTAATTTTAGACGTGTTGTTTTGAAGGAAAGGGAGGTGTGTGGCTTTCCTCACAGGGAATCAAAGCAGACGTCAGTCACTTCACAGCACTGGTTGCACAGAGGATTACAGTCAGAGAGTGAAGGGCAGGCACACGCTGCTACTTTCTTTATTTATTCTCACTGTCTTTGTCTGTGTGTGAATGAGGCCGAGGCAAAGACTGAGTGTCTTTCTGCTGTGTAGGATTCTCTCTGTTCTCTTCATTCACAGTGAAGTCGGCAACTTGTCAGATTCAAATGCGGTGAGTCCCAGTGCTGCATCGCTGTAGACAAACAAGGCGGCTTCCCTGCTTTTTGATTCATTGTTCCTACTCCATGAAAACACACACACACACACACGTCTCCTCTCACAGTATAGTGACCTCCACTGACAACTGTCGCTCCTTAAACATAACCATAACCCTTGTTTATAATTCCATGCTTTAATCCCCATCCTAACATAAACTTAATCCTAATTTTGACAGTTGGCAGGTTATTTTCCCGTTTCCAGGCCGAGACTTTGAGACTTTATATCTGTCACATTTATTATCCCTGTATTTATATATCGCACAGACTGAACGCTGAGGTGCACCACAAACATTTACATTACCTCAGGGCGACTGTGTTGTACTTAACTTAATCCACCATTTAAAACTGCATAAATATTTTTATTTACCAGTAAGAATGGCACACTTGGATACCAGGATATTATTTATATGACACTTTGTTGTACACTATACTGTACACATACTTGTTTAGGCACCTATTGGAACAATAATGGTGCAAATCAGACCCAGTAGTCTTTTAAAATGCTGTCGCACATATGAGTGCCCCCTCGTTCCCCTGAGTTTTGTGGAAATTAAATGCCTTTACATTTCCAATGCTTCAAACTGTCACACTCTCAGGCATAACCCAAACTCTCAGATGTATGGGATGTACTCTCAGGTTTTTCACAGATCATGAATATATATAGTGTCTGGAGCATTTGCTTGTATGAGCCCAGACAAATTATCATCAGAAAGAAAGCACGATGAATGTTCTGTAAGAATAAAACCCAGTTGCGATCAAGCAGCCCTGCAGACGTGTGATCTGCAGCTGTATGTGTCAAAATGTCCTCTGTGGAAACCACCTGAGGGAAGCGCCTCTTACCATCAACGAAAATCCTAATCATATGTTTTATATCTGCATGCTTTTAATCCTTGGTTCTTCAGATCTGTCTCTTACATTCTTCTGTTTCACCCTTACAGTAAATGTTGCTGACATCTTTTTTAACCTCTCACCTTTACGCACCATTTCATTCAAACCCCACACACTAAAAATAAACCTCCTCCAATGACTCACCTCCCCTTTATGAAGCCCATACATCCACCTTGATTGTAGTAGAGCCGTGCTCTACATGAGAATCTCTCCCCGTTTCCACTTGGCTCAACTGATCTGTGTGTTCCCTTTGAGTCGGAGCATCACGGATCATTCAACATTTGCAACACAATCAGCCTTCAAAATGGAGGAGGAGGAGGAGGACGAGGAGGAGGAGAGCTGTGCAGCGAGGAGCCGCCGCTGGATCCTGATCAAGCCTCTATGCTAGGGATATGTTTTTGCCACAGACCACACTGCCTGTTACCATGACAACAAACAGAAATTTCCCTTCATACACTTCACCCAAGTGCTTTTCAAAACTGAACAACACCCTCCCTTCCCTCCAATTGCTCTCCCAAAGTTACCATCTACCTCACCACCCCCAACATCCATCTGGAGTTTAGGGATTCGATCCGATTGATCTCCTGCGGGCGAGTGGAGTGAGGCCGATCACATGACTAATTCAGATGTCAGTGATGTCAGTGCCTCGTTTGTTCTCTCTGCTCGAGAGAGAGAGTGAGCTTCTCCGGTGGTGACTGATTCGTGCAGTCTTAAGCAGAGTGAGCTGAGCTCCTATTCATGGACACGCTGCAGCATTGCTCAGTGTTGACCCGACTGCACGACGATTAACATGCATCAACGACGATTAACATGCATGGGGGGGGGGGGGGGGGGGGGGGGGTCTGGCCAGTGGTGGAGGGATGAGTGAGGTGGAAAAGGACTGGCTGTCACCTGCTCAGGATCCTTTACCACATGAGAAAACACATTTTTCAGCCTCTAAACAGGAATAGACTCTCCTCCACCTTACCTTGGAGACAGCAGAGATGATGGGAAGCAGAGATACACGTCCTCGCCGTGGGAGGCCCTGACACTGAGATGCCAGACCTGTTCAGTACAGATGCCAGTCCAGACCTTGGCCTGTTTTGGACACATTGACCCTTGAACTTCTTCAATCACACCTTCAAGTGTCAGAGATGGATGGAGATCTGTCAGAAGCTCTATTCTGGGAGGAGGGAAGCTTTGAGATTTGACATTTTGACAAGGCACTGGCGCTTTTAAAAATTCTGAACCACCATAAGCCTCTGTTGCTATGAAAAAGAAAAACAAGGCATCGTGACTATTTGGATAAACTGCTCCTATGAAACCTCCTACAATGTCTGGCTGATTTCTATTTCCTCAGTGCTTTTTGCAAGAAGGCTGCAAGGAGAAGCACATTCAGACTGAATTCACACTTTGGAATGTCTTATCAGATTAATAACAGTGTTCCTGACAACTCAAACAGTGAGTTCCTCTCATTTTGTGTGCAGAGAGATTTGAAACCTAACAAGCTGCTTAATCCCCGGACTTCAAAGCAGCTGTTGGATTGCGAAATAAATCCAACTGAAATCACTGATGGTTTGATGGGAGTTTGGTGTTGTAGTCTCACGGTGGTGCTTCCCGTCTGTTTCGCCAGCTTGTTTCCTCACGATTCCTGAGAATTGATCCGCTGCTGCAGTTTGTTAGGACTTATCTCTCGCGTTGTTCGATAGGTTCCTTCATCAAACCACACCATATAAATGCATCATCTCAGACAAAGACAAATATATGTTTCCTTGGCAACACGCCCATCCAATGTCACTGACTGTCAAACATAATACATTGTCAGTGAAAGGAATATGCCAGGGGACTAAATCCAAGGTCAGCGCCACTGGAGCTAAGTGCAGAAGCTGGTAAATGTTCCCTTGAGGAGGTCACTGGCCTGAGCTGGATTTGTCTGGCACAAGGCCTGCTGATATTTTCTGGATGTAAAAGAACAGTTTGTCTGTGGCAGCGAGCACAATTGCAGCTGACAACTTTTCCATCCGCAGCCGTGTGACAGGCGCTAGAGGCAGGTACCTATTGGGATTCGGCCGATTGGGTTTCAGGGGCCTGCAGCGTCGAGCGCGGTGGCGTTGGGTTTCCACGCAGAGGGGAAACGGCGAACGCCAAACTCACTGGCATGGATGTATGAGAGCAGCCTCCGAGCATGTGCCAGAGATATTGTTCCCTGTCAGGTGTCCTCTTACACCCCTGAGTGATGGGGTCTTTTCCTGGAAGACAGTAGCAGACTCTGACAGAGGCAACAGAAGCTGTGACAAGCTGAGACTTTGCTGTGGCAGCACTCTGACATGTTTGCCTCAGTCTGGATGTTGTAGCTGAAACTTAGAGCTTTATACACCTCAGAATTGTATTTAATTTTTTATTAGAATTTAGTTTTTTAAAACTAGTTTAAACTGTAATAGTAAATTTATAATTAAAAAGTCCAACTACAGTTATTTTATCTTCACAGACAAAAGCAGCAAACCAGTAAATTACATGTTTCCCATCACTGTTTCTTCAGGTTCGCTCCCATAGAGAGAAGCGCTCATCCTTGTCTGGGTGCAGATACAGCATTTACTGCTCATTAGTGTTTCCTAAAAGTGTGTGTCTCATCTCCTGTGGTTGTGGAGGACAGACCTCATGGACCTTGTCTGGTTTTGTAGAGACAGCAGCAAAGGGTGAGCTACTATATATATCTTTGCACTGGTCTAATTTTGTGAACTAACCCCAGAGTCATACATTGATGCTCTCAGGGTCGCTGTCACGCTCAACACACTTATGACAACCTTCTTTAGTTTCTAAAATGATCATGAGACATTAAGCTTAATGAATAACGTTTATTATTGTCCGTGAAGGTTTTAGTCAAGGAGAGTAGGTTACATCCTCACAGGACTTGTTGTGTTTGGAGGACGCAGAGCACAAAGCGGCTGCAGCGTGTCCACCACCAGCTTGATGGATGAACTGGTGCTTGTCCAAGAGTCACGTAATTGCACCACAACGGACCCATTTAAAATATTTAAACCGTGTCAAACATGAACGGCTCGGGCGTCGGGTTTCAAAAGCAGCCATCGTAAAAGGCCACTGTGGATGAAAACGTTCTGTCACCATGATACTCTGCTGACTGAGCGGTTTCTGACCGAGGGACACGAGCTAATGTTCATAAACGTGTCCCAGCAGTTCACCTGAGAGAACACAACACAGCCATGTGGAAGATGTGCTGAGTGTTAGCAAATTAACGTCTTTACATGCTGTCTCCAGGACAGGATTACATCAGTATATATACTGATGTTGCTGTGGTTGACAACCGGAACCATGTCTTGACCAGAGAAGAGACTGACTTGCTTCTATCTGTCTTTCTAAATGATACCCAAACCGCCATCACAGGTTTCTGAGCATTGTGTTCTCTAGAAAACCTTCCAACCATTTTCTATCCAGCTGAAAGACGAAGCACATTTCACTGAAGAGCAGGGCTTCCCCCTAAAGTCTGATTCTAACCAGCAGTGGAGAAGCTGTTGACTCAAATCAAATCAGTTTTTAAAGCTGCATCCATTCTGCAGGAAGCAACTCAGCATTTTGTCCCAGAATTCTACTGCAAGTGGAATTTGTTTGTCTTTCAATGTGCTGATGTCCGTAGTACCTCAAACGAGTTTTAAACCAGATGCAGGTTCCAATGACGGCTGGGTATGAAGTCCACCAAAAACAATTTTTTGTACTCTTACAATAAATCCCCTTGACCCCTAAATAGAGTTACTCTCCCTCATAAAAGACTTTGCTCGAGAAACACCCCATTGGTTCATGGGGCGATATTTCAACAGAGGCTGTAACTAGTTGTCCGTTAGGAGCAGAGTCGGCCTATCAGAGCAAATTGGGCTTCATTAGATGGGAGCTAATAACCTCTAATAAATCAGACAGAGGCTGAAAGTAGGAGCTGCAGTAATAATCTGAGTAAAGTCATTTTCTCACCATTAGACCATGAAAACCTTTTAAAGTAATACAACTAATTAAGAGTATGAATATGAGCAGTATGAACTTGAATGAGTCTTACAGCTCACTGGTTAGCTGGAGCAGATGAACTCAATGAATTGTTGTGTGCAAGTTGTACTGATGAAGAAACCTTGTTGAATATTAAAACTAAAATATGCATAGGAAAACATGATTCATACAAGCATTATAGTATTAATATGCAGCTTTACATGTGCGGTGTAGTTAATGTTAATATCATTAAAATGAATGAGGCTGTCACAAAGCACATCCCGGCACACTTCTGTTTTCTGAATTTTTATTGAATATATTATATTTTTCTTTAATCAACATTGCACATATTCCATTTTTCAATCACATCTCATATTGCTGTCTACAAAATGTTATGAATGTAGAAAATCCAGAAGTTGGAAGGTTTACCAAAAAGTAAAACAAAAAAACAAACAAAAGAGAAAAACAATTAGGATTACGGTCAGAAGTGACAAGCTCCGAAGATACAGAGAGAGAGAGAGAGAGAGAGAGAGAGAGAGAGAGAGAGAGAGAGGGTGAAAGAGAAGGAGAGGAGCACCCTCAGGAAAAGAAACACAAACATACCTTGGGTTCGGATGCATTTTTCTCAAAACAAAGCATCATGCAGAATAAAAGCAAGGCTGGCCAAAACCTCACATGAATATTTCTCAACACCTGAACTGTAGAAATATTATACATGGTCATTAATAGTAATTGTCGCTGATTGATTTACTTCCTTTTGATTTAAGTCAAGACAAAGCAGCGGCAGATGATGTTGGGATATTGAGCGTACACGTACGTGAAGCAGTAACACTGAAGCAAATGCACCCTCAGTCCCGTGACGCCACAGAGAGTTTGGTCCACACTGCACCTATAGTTGCCCTCTCTGCAGGTGACACCACCGTGTGAACCATGATGACTGACGTAGATATGCTGCACTTCAACATGTAAATGGAAACGTGGCGTCGGCTGACCAAACTGCACCCGCTTGCATAGACACCTGAATGTTACGGGTTTGAATCCCATCCTTTTCATCTCAATGTCACACATAGAGGCCGTCCTCCATCGTGTGGAGTGATGTTCAGAAACAAAATGTTATCACTCTTGAGACTCTCTGACCGAGATGCAGATCATTGGGTGGATCGATTCATCAGAGGGATTGCGGGGGAAAGTAGATTTTCATGTAAAATATAGTCACAAATCGAATTATACATACTCTGTGATTCCCTGCCTGTAAATTAGGAGGCTTATCGATGGGAACTATGTCAATATCTGCTGCAGCTGTGACCACAAGAAAGTCTAAACAGAGTATTTGCATCATTCATACTTGAGTGCAAGAATTACAGCTGCCCTGAGAGCTCAATGCAGTGCAATTAAAGATACAACACCCTCACCAGTCAGATAACATGAAACATAACAGAGCTGTTTTCTGTGATGTGGATGTTGTCAAACGTGTTTCAGTCCACCTTGTTTTCTCCTCGCTGTGCTGGTGTCATCACATTACCAAAAAACGTCTTCTTCATTCGTTTGTTTTGTTTCTTCAGATGCAGCGTGTTGAGCTTGCAGGGCATCGAGCAAGTGATATGAAACATTATGTTGCCATTTTACAGAGCACAGGGCATTTATCACAGAGCATGTTACACAATATTCAGAAATTCCCTGTTTTCTGCCATTTGAGCTGCAAGTAATGATTATTTTCCACTTCTGCCAATTGTTGTCTGAATCAACGAATCAATCGTTTTACACTAATGTCTAATGGTTACGGGTTGTTTTTCAGATTGCTCAAAATATATCAAAAATGAAATGAAGTGTTTGTCTATCGAGTCAGAATTGTCTGATTGATATGTATGATTTGTCTTCAGTGGACTTTTTGCCTTCTTGAGACAAGAGATGGAGATATAAGAGTGTACCGTGTTAGATTAATGTCATCGATTTCTTTAGCAGAAGGCAGAAGATAGTGTTGGGACAGAGCCTGAACAGACGAGTTCTCTGGAGGTTTAACTTCACGCCACTGTGACAGACTGACCCTTGGTCCTGTACCTGTTGCTGACATCTGCACCAAGCGTAGACTTGATGTAGTGGAATAATTTAAGCAGCATGACAACCAGGACCCCTGACTCTGCAGTGTACTGCTGGGACTGAAAGTACTGAAAGTTACTACTGGGACTGAAAGTGTATTCTGACTGCGAAATAACTGCTCAAACTTGCATCTTTAACTGAAACACTTGTGCTTGAAAAATGTCTAAACCACCATCCAAACAATTGTCAGTCTATTGCCTTCACTTCCCTGAAAGCTTAATGGACAGAGTCTTATAATTTAGGGTGCCCAAACACATCTGTCTTGATACCCTGAGAAGACGGCAGCCACCTTGCTCAAAGAAACTCTGGCAGCACTGAAATCACAGGTTGTCGTGACTCTGCAGGAGCAAGAAGTCGTGCTCCGACCACGACACATGCATGTGGGCGTGCGTGCACGTGTCTAGTTCTGCTCTCGTCTCCCAACCACACCCGTCACTGCACGGTATCGGCTCTGTGGATGTCATTATATTGGTGGAAATGCTAATTCGCTTTTAAGGATTAGCACTTAAGCATTTAATTCCCATTCTTGATTGAGCATAACGTAGTGTCCTCTCTACTGCAATACACTCTGAGGCAGATATTTAAAGGTGTTCCAGTATTACCAAGTTTAATCTGTGTGACGTTAACGCTAATGAAGGCTATTATCATTTAATCATTATAATAATATCTGAAAGAATGTGTCATCTCCTATCTGGAACCAAAATTACAGCTCTAAGTGATGATCATCAAGTGACGTGTGATAACCCCGTTATCAAGCCAGTGACATGAGTGACGACTTCTAACTGGGACAGTTTCCTCGATACAGATGTGACCGGGCAAGCACTGAAGCAGCAAAGAGCACCAGCGCTGTTCCGCAGGAGGCGGATTGTGCAAAACAACCTCAAAATCCAGTCAGGTCACGTAATATCCAGCAGGGATGCTAAACATATTCAGACTGCGTCACCGTTCAACAGTTTTGCAGCGCTCCTCATAAGCCACCTTGTTCATAAGGAGATTAAGACATAAAACGGGTCCCTGGTGTTACCTAACACTGTGCATGTCACAGCTCCATCCTCAGACTTTCATTTTTTTGTGTCAAACCGAGCCACAAGCAAATATCTGGAATGCAGCCATGTGCAGTGTGAAGTGTTTTCACATGGAACTGAACACATGAATAATTGATTCAGATATTTTAAAAAGTAGGTTTTCAGTGTCCGTCAGTCTCCCTGCTCCTCACTCGATTGTGCTGATTAAATGTTCAATGTGTTTTTAAGTTTCTCCCAACCAAACCCACCCACCAGACAGTTTCCCAGTGGTTGAGCTCCTCCTCTCCTCTAGGCAGTATCACAGAGATTGACTCTATGCTGATGATCGACGCAAGTAAAGAAAAATACAATCCAGTTTGTTCCAGCTGAGTTAACGCTCCTATTTGTTTTTCCTGTTTATTTTATTCTTCTTCATTTATATCTCAGTGTTAAATAACCTGTGAAGCTTTAGTCTGCTTTTTATAAATGAAAATCTTAATGTTTAATCAATACCCACAAGATCAGGTTGAAATGCTTTTTCTATTTTATGACCCACAAAACCCCCCAAAGTTTGAGGTTTGCTTAATCGTGCAAAAAAAAAAAAAAAAAATAGACGACAGAGGACCTTCCCCACAGCACCTATTCTAAGCACGTACATGAAATTAAAAACCGACTGCGATTACAGCAATGCTGAAAGCCGAGCAAAAACTCAGTCCATCACTAAATCCTAACGGCGGGCTGTTCTGCGTGGCCTTGGATCTGTGGTCAATCGGTGGTTTTTTAGAAGAAAGCCTTTGTTATTGATTAGCGGAGGCATTCATCCTAAAGTCAATCTTGCCGAGTTGCTCCGTGGAAAGCAAAGCAAGGATTGGATGAGTCTCTGAGCTGTTCGGGCCTCGGATAATTCGTGAGCTCGAACTGAACAGCAGTTTCTCACCACGCGGACACCAGGAGGGCTCCGCTAAATGTGAAATCAATCCCCGCTGAGAATTGTCTATCCAATGAGTTCAAGTCCTCTTTTATATGTTTTTACAGCATAACTGAACATGATTAAACCATGTGGGGTGGATCTCCTCCGCCTCCTCAGGCCAGCAGCCATGAAGAGAAGATGAAGAGAAACATTAGAAACGTAGCTCAGAGGTAATGGTAATTAAACTGTTCTTCTCTCACCTTGTTCCGTGTTTTATCTAATGTCCCCCTCACAGACTCGCTGATAACCTCCCTCACAGCTTTTCAAATCTACTCATTAACAGTGCTGGATCATGACAGACAGCACAAACGTTTTCACTGCAGGTTATTTTCACACTTACAGGAACATGTAGCACGAATAAGTCCTAGAAGATGTGTTGTGTATATATATTCTTTTCCCTCTGGTGATATGACCTGAATGTCCTAGAATCTTGATAAATGTCCATGCGGATCACTCTGGATTATGACCTTTTTATTTTCTCGTTCAGCTCACACCAGGCTAAATTAGTTTTTCTTGTAATATTTAATCTGCTTCAAAATCTGCCTATCGACCTTTATCATCCTCTCCCTTCGTGCTGTACAGTACGCTGCCCTTCTCGGAGTTAAAGGCAGATTCGAGTGAGGGCCCTGTGTCAGTGCAACTTGACATGATTGCAGCCTCTAACCAGATAAATCACATCAATTATTGGGTCCAGGGGAATGGTCCGACTGTCCAGTTTAGCAGAATTCTCTCAGTTTCTCTTTTGTTCTGCTTGATTTGCTGCAGCGGCCTCCAGGGTCATCTCTCGCGCTGATCCTGTTCTTTGAGTTGACCTGTGTGCTGTGTTATTCTTCGGCTTTGCATCTTTTGTGCTGCCTCGTGTTAATACCCAGCTGAATGTAGGACTAAATCACAACTGTATCAGTATTGCTGCAGTGCAGCTTCTGGCCACTGTTAGCTGTTGGTATGATAGTCCCATATCTGGGCTCACCACAGGCCCCGGCTGGCTGTTTTCTAATTGAATCTCCAGGCCAGAGCGCCGGCCTCCATCAGCATGTAATCTGACGAGATTAGTATTAAAACCGCCGCTTGAAAAAGATATTGTGTTATTTTTTTCTTTCTGACTTTTTCTGAAATAGGCGTTTTGTGTTTTCCTTTTTTTTGTCTGAGTCTTGACAAGATGACAAAATTACCATTTTCTCTGTAAAGAGAATATTTAAAACAGGCAGCCTAGCTTCGCAAAGAGGCTGGAAACCTAGTACCATCTTGTCCATCGCTCTTATATTAACAATGTTGTTAAAACTATACTTTGAAGGGAATTTAATATTGATAATGTTAAAATACTTTCATAAAAATGACAAGGTGCTCTTTATGCTAAAATAAGCTAAACGGTTGCAGGCAGTAGCAGCAGAATGGTTTGGATCAACTCACCTGAATCTCAAAGAAAGTTTGTGGTGTCAGGATTCATCCTCAAACTGTAACATGTCCTCAGCTTGTATCTGCTCTTCCAGTAATCCGTCTCATTCTCACATAAGAAATTCACAAGTACATTAATGACATCTTTAAACTGTTGTGGCTATTTTGTCGGTCTAATACGATGGATATATGTGAAACATTCAGTAAACAGCTTTTCTGAGGAACATGATTATCGAGGTAATTATAGATATGAATATTTGGAAAATAAACAAGAATGTGAACTTTGGATTTTCTCGAAACAGACACTAAGATTAAGAGTGTCTTAATAGTTAACATAGAATTTTAAGGATTTTTTAAAAAAAGAAAATATATGAAAATAAAACACTGTCTTCATAAAAATATGTCTTATAACTTATAACTACTTCCCGAGAAGTAAATTTAAACTTCCTGTTGTAATAATTTAATTACTGGGCAACACAGCATGTCCAACCGAGGTAACATGACCCGATGCCTCTCTGACAGAGCTGCACAGATGACATCAGTGACTTTATGTTTCATGTGCTAAATCAAAATGAAAGCAGAAAACAAAAGAAAACTAAAGCAAATGTCAAAAAACAACGGACAACGCTGAAGCAGCATTCGCAACAATATGAGGACCATTATTGTATCAGCGAGGACAAACCGAACACAGATGATTATTGACGATGGTCATAACAGTCAAAGAAAGTAAAAAGTCTCAGTTTACTCTAATCTGCAACACATCTTAAGACACACAAGTATAAACGTCTGCTATTTACATTTTTTTTCCTATTCAGTGTGCATCTATATCACAACATTTCCAGAAGTCCACAACATACAATAGATTCAGGGTTTCACCTTTGGTTATGTAATTATCAAGGCTAGGTTTAAAAAAATAGAGAACACACGTCCATGTTGCTTTTGCATACAGTTAAAGTCAAAGTGAAAACATCAACAAAGCAGCTGGTCAGCTCTAAAGTTGCATCTGAGAAAAAAACCTAAGGTATTTCGCCGTTATGTCGGTGACTCTCGGGGCAGACGAACCCCCTGCGAGTCTCATCCGCCGTTGTTCTGTCATAGAAAGTGAGTGTGGCGGATATTCATGAGGATGTTTATGTGCCTGACATCTTTGCTTTAGTGTGAGTGGATCTTAATGTAAGAGGATATACTTCTGATGTTGCAATTAGTCAGTCAGTATTTGTCTCGCACTCCTTCCGCCAGCCCTCTATGCACTTTCTGGATGAGGATTCTTCATGTGTAATGACTTAAGTTTTCAAGTTGCCAGCGTTTTGAGTGAGTGAGCAACTCAGGCCAGCCTTGTTTGGTTGACGATATGAAACGAGATAAAAATAGATCGAAGTCGTACTGCTGACTGCGAACCAGCAGAGAGCAAACTCACCACTTATAGGAACCAATGACACCTACGAAGCCGACCCAACTAAAACATTATGTCGACGTTACAACCGAACATTAACTCTATCATATTAAAATATTCACATCTGTTCCTTACAAGACACTTTTTTCACATGTAAAGAAAACATCTTTGAACTCGTATAAGTCTCTTAGTCGCATCACTCCATACATCTGTATATGTGTTGTAATTAAGGCAATCATTTTGGGCCACGACTTACTCATTTGCCAACTCCAGTCCTGACCCTCCAGGGTTTTATTTACTGATGTCACACAGCAGCTCTCGTCTCCACTCGTCTGAATCCCGAGTTCCGTCCAGTTGTTGTTGTTGTTGTTGTTGTTATCGTCATCAGTGTCCGCTCGTGCTCATGACGACCGTCACAATGTTTTGTTTGTTCTCTGCAATTTCCAGAGATATGGGGCGGATACTCCCTCTCCCTGTAACTGGCAGCTCTGCAACACAGAGACAAGAGAAATAAATGCAACTCTGTCATCATTCTTGAGACAATGGCACAGTGAATAAGGAGCAAATTGACCGAACTTCAAACTGAGACTGAAAAAGTTTTCCCTCTCCCACCCAGCGCCTGAAAACAGCAGCTCCCTCTGAAGTGCTGGGGGGGCAGAGGTCCGATGGTTGTTGAGCACAATCGGAGAAACATTACCTATGCACACATTTAGGTATATAATCATTCAATTATTCATCAAAATCTCAACAGCTTTAATAGCATTGTTTTAAGTATTTTATCAAATGTAAAAAGATGTTCAGATGTCCAGATGTTAATTTAACCCCTATACATCAATGGTAACTATGGAAACAATTCATATTATGGATCATACTTGTCTTTAGGATTAGCATTGGCAATCACAAGCCTGCTGCTGAGGTTAATGGTCATGTTTAAATTCAATTAACTTCAATATAATTGCTTTCATGTGGATTGAACTTCTTCTTCAACTTTAAATCATGAATACTTTAACGATAAATATATCGACTTCATATTTTTTAATCACGCAAATTAAGTTCAATAAAAGCATTGAGAAGTCCCCCATTCAACAAATACATTACATTAATTAAAACACTGTAATGAGGTTGTGACTAGATATGTGGCACTGAAATATTTAAATTGAGGTTTTAGATGATATGCAGAAGAAATGGAATGTTTCAGACAGGTGGAGCTTCGTGACATCGACTTTCTTTGAGCCTCACTTAACCAGTTTGGTTAAATCATAAAACTATAAATTATCGTGTGTTTCAGATAAAAAAGATGACGTCCTAAAATCAGATGTTGGGTTTTTCCACATGATTTTTAGAATTTTCAACAAAAAAGTCTGAAACTTTATCAAAACTTGAACTTGTAATGTAATTTATGCCAAACAGGCAAACGCCAGGGACAGGGGTAAACAACACAAGTTGATCACAACAAAACAAAAGCAACGGACGGATACATACATGCTAACTGGCTCTCAGCCTAAAACGACCCTCCACTGTGTTTGTGATAATGATTTGTCTCTAATTTGAATTTCTTCTTCATGGTGTGTTTATGTTATTCTTGCTACCCCCTGTAGGGCGAAAACATTTCACAGAAGAACTGTTCCGTGTCATAGCTATTTGTGTTTATTAAGATGCAGACTATCAGAGACGAGCGTTCTCTTTAAACAGAGCAGCTGTTGTATAATTCTCCACCTCAATAATCGGAGGATTTCCACATAGTCTCCCAGGACTTGAAGACGTTCTGTATGCAATCATAGCTGCGGCAGGCACAAGGCAATTACAGCAAACACACTGACTGTTTCTATCTAATTCCCTTATTAAGACTTAAGAGCCAAATCTGCACTTGTTTACATTTCAGGTTTTGTTTGTTGGTGAATACACACAGGTAGCATGTCCTGCGTTTACCCTGCACTTGTAATGGTAAGAGGACAAATATAGAATTCAATACCCAGGTCAGCATAAACACTGAACACACAGAGAGCGGGAGACAGTGGAGTTGCCCGAGTGCGGGGACGGTGTGAATTCAGAGTTGATCCGAGGATGTGCTGAATATTACAATAGTTGCTGTTGCCTTCTGAGGCTTTAGTGCTTTAGTGCTGTACTGAGTTTAGTTGAGACGAGGTAGAGGTGAACCAGGCTGTCACTACATACTGAACAGCTGCTTCTCAAATACCTGCCTGGGACTTGATGAGCCGCTATCAGGAAGGCGGTGATGTAATCAGGGATGGGGCGGGGGGGCATGTGCAGCCCCAGGAGCTGCAGAAATGGCTGGCAGGATGGCAAAGTGTGGTTGCCAAAGTTGACAGAATAGTTGCCATGTTTTAACAGCACATAACTGGAGTAATGTGATGTTTATTTGAAAATCTATCAGCGTCGCCAAGGAGGTTGCACTTCTCTGTTGATTGGTTTGTCGGCAGGTTTACACAAAAAGTACTAAACGGATTTCCACAAAACATGAAACAGGAATCTGCCTGAAGGAACCCGTGACACTTTTGCGTGAACCCAGATGAAGGGGCTGGACCTGGGCTTGTTTCTCACAGATTGAATGTGAGCAGTCTGGTGCAGCTTCATTGAATTTATTGATCGTTTGTGTGTTTATCTCAGACGATGGTGAGTGAATGGCCCATTCAATATCACAGCTGACAGTGGTTTCGTAGTGTAGTGGTCATCACGTCTGCTTTACACGCAGAAGGTCCTGGGTTCAATCCCCAGTGAAACCCATGTTTTTGTTTTTTGTTTTCAAATTTCCCAATAATAGATTACTTTATTAAGGTAAATAACTGAATTAATTAAATAAATGTAGCTGCGTCTTTTCTTTATGATTCATGTGTTTATTGATACCTTGGGTTAACCAGTTACATGTTCAACTCATCACATGACCACGCCACATGCATGTAGATCTGCGTTCATGAAACACAATGCTAGAATTTTAAAACAGTCCACCTCAGTTTCTCATAATACTTTTAGCAATACCAGTTGTGTTAGAGGAGAAATGTTTCCCCAGAGTTCTCCAGAAATCTCACACCAAGTGTGACTCTGAATTAGTCACTAGTAAGAGAACTGGTGGGACTAAATGTTCAGACAACACAGAGAAAAGGGACTTTGTTCATTTGGTTTGTAAAACTACAAGAGAATCTTCAGAGTAATGCCTTGTGCTGTGACCGTCGATGTGTAACTCATGTACCTGGTCCAGCAGCTGTTAGCACACCTGGACGCTCTCATTTCCGTGGCCCAGCAGGAGGCAGGGCTGCTTTTCGGCGCCACATGCAGATTCATCTCACAACCCGTCACATTATAAGATGCTGACTGCTCACGGCCAAGCCACAAGCACCAGGTTAAACCTGTTCTGATCTACAAAACCACCTGCTACCCCGAAGCTGTTTGTTCAAGGGACTGTATTTAAAATCATTGTGGTGTTTGCAGGGAAACATTATACAAAGAATGATTGTCACAGCCCCAAAGCACAAAGTGGTGCAAACACAACAGCAGATCATTCAGAAGATAAATCCAAATGATTAAATACTTATTTCACCAGATTTAAGACATCTGTGTTGGTGTTTTGATGAATGCAACTTCAGCTCAGGTCGCTTTTACACCTATTTTATTTGGTCCTAATCAAAATAACAGGAGTGATTTACCACCAAAACCAGGGTCCAGACTTTAAGGTGTGGAAATGTGTTCAGATATATTTTCCACATACTCTCTCCTCCATGCAGAGTTCAGCCTCATGCAGGCTCACTGCCCGCGTCTCGTTGCAAATCGTTTTGGGTGTGCGGTTGTTCCCGTTGACAGCTGTTTTCAGCTGTCACAGAAACAATAGCAGGGTGGCATTAAGAAGTGGGTCATGAAAAATAGCGATGGAAAAACAACAGCTAAAGTGGCGGAGATCAATGCCCCCATACAAATCGAAACATTTCCTTGATCAATGTGAGGAAAATGTCCCAAACAACAAGCGAGTGCAGCCGCTGTGAAATCGGAAAATTACCTTGGTGGAACTGATTGCTCATGGCAAATGAAAAACAAATAACACCACCGATGAACATGACAACAGTGGATGAAGCGATACAAAATGGCATTTCACTTTGATTATCAAGCTCCCGTAAACTAGGTTATTGGTTTTCTGAGGGGAGTGGGAGGTCCTGACGAAGCTGTTGCTGTTGACATGGATATATTTTCCCCAGAAAACATACATGAGCTCTAAAGAACAAGTCCATCTTCAGAGGCTGAAACAGCATCTTTCAGAAGAGACCCTGTGACTTTGCATCACCTTTTCAATGTTCTTCCCCCAATAATTGTTTCTTCTTTACTGCTCCTAAACAGCAGCTGCACTGAACTCCTGTGGCAAGTCATGTTTTTACATCAGGAAGTAGGGAGCCAGAGCTCACGCTACACTGAACTCAAATGGTGGCCGATATATTAAGCTCCCACAGGTAAAACAGTAAGTGTATGTCAGACTTTGTGTCGGATCACATTCACTGTGAATGTAAATCTTTACCGGCATTTGGAAATTGATTCAGCAGACCCACGGCTAGATCGACAGCTTTGTTACTGTTGGACGTTTGAGTTTGAGTCTTGACCCTCTGTAGTTGTATGGCCTCTGCAGGGATGTTCAATGCCTGAATGTTTTCCACATGGACAGAGCAGTAATGGTTGTACCCCAGACTGGAACAGACTCTCCTCAAGAGGGCAAATAAGTGAAGAGATCGGCGCTAAGTACTATTACCGCTGAATCAAGTTGGGAAATGAGACATACCATCTCCTCATTACTAACTACTTTGCCTGCACGGTAACCCTGCAGCTGCCCATGGCCTGTTCTTTTCTTTTACAAGGAAGTTGAAGGATAAATCAGTTTTTAATGGGTTTTATTACCCATCTTTAATTTTACATGGGAATAACCGCGCAGTGTGTTGTCTGGAATTTTCAGTGTGTTTTTACGGCTCAAGCAACTCTTATAAACAAAATAGTATTTTTGTGCAAAAGATTATGCAGTTCTGAATATTACAGGGAGCTTTTGGTACTTGGAAATTTGGAACATGCTAAATTACATTCAGTTTTAATCAGCAGCTTAATTGCTGGGATCTAAACATGAACAATGGATGGACAGTTGCATTCATGGTCAGTTTATCTCCCCATTTCTTATGGGACTACTCCTTCTGAGCCACCAGTGAAGCAGGCCCGCCCTCTGTGACAACACTATTTGATTGTGCACTTTGACTTTCATGTCCCCTCTGCTAACATGGAAAAGGATCCAGCAGCCAGCCAGCAGGAGGCAATCAAGAGGATTCTGCTTCCCTGTTGGGGAGCTGTCGTGTCAATTGCAAACACAAAACAACTCTGCTGCAGGTAGAGAACTCACCTTTCACCCTTTTCACCAACACCTGTATGATAATGACAGGTTGCACTTGAGCTCTCACTCCCTGGAGGATATCCTCAGTTCCCCTGAAGTGTGTCTCTTAATAGACTCATCTAAATCCTCTCATCTGTGTGTCACTACCGCCATCAAAGCCCAGCACCAGCCTCACAGGCAGCTCACCTGTTATTCTTTTCAAAAGGCGCCTTCAAGAAGCAGAGGTGCTTCTCAGACGACGCCAGGCTTTGACCGTCCTGTGTGTCCGGCGGCGACAGGGCTGTTTGCTAATGTGGGGATAATTAAAGACTGAGAGGTCCGACGACGAGCAGCCGTAACCCAGAGAAGCTGTGTGTGCTCTGCTCTTCTCTGGGAGGCAGCGGGCCCAACAAGCAGGATGCAGGAATCACTTCAGAACTGAAACCCTGACAAATGGATGTTGCATGTCAACCACGTACAGCAGAGCGCCGCACTGCAATTTCCACGCTTCGCAGTCATTTGACAGCAATTACCGATCTGACTAAACATCAACAAATACTCACACCGCAATCTTTTCCACTAATTATCTCAAATTAAACAAATTCAGGAGATATCTGAAAAGTTGACATGAAATTACCAGAAAGTGAAATATAATAATGACGAGTATAATCCTGAAGAGACTGACTTTAGGAGCGTGCACGGGCACATGCAGCACGGTGCTTGGCTTCCTGCTTGCTGACACTAATCCAACGGCAGCAGGGATTTTCTGCCTCTTGCTGCTTCTTGCCTCACACCCCTGCAGGGCTCTCAGATCCACACTGGCTTCCCCAGTCACACACACGCACACAGACATACACAGATGAACGCATGATAGACTATAAATATTCAGGCAGGGATTGGCGCTATGTGCGCTGGGGACATAACACACACTGTGCTCATTTCAACCCTGCCACCGAGCTCTCCGTCAGCACTTTTCTGTGGGGAAGAGAGAGGCGGAAAAAAAACGTTCACATCTGCTCATCTGATGGCATTCATTTAGGCCGACTTGTCCGTGAACGCGCCCAAACTCAGATGAGCCGGCAAGCTCCTTTTTTTTTTCCTCACTCACAGAGGCCTCATTAAACGTGTTAGCTGCTGCGCGGCAAGCTGAGCTTCAGGTGTTGTGTGTTTGTTTGTGTCCGAGGGTGAGAGGTGCTGCTTGGAAAGCACATGTGTGAAAACAGCGAGTCGCATTACACCGCGACAGGCTGTCACGCTGAATTAAAGGCAGGACACAAGCGGAGGCAGTGGTCAGAGAATATCCTTGATGCCAAGAGTCTCTTGTTTACCGTAAAGAAGCCCAGTCGCTGCCAGAGCTGCCAAAGTGAGACGTGCATCCTGAGCACAGCAAACAGCAAAGAGCGTTCCCTAAGAGGCTTCTTTAAATGTTCCGTCTTATATAACCAATGTACAGTATATGTAGGAGGATGAGGGGCAGAGGAAGCAGCTGAAAACTGGGTTAGTACCAATTACTTCCACGCCAGAAGCCAAATAATCTGTAAGTTTTGATGGCTTTCTTTTTCCTGATGCCGATAAAAAGAGACGGCAGCCCTTATCTAATCTTTCGGTGCCACGACTCACTGACAGAACGAGAGGTTAAGACTCCAAAATGTCAACGAGGACAGAGGGAGGATAAAGAAAACATGATGTAGATGCAACTGAAGTCAAATGTTGGCTTCAGATGTTTTTTAAATAAGTGTTGACGGCGGTTAAGTGTGTCTCAGGGACTGCAGGGGGTCAGTCTGAATCAATACTGCTCAGTGTGTGCAGAGTACTTCACACAATTGTGTCAACTTTGAAAAGTGCGTTTTGTGACATGTCTCTCCTGGGGATGACAGAGTGTCTGAAGTGCGTCTGAGGCAGGGTTGAAGTAAGTTTAGTACACATAATACTCCCCATTTAATAATTATTTTGAATGTTTAAACTTCCCCAGTGTTATCCTCCAAAGCATCATCTGCCATTCCTCCAGTGTCGTTAGGATCCAGGGATCAAACCACTGGTCTTCTGGTTTGTGGACGAACCAGAGCCACCTGCAAGCCTTAAGTCTTAATATGTCATTGTCTAAAATCTTAATTGTTTGATGATATGGTAATGTTTGTCTGTCATTATCAGTATTAGCAGTGGCAGTGATATTTGCAAAAATGGTATGACATTAATATTCTCATTAATGTTGCATGGCAGTGAAGATTAATGCCATTATTAGTTTCTATTTCTAAATGAACTTCAAGAAAACAAAGTGCAGTTCCATCCTTTCCATTTACAACTTGGCTCCACCAGTGCACCGTTTTTAGAGGCACTTGGCAGGTGGGTTGTTCCGAGCATCCCACTTCTTCTGTGGGTCTCAGTGTCTTCTGTCTCCTCATGTGATCCCACACTGACTCCACGATGTGGAGATGAGGACTCTGTGGGAGCCGCACCATCTGTCGCAGGACTCCTTGTTCTTCGGGGTACAGAAGTTTATAGTGCCTGTATGTTTGGGCATGATGTCACGCTGCAGGATGAACTCAAGGCCGATCACATGGTGCATAAAAATCAAATCTGCGTTTGTTACACATAAATGGAGAAGCATGTCCCGAGTACGGGTTCCTCTTCTACATGAGGGTTCTAGGAAAGCAAGTTTTGTGGCCTCTTCCTTTAATAGAGGCAGCGTTTTAACACAATCTTTACTGTGGTTGAGTCACATTAAGCGCAATTTCATAATTTGTGTGAACAACAGCACAAAGCCACCAAAATAAATCATCATCTGCTCGTCCCCTTCAGTGATGTCGACCACCTTTAACCAGCCTCCTCTGTCTGCTGCCTCCGCAGGCGTTTCTCACATGTGCTCTTAACAGCGACTTAATGAAACGCCTACAATCACTTACCAGCAGCAGATGGAAACGCCTGCCAGTTGTGCTGCGGAGCATGAAAACCACTGTGTTGTTTCCCTTGGTAATGGCAGCTGCTGGCAATGCATTGTCCAATTAGCAAACGGAATCACAAACTAGGTCTATTTTTTTCTCAAACTGACCCGTTGCCTTTGTCTTTATCTGCTGCAGCAACTTTACAACAACAAAAATAAAGACAGCTGAAATGTTTTCCCAACTCCTCTTAGGTTCAGTTTCTGTGCAGCTGTTTTTTTTTTTTTGTAAGGTTAAATAACCATTGCTGGGTAGTTTGCCTATGATCACATGATTTCTTGGACATTCACTGTGGGAAAACAGGACCTGAAACTGACACTTCCTCCTCTTCAGAGAATTATCTCCCAGAATCTCAGCATCCGTCGGAGTTTCAGGGTCAGAGTGTGTCTGCTCTTCAACCTTGCCTAGTTTGGTTGACTCCCACAGCTCTGGCTTCTCTTGTTTTCAGTCCCAGCCGGCGTCTGCTCTCACAGAAGAAGCCACTGTCTGCACCCTCGTCAGCTCTCGACAGCAGCAGACACAGTTACTCAGCGGCTGGTGCAGTGTTTCCATCGAGATTAGTTTTAGCAGACCTGATCTTTATAAAAACAGGCTGAATTCATATTTATGTGTCTGGATAAACGGGACTCCAATAGAAATAGAATTGTTATTGTAATGGACAGGGTCTGCTGGGCATTCGAGGCAATCCAAGTCTTAGGCTCTTCTTCATTGGCTTCAGATTGTGTTTTGTATTGTGAGTCCCTCCTTATGATGATACAGTCGGTGTTTCTGCTGCCCACAGAAGGCCAAACATAAATTCCTGCATGTTGAAGGTAGTTCCTCCCTCCAATAGTTTCTTAGGTTAATTAGATCAATGATTAATTTTCTTTTCTAACTACAGGCCAGAGTTGGTTTCTTGCTGTGACCACACAGAGCAATCTCTCCTATCCAGTGTGTCAAATTAAACCGTGCTGGGTTGAAATTGATAAAATTGATTAAAAAATCGAATCATTTAAATCAGGATTTTATCGTATTTTGTCCGAGGTTTGGTCAATGCACCAGAAGCAATTGAGTGGATTTCCCCATGCAGTCGCTGTACGATGTACTGGTATATATTCATTGACAGACAAAGCAGCACAGACACATCCTACTCCATCCTACTGTCCCACTGACTGAGGCCGTTCTGATAGAGGTGTGCTTAGAAGTATAAGAAGTAATAATATATTTCCCTTAATGCATCAGCCTGATGTTGTTGGTATTGCTGATGATTACTTTGTACTTCACACTCTCAAACACGATTCCGTGGTTTTGCCCTTGTTGCGCTTTCCTCACCACCCTCCCACTTGTCTTCTTGGCGAGGTGTGTCTTCTCGAGAGGAGACATCACATTACAGCCCACTCAACATCTGCTCCTGCACAATCATGCACAGACATATTGAGAGGGATCCGGCAGCTCGGTTTTACAAACGAAATAGAAGGACTTCAGCCGCAGAGGGCGAGAGGGCAGAGACCTGGCTGACACTGCAATCCACATTTCTCTCTTCCAGATAATTACAGACGACAAATGTGACGGGCGGAAACGGCCACGATAGTCAACCCAGCACTGAATTTAGACGACAATTAGAGGAGACATCACATTACAGCCCACTCAACATCTGCTCCTGCACAATCATGCACAGACATATTGAGAGGGATCCGGCAGCTCGGTTTTACAAACGAAATAGAAGGACTTCAGCCGCAGAGGGCGAGAGGGCAGAGACCTGGCTGACACTGCAATCCACATTTCTCTCTTCCAGATAATTACAGACGACAAATGTGACGGGCAGAAACGGCCACGATAGTCAACCCAGCACTGAATTTAGACGACAATTACGTTGAATGTAAATTGTTTCACGCGTGCATCAAAAACATCAGAGTGTGTGATCTGAGGTAAACTCCCCCCCCCCCTAAACTCCCAACCCCCCCCCCCGAAGGCTCCTTAACAGAACGTGACTGACACAATAAACCAACACCCAACTCTCTGGTTGTTACCACGGCATCTGAGCCACAGTTCAGCCCCTCTGTGAGTGTAGTTTACCGGGTCTTCCCACAGCTGGACCGCAGTTCTGTGTCTTGTCAAACTGGTGAATTAATTTGTCCGACACGTTTCACAGCGTCTCCTGTCTGCCCCAAATCAGTCCTCTCTCAGAAATCTCTATTTACTTTGTTTCATGAGTAAATCTTAGTCTCAGTCACTCAGCGGCCCCAGCTTAAGTTAATAGTAGGGTTTTCTTTCTTCATTTACTGGGAATGGAAAATGGAATACGGCCAACCTGGAAATCTAATTAAACGCAGTCTGGCCTTTTTATTTCTGTTTTTTTTTTTTTTTCATCTTGAGGGGAAATGTGGCAGCCTTCTCTTTTTTTCCCTCAAGTTTCTTCCCACAACTGTCGGCTCTTTTCCAAATGACCACCTTCCAGTTGTATCTTCTCCAACCTGCTCTCTCGTTTAATAGACACATCTCATGCACATTTATTCCTCCCTGCCACTGAGCTGCTGCAGGAAAAAAGCAGGAATTCTGTTTCCTGGTGAGCTCGACTGTTTCGCTTGGTCGCCTTTCACAGACAGATCAAAGGCAATGGTTGCAATAGTAGCTTTTATCTTACAGATGAAAAAACGGAGGAAATGGAAAAAAACATCAAATTATCTGTCAAATCTTAAAATTAGCATTTAACTGCCATTTTATTAGTGTTTTAAGTCCTTTATAAATAAATAAATACAAATAAAATATAAATAATTGGATCAAACTGATCAAAAAGGTCAATCCATTTCCAGCTGAAATGTTCAATAATTAATTTTAAGGTCAGACAAACTGTTTTATTTCAAGTTGTGATACTTCCAATTATGTATCTGACAATATCATACATTCACAGCTTTAAGTTCTCAGAACACACTCCCTAATATTCATACTGCACACAAGCAGCCATGTCGGTCGGGTTGTAAATTCCCGAGACATATCCTGCGTCTTGTTTTCTAACCTGACATGTTTCAGTTATTACAAGTCTGTTGAAGGGCCCAACATGAACACATGAGTGCAGCGACTCACACAGTGACCTGTTTGACTTGACTCGGCTCACCTCAGAACCTGCACTTGGCAGATTGCTCGGATGAATAATGAAGCAATAATCCACAGCCGGGCCCGATATTAAATCTGCTGCTGTGTGACGTGGACAGAGCTCGACTGGTTCAGTTGTTGGATATTGTGTTGTGGACAGCTACTGATGTGTGTTTTTATGTGGCTGATGTTTTGTGATAAAGCTACTTCATAAACCTTCAGAGCTATTAGAGATGCAGCTAGTAATTATTTTCGTTTTATGCATCTGCCGATTGTTCCCTTGATTAATCTGTCAAGCCACAAACAGATGAGAAAATATTTGAGCTTCAATCTCTTGTTTTCTTTCCAATCAATACTTTGTTTAAAATTTTGTGTTAATTACAAGGAAACTAAAGGTGGCATATGCTTAAAATAAAGATGGAACCAAAGATCATTGTATTATTGCTTGAAAAACTGATTAGTCGGTTATTATTACAGTTTAATTAAGCATTTGCGTGAGCACATTTTGGTATTCTAACATTCTTACTGTGCACTGTTTCAGCTTTATGGAAAATTACTCAGCGACAAATTCTCTTGAAAACTAGAATGGCAC
The DNA here is from genome assembly GCA_016785235.1 of Pseudorhombus dupliciocellatus. Classification (NCBI taxonomy): domain Eukaryota; kingdom Metazoa; phylum Chordata; class Actinopteri; order Pleuronectiformes; family Paralichthyidae; genus Pseudorhombus; species Pseudorhombus dupliciocellatus. The sequence continues at coordinate 3,012,845 of JAFBJW010009053.1, read as the reverse complement.
CTACGCTGGTAAAAACAGGCATGCTGATCCGACGGCCTTTTCCTTTCCACCATCTTGTAACCCTCATCTTTATCCTGAGCCTCCAGTTAAGCTCACCAGCGCACTGACTGCACACTGATGTTATTATTCTCTACCTGACGCAGATTTATTCAATCCCTGTCAAGAATGGAACAGTAAAAGTCATAATAGGCTAATTCTGCATCTCGTACTTAATCTGTTTGTCTCCCCATGCGATTTGAGGTGACATTATTTTTCTGCTCTGAACAGAGGAGGAACTCAGAACTATTTTGTATTCTGACTTTAGAGCGCAGACTGTAAAGACATTGTTGGGGGGGGGGGGGGGGGGGGGGGGGGGGGGGGGGCGACTGCTCCACACAAACTCCTTCAGTGTCTTTGGTTCTTTGCAGATATCCTCCAGTTCTCATTTAAAAAAAGAAATCTTCTCACAGGTTTATTTTTACCCAGAAGCTGCTCATTCTGTACTGTACGCTCTGTAACTGTTAACCTCCTCGAAGGTCTTTAGTCTGCCTGAGACCTGCTGGGTCCACTCTGGACATCAGTGCTCACACAGAAATACAAACACACTCCTGTTTACGGCTCATATTCAGTTTTTTACTTTAACCTCAGACTGAGCAGGCTGAGCTGACTCCAAACACACAGGGCCCTGGCTGACCGTCATGTTCGATCCCAGAGGCGACAGTGCTAACCATTGTACCCTGCAGTGAGATAACCACAACAAATATTTCACGAAATGTGACCGGAAAAATAATTTGTTTAAAACTAACATCTTCTAGAACAAGATGGTCGACATGACCGAGAATGTGAAGTGCCATGATTGCCCCCTGGTCGCTAGTTGCAGTTTGGCTTTTAAACCCCTCCTCCTCCTCCATGTCAGCGACTGGGACATGGACCAAACAGAAAAGTCACAGAATTACATGAATCTGTTCAAGCGTTCATATTTCTGATCCATTGTAAAACAAAGTGAAACATTAGGATCGACAGATGAGACTAAGGCGTGGTTGGATGAACGTGCGATCAGACAAAACACAAAATATATATATAGCATATCATATCTAGGATACTTTGACACTGAAGAGGTGCCATTCATCTTTATATGAAGTCTATGGTTGAAATATATCGATAGATGAATATTCTGGAGGCATGTCTGATAACAGGGTTGTCCATGGGGGCAGCATGTCTCGCTGCGTGCCGACATGCGTGCCATTCAGCATTAACACGGCTGTTCTGAAACTACTTGCACCGTGCTCAGTACAAAATCAGAGTTTGTTTGCTCGTGGCGCGATGGAAAATATTATTGACTGACTTCTTTATTAAAACAACATGCGTTTGTTTGTTTGCGCTATAAACACACACAGCAGCTGCTCCTCCGTCGGGCTCTCCATTCATGTCACAGCTCCGCATGCTGCAGTGACATTCGTGAAACCACAAATCATGAGCGTGGAGAAACTTTACATGTTCCTATTCCCGTTACAAGACGACAGCTTTACTTTCTGCTGTGAGGATTTTCACCTCCGCTAAGAGGTCGTGTCTCCGTCTGTGTTTGTTGGTTTTTCTGATAGCAGGATTACACAGTAACTGCTGGAAGGATTACCATGAAACTTGGTGGAAGGGTGGGGTACGAGTCAGAAAGAACCCCAGGAATTATTTTTCACTTTCTTTGACATAGTCAGATATGGATTTGTGTTCAATACAGAATTATTTTTGGTGAATTTAAATGTGGAGAAGTCTTGCCTGAGGTATTCCTTCTAATGGGTGCTATTCTAGTTCTGAATACTTTGGTATATCTGGCACATGCAGTCGTAGCAGCCCGCTCCTATGCTTGTGCCTTTGGTTGGATTCCTCCTCTGAGCAGCAGAACAAAGATCAAATTGTTTGGGGTCTGATTCTGTCATTCAGGACTTGAAGCAGTGGTGTAGTGGTGATCACTGAGTCGATTGTGGACCAGCTTCCAGGCATCGTCATTAAACCTCAACCTGGACACAAACTGAATCCTTCAGTTGAGAGTTGCTATTAACAAATAATACTCTCAGAAATAAATGCAGTTTCCATTTCTATCTTTCTTCTCTTCTTTTCGAATATTGATTTCTCTCGGAGGTCCTTCAAGGCAACCTAAGCACTAGTTCCTCTGTGTGCGGCAGCTTTTCACACCACTGACAGAGCAGAGCTTTTATTTGCAATAAACAGAGCAGCTTTTCCGCTTTCCCCCCCAGTTAAAGTGAAAAGTTTAATGGTTGTCAAAAGGTGGAAAAAGTTCATTTGGTTCGCCTCTGATCCTCCTGGGAGCGGGAAATCTGAATCATGGCGGAAAATAGCAAAGGGGATGAGGATACCTGTCAAGAGAATTAGCATTGTGATTATTTACAGTCTAACACAGCGTGTCGCTTTGCTCTCTGAAACACCACCTTGTGGGAACAGCTTCGGTGAACACTGACAGGAGGGATGTCCGATGAACCCTATGACAGTCAAGAGATATACATCTGTGTGCGTGTGTGTTAAACTTCAGTGCGGTTAGGGGATTGAAGACAGGCTCTTAATTACGGGAAGAAAAAACAATTGGTTTGAGGCGGAATCCATGGAATTTCATGCAAACAAATAATTTCACCAAAATCTTGATCGTGACTCACACTACCAGATGATTGTGTCGCGGCCGTGGTGTTGATTAATCTAATTGATCTGCAACAACTTTGAGTCATTCGTGGGAAAAATTGCTAAACTTCTCAGTATCTTTGTTTGGAGCTGTCATGCAAACAAACAGATCTGATCTAACACACTCCTCAGCTCAAATTATATTTGCTGTTGTTTTATGATTCAGTTCATGACTCAACCAGTTGGCGAATGTCTGGCTTCAAAAATTTGATCTGTAACCAGATAACTTTAAGATAAACACCTCAGATTACAGAAACAGCGACTGTGCGACTTCCTGTCATCTGCCTCCTGTTTACTTGTAATGAAACCTCGCTATGTGGAATTCAAGTAGACGGGTGTCAAGCTGGGTGACGTCGGCTGTTAAACATTACAAATGACTGAAAGCTGTTTTCAACTCAACACTTAACGTTCATCCCTGTGCGTCGTAAATCAGCAGCAAACGGGGAGCTGCTGCCTAAAGTGGCTGCGGCCCTTCAGAGGGACATTAGTGACAAATACAATGCTAATTACAAGCTGCACAGAGCAGAAACGGTTCAGATGTGCAATCCTGTCTAACTCAAATCCGTTAACACTGAGATCGGAAGCACAGCAAGGGTAGAGGCATTATTATTTCTACCAAGGAGGCCATGTTTTCATTTTTTTGTGTGTTTGTCAGGAGAATTATGCAAAAACTACTGAACGTGTTTACACAAAACTCGCTGGATAAATGAGCCATTACATTTCGGTGTGGATCTGTCCAATTACAAAGGAAATAAATTAGGGATTGTAATGAGGCTCCACATAAAAGTTTGGATCCGGTCAATTTAAATGTGTTTTAATTGGGGTGTGGATATTTTTCAGTCAAGTAACAAACACATAACTGGGATTCTGTGAAGGACCTGTTTTATTTTATCTTCAACACTTTTATGACGTTGTCCAAATGGACAGGATGGACTGTGCGGAGGTTTGTGCTCAGCTGAGTGCCACTGGAATAACATAAAGACTCAACTAAGAAAGTAAAACAGTGAAAGATAGGGTGGTAAAGACAAGCCTATTTTCTGTCGTGCCAACCCAAAGATTCACTGGTCTTTTTATGAAATGGATGACTCCCAAAAAGCCCACAGACTTGGAAATATGGAATGTGAAATAAAACCAACCAATTCTGGATATCTTGGATGTTTACAATACAAATTGGACAGAGAGAGCCGGCAATAAACATACCGCGACTATAAAAATGAAAGAAGCGCCAAGAATATTCTGCAGATTCTTGCCGTGTGTTTTCCTCCTCTCTCTCGTTTAATGTGGCGTCCACAGATAAGCTGCGGCAGAAACAGTGTGGGCCCAGAAGACAGGACGAGCCCTGCATTAGAATAGACATGGTGTAACATTCACAGTTTAATCAGAATTCAGCCCCGCACCGTGGATTAAAACCTGCTCCCCAGCTGTTACACAGAGCCACTTACAAAAAGCACGGAGCACGGCGTGCCACCAGCACGCTCCACCTCCACTGATAGCACAAGGCTTCTGTAGCGGCTCCCTTCTCCTCAGAATGTGTGCTTATTGAAAGTTATTTACATGTTTATTTATGTATTTTTGACAGTTTGCTAGGAAATAGCTCACATTTTCCAAGCGAGGGGTGGGACACACACACACACACACTCATTTGGGGACAGTGCTTTCCATAGACAAACGGCCCTGATCAGATATTCCAGTCCTTATTGCCAAGACAATGATCACATTTACCCCAAACACTCGCTGTGCCCTCCACGCCATCCTCAGGGTGTGTTTTCTCCATAATCCATGTGAGTGCGACGTCAGAGCAACTTATCACGGAGCCACCTGATCGAGTGGGGGAGACTGGTGAGGGCTGGGAGATAACAATAGACTAAAACATGGATACATGATACGGATTATTTAGATTGAAATTGTGGTTTCTGTCTGCTAGTTGGAGCGATCCGTGTCCACGCTAACGTCTTATTAACTGCATCGAGCACGAAAGGAAAATGAGCGTCTGTCCACTAGAATGAAAGGAAATTGGCTCTGAATCTTTTTCGAGATATGCTGCTGATAATCAGGCGAAGTGAGTCGCTGCTCCGTCATCCAGCAACATCCTGCACTCTGTAATGACATGGGGGTAATTACACCCTTTATCTCTCGGCCATTTAAATGGAGGACAGACTAAATATGTCCAGGGGAGGGATATCCTTCTTGTAGCTTTGCAAACCCCTGGTCAGTGTTTTCGTAAATGGAGCAACACATGACCAGAAAAAGATCAAAACCTCCAGGAGCCAACAAGCATGAAGCTATATCAGTACGGTTTCATGTCACTCTGCTGCTAATGCATTGCATAAGCACAGCGAGGAGGTATAACACTTCACTGATGCACCTCACATTTGTTACTCATTCAGCTGTATATCAACATTTACAGATGTAGCACCAGGCCTAACACAAACTAAGAGATTTATATAATCCTGAAATATAAATCAGTTTAAATCTGCGTCTCTGCAACTGAATCGACCAGAAGATGCACAAACGGTTATGTCATTAGCCCTGAGGGCTGCTCAGTGCCGTTTTCCTGCTGCTGCCTCAGCCGAAAGTCTGGAAGACGTCGGTACGGCAACGTACGAGCAAGTCCGTTTTCATTGTCGCTACAAGCAGAGTAGGTTAAATATATGTGCGACAGTGTTGTCATGTGACATCAGAAATACTTATGGAAGATAGCTATATAAGGTTTTCGTGGACTGCTTCTATTTACTGCTTTGCTTGCAACCACTCGGAGGTTCACACTAAAAGTCACATTCACTCATTCACACTCTCGTTCATTCAGGGCTTCTGTATGCAGCGATTCTTCATTCACACACTGGTGCAACAGCTGTCAGCAGCAATCCTGGGGTTCAGTGTCCGGCCCAAAGTCTCTTTGTCATGTGGACTAGAGATTAGTGGACAGACACCCTGAGCCACAGCCCCCGCAATGCTATGCACATTTGTGTACTATGACCTCTCTACCGTTGCAGGGGAAAACCTCTGATTAAACTCACCTCTGATTAAACTCATTGGAAATGTCAGTTTTCCTTTTGTGAAAACACAGAAGGGAGAGCAGGAGGATGAGGGGTTCTGTGGAGATGAGGTCTTATCGAACATCATCAGGGAGGCGTCGGCCCCCAACAGAGCGCTGATGTCAACATCCCAGAGTCAGAATGAGATCACACGAAGTACCACAGAAGAGCCGAGACCCTCGGAGCAGCCCACCTGCCAAGGGCCTTAATAATAAAGGGTAGTTGCATGAAATTCTCATTTTACTTTACTGAATAAATAGATCTAAAGATTTTAAATAAAACAAGATGTCACCTTCTTAATTCAAGCTGAATACATGTGGCTCTATTTGTGATATCTGAATTTATGATTATCTGTGTATTATTTATTGATTGAGTTATTCAACAGATAAAGTTTATGGCTGAACTGGAAGTATCAACCCTGCAAACATTCAACTCGAATATTAATCAAGATCAAACACTCTGCTGTGAAAATCTTCTGCTGAGTCAGTGCAGTGTATTTCAAATTTACATCTACTGTACATTTTCCAACGGCACTTGGATTTGCAGCCACGGTAAATTTTGAAATGAACTAGGACCCTTCCCACTGATGTATACTAATATAATAATCCTCTTAGGAGTCCTTTCAGATTTTATATGTGATAAGACAGAGACACAGTGGTCGTTTTCTACCTGCCTGTTGGAGTGGGCTGTTTCTGGCTGCAGCGTTTTTATTCTGAAACTGTAAAAGTGACCGGCAGCAAATAAAGACCTGCTGCTGCACACAAAGCTGTTCACCTGTTAATTCAGAGTTCACTGAAGCTCCACTCGTTACGCAGAATCCCGACCTGGAGGATCAATTGTCGTCAACACACTGCTGTTGGGATTAACGTCGTCACTTTCATTAATGAGGCCCAGCAGCCGCTGCTGCAGAACACTGGTCACTTTTTCAGCCTCGTGTGTTTGTTGGTTGGTTTGTATGTTGATATTTAGCAGGATCGTGCCAAAACAAATGATTCTCTATGGATCAGGGAAGTTTATCATTTTTCTCTTTGAGGTTTATTTTTTATTTTACCAGAAAGTAAAACGGAATTAACTAATATCTTTGAGTGTGTGAAGCATGGGGAACGATTGGGCCTTAGAGGTGTGGCCTCGACTCAGTTTAATGATGTTGAATGTATTATGTGTCCAAATGGCACTAAATTAAAATATTAAGATGAACAGTTCCTGACAAATATGAGCCACAAGCAGATGCTAGAAAGACATGGCATGGTGTGTAAAGAGTTAAATAATGACTGAATATAATGCTTCAGTGCATAGTGTTTTGGTCACATTTGTGTCGGCCGTCATGATGACTGGATTTCTGAGGCAGCAGCTAGGATGAGAGTTAACGAGCAGGAGGGAGTGGGGGGGTGTCTTTCTGAAACCAATCCTGATCCTGGCACAGCAGGAATTGCTGCACCTATTTTTAACCACAAACATGCAGTTTCTCAGCTGGGACACATGGGAGGGCTCCAATTAGCTCACAGGAAAGCCACGGAGGCAAACGCTGAGATAACTAATAATAATACGTCTCTCCCTGCACGCGCTGACACACCGCACCACCGCGACGTGATGAAAAGCCACACACCATGTGTTACACAATGTGCTGCTCGTGATATTATTGATGCATTTTCGATCGTCCTGATCGGGACGCTTCGATTAAGATGCTTGTTCATCCATTCATTGATTCATGTCTTTCTTCATTCTCAGCCACGTTTGTCGTTCTGTTCATGAGCAGTTGATTAAATTACCACCCACTCACTCATTGAACGTTCTTTAGCCCTTCGATTCATTCATCCAATCATGCATTCACAGACAGGCTCAGTCATTCACCTGTCTCACCATTCATTCGTTCATAAACCCATTTCCATGTGCACACAGACTAAACAGGAAATCAGCCACAACAGACATGGCCGTTTGTTTACGAGGTCCACCAGAGAAATCTGAAGAGAACTGAGTAAATATGATAAATGTTTACATTTATGTTGGTTATAAATGAAGTGGTTTTATGTCCTTTGAAGAGAAACTAAGTGTAACTACAGATTTTTCATTTCCGCAAGAGTTTGATAAAACGGATTTCTACTCGCTTTAATTTGCTGCTTATTAACTACAGTGACTTTGACTGATGCATAGTTTCCAATTCTGAGAACCTTCACATATTTTCTGAACTTTTGAACTTTCAATTCTTCCGAATGTTTCTGTGATAAATGCTGCGTCTGCATCAAAGCTCAGATTATCAGTGATTAACAGTGGTGGGTGTAGGTGTAGGTGTGACAGTATCTGCAGTGCTGACAGATTTACGGAACTGTCTCAGTCTCAGTTAAAGATGCAGTAAAAAGGCAACGCATACTTAATGTGGTTAATGGCTATAAAACCTGTATTATCTTAAGTGTGCAATAAAACATGGGCTGGTGGAGATATCGGAGAAGTATTAAAGTGATAGCAATGGTATAAAATATATATCTGTCACATCTTAAACTTGTCCTCTGAGTATTACTGGGGTACAGACAAATACACTTTCATGTGTTCTGTTCGGGGGGTGCTGGTGCCGAAGGTCTCGGGCCCACACAAGCAGATGAAATCAACAAATCAACTGTTTGTTAGCAGCGAAGATTTAATGGAAGTTTCCATCAGTGCTGTAGCAGAAAATGAAATCTGCCAACGTCCAACGTCTTGTGAAGAGGCAGAAAACCGTGACTGTATAAAACCAGCAGTTTGCTACAGGGAGAAAGGATTTACTGTGAGCGGCCTGAGAAGTAAAACAAAAAAATCCTAAAAGAGGACGCTGTGGTTTCGCTGCATAATCCAACAGACGTCAGTGCAGGAGTTCCAAAATAGCTGCGTGGACCTGGCCCAAGGAAAATGAAACTGCAAAGTCCCTTGAACATTAAGGCGTTTTTCACCCTCTGAGGTACAAGCGAAGCCCAAACTGGTACCAGTGGTCCATGGGGAGAATTATTTCCACAACATGTCATAGCGTTTACAAAAATCAAAGGCTAGCTCCCTAGAAAAACTGGACAGGCAGTTAAGTACTGGCCTCCAGACGTGTCATTAACTGATATCAGATCCACGAGAGAAAAGTAAACACGATGGAAGTTCCGTTATTTATGATTTCATCCTCTGGTAAATGCAACTCTCACAGCCTCATCAGAGCAGTTCACATGTTGATGTGTAAAAATACTACTATTTTAACACCCCGCAGAGGCAGGAACCTCATTCGCGCATTTTAAAAACCACGTTTAACAACAGCCTCACACACCAATGCAGCGCCCGCCTAACCTCATTTACATATATCTCAGCACGGGAAATAAAATGACCACGGTGTTCATAAAGTGCCACAGAGAAGCACTAATTAGAGTCGAGCAGACACGGAGCCCAGAGGCCTGACAACAAATTATCTGAGAGGTAAAGTGGCGTAAATAAATTAAAGCTGACCGGCTGCAGCAAATGAAATCGAAAGGAGAAAAAAGAAGAGAAGCTGGGGGAAGACTGTGTGTGTGTGTGTGTGTGTGTGTGTGTGTGATCAAAGAGGGGAAGAGGGAGGCCACTATGACCCACTGAGGAAAACAGTCACGCGGCTCGATGAATCACCCAGTTTACATTCATCAGATATTTGCTGAAGATGTGAGGAGAAGTCATCTGTGTGAAAGGGAAATTTCAAAAGGCAGACGAGGTGAAACTCAAAGCCCTGGTGCAGTTTAAGTCTAGACTTCGCACTACGACCTACATCCAGTGTAAAAGTGATCAGAATGTGACTTGAATATTATTTCTTCCATTGAGGAGGAAGCTGCTTATTAGCAGGACTATGTAAAAAAAACAGATTTTCCTGACAGTTTAGGGTGGCATCCGACTCAGAGCTGTTTGTGTCTGCGAAGCCAAACTGAGCCATTTCTATATTTAAATCCCTTGGCTCAAGGTTGTGGACTGTGGGGATTGAAACAGGAAGTGTTTACACTACGATCATTTTCTTAACCTTTAACCTGCTGTTGTTGAACTCCAGCTAATGTCGGGATGTTAAAGTGCACATTTATCACGACTCATATCTGAGTGTTTTTCAGGTAATGTGCTGCAACAAACGTGGACATGTTTATTTAATTTACTTTAATAATTATTTAGATGCTACATGTACGTGTTCACAGTAAATCAGTAAAGGACCTAACAACAGACACCAAAGGCGACTGAACCTACGGTCCGATCAGAGTCTACAGACAGGAATAACCGCCACCAGCTAAAGGCTAACGAGCACTGAGTCCACTGTCTGACTCCGTCTTATGAGTCCGACCCTGCAGCGTCTGCTGGCCACAGACCGTGTAGCGCTGAGGGCAGCGAGTCTGTGCGAGAGCCGGGTGTAGGATGGTCTGTCGTGTCGGACGACATGCCACAGCGAGCGGTTTCTTCATTTCAGCACTAACTCTGGTCTCTGGAGTTAAAGTGCTGCACTGGGTATTTCTAGCGTGTGCCGCAGCATCCTCTTTACCGTTTCACTCGCGCTTCCTTTGCCTCCGGCCAGCGGTTAGGTTTCTAATCCTGTTTCTGAGAAAATAGTTCAGCGTGCAAACGTAATTTGCAGGAGACAAAAACAGATATGGATGAAAAACGCGGTGGTGGCAGATAGAGTGCAAATGTGTAAGAATGTGTTGGTGTCTCAGCAGCAGTGATTCAGCGGCTGACCAGCTGCTGCTCTGAATTCATCTTTTTAAAACGCTCTGTCTCTCTTTGCCCTCAGCTCTGTCTGTGTGACGGCGGAGAGGCAGACTCCTCTCACCTTAGATAGCCAGTCAGCAATCAGCACGTTAATGTGCGAATCAGACACGTGGAATGTAACGTCCTGAATAGCACTGAGGCTGAAAATGCTAACCATCACACTTTCACACCATTGCAGTGATTGTTACGGAAACACAAAGCAACAGAAGTCATTTGAGAATTGACTGTTCACTTATCATTACTTCTCTTTGATTGTTGTTTGGGGATTTCCTTCTCAAGTCAGCGTTAAAGCAGTTTCAGTTCAAAAACATGAACTCGATCGGTGACCAGTGCCAAGCTCCAGTTCCTTTAAATTGAATAAAGCTGCTTCATGCTGTAAATCCACCAGATCACTTTTTCATCAAGATCCATTCATTATGTCTTGTTAAAAATCTCAAAGACAAAAAAACCTGGATTCATCCAAACCCTTGGTTGTGATTCAGGCCTGAGTTGTGATGGAATCTTTCTTGGCGCTTGTCCCATCCTCCCCTCATTGAGAAATCCCTTCAGCAGTTTTTGCACACACACACACACACACATACTTACACGAATACCCCGACGATGTGGGGTCAAACCACAGTGTGTGTTATTGTTTGTCGCTATCTGCCCTCATCAGTCTCACCTCCAGCCTCATCCTCCCCTCTGACTCTCATCCCACTGTCCCTCAGTGCGCATGAATTGGCTCTGTGGCGTTGTGGTGCACACTGGCTCCCGTGCACTATTACAAATCAAACCGCTCGCATGGATCGAGGTGAAGTGTGTGGGGGATCTCGATCTGTGCAGACCATGAAACTGACTCATCTTCATGTAGGCTTGCTGATTGGTTGCATACAGCATTGGCGTGCGCGCACACACACACACACAGTGAGATGCACCCCAGGCTCTTTAGAGCGAGCATTAGTCACTCCACATAAAAGCATCAAGTCACTCCAAAGCAGGGGAGCAGAGAGAACGAGTGGGAGTCTGCAGAGGCCTGGTCATGGCAGCCATTTTCCAACCCGTACCACCAAGGCTCGGGCAGGATGAGAGCCGAGGTCGCTCTAATGTTTGTGAGCCGGGCTCAAGTTTACATAACGGTGATCGATACAGGAGGAGACACCCCCTGATCCCAGCTTATCTGGGATTTGTTTTTTTCCATGTCCACGCCGGTCGAGACTGACCGGGGGGCCGGACCTGAGGTCGTCTGACTGTAACGGATGTTGACTCACATGTGGCACTTACATAACTGGATGTTACCTATCAGCGATAAAGACTCGCGGATTCGCCACACTGTCGAGAACTAGTGGAGAAAACCCTCCAATGGGAGATGTGGCCTCGAGATCTGATCTGGATTTAAAAGTTGTTCTCTGCTCGGCACTGTGAGAAATAAAGGACTGTCTGTACTGTCTGTTAGGTAATGGTGATATACTGCTTACTGACAGAGTTATCAAACTGTGCACGATGTAATCACCGAAACATTTTGTCATGCTGCTGATATCTGACAGGCCGAGGGGAAAAGCAAGAAAACCCACTAGTCTCTGGAGGAGAGGACGCGAGCAGATGAGGGATTGTTGCTGGTATTCCACACTGAGCAGCATACGTTTGTGGGTGATGATGAATCAATGTGCTGCTCAGTGCATTTAGATTTCATCTCACTGCAAACATAGATCTCCGGTTTCCACTGTCTGCGGACTCCAGTGATTTCAGCTCACGTGAGTGATTTATGCAGCGCGCATCAAACGAGCTTGATGAGAAGCAGAGAGCTGCATCGCACCGTCTTTTGTTCGGTGGGTAAATTATGTTGACGTGAGATAGTCGGTGAGAGCTAAACGTGTGCAGACACAGAGTTTACAGCTTTTCAGACAAAACGTCCATCGCCAAGGAGGTTGTGTTTCGGCTCTTAGCGCTCTACTGGACAGATCTCCAGGAAACTTCTTGGACAGACGGGCCGTGAGCCAAATAAAGAACACATCAAGATCAATGTACGTTTGTTAAATCACTCAGCTCCTGCCTCTCACAGTCTGTACAGTATAATTGGTTGCCTGGTCGTCTGGGTAGGGCCAAAACCTGCCGTTATGCTCTCAGACAAGCAAACACCTATCAACCTAACACACACTCCTCTCTTATGCGCATCAGAAAAGACGTGTGTGTTGTAAGGTGTCCCTAAACCTAACGCTGCAGCATACTATAGCACGTCTGCATTAATAATGGACATAATATGACTCATCATTAGCCAGAGCCTCCTCCTGTTACGTGGGGGGGGATTAACTGAGGAATGTTAGAACACAAACTGAGTGGAAACAGCTAGGGTTGTTTGGAATTGTGTTTGGAATTGCGGCCGTTGTGTCTCCTCTGTTTGAATATGTCAACGAAAGACTAAACGATTAGCAACTGCACAAGCGTTGTGTCACATCCTGACTCGTACAAATGTAGACAATGATGGCACATTAATGTGACGCACTGACGCTTGCTCTGTCCTACACGAGTCCTTGTTGTGCAGGAAGGAGGGTTCGTCTGTTGTCTAACGTGACCATCGCTGGCTCGAGGTATTTTTAGACAAATGCTTTACGTGGCGCGCAGTCTGTGTTTAATTGCAGCTCTGACACTCATGAGAACAAAGAGTAAAACAATGTGGATCGATGATTAGTTTGACTGGAAATCACTGGACGCGACTAAATTAAACTTAAATTCAACCGAAAGGGCAAAATAAAAGAGGACTTGAATAAGATAAAGACTATCTCAGGGTTTTCATGTTGGTGGAAACATTTAGGATTATGTAAAAACGTGACATATTCTATCTTTACATGATATTTTAATATCTCGTGCTGACATTGATCAAGCTGCATGGCCTTTTATTATGTTTACAGTCCGGCTCTGATGGTTGTGTGTGTGTGTGTGTGAGAGTTTTGGTTCCATGCAGCTGACAATCAGTATCTGTGGCCCCACACAAAGGTGCAGGGGCAGCAGGGGCGGGGTTGTCCTCCGCTCACCGGCTCATCTTCACAGCGAGCGTGAGAGAAAACTTTTTTATGGTTGAGCAGCTGTTTCTTTTAATCAAATCTCAAACTTGGTCATAAAAAGCTGCAGCGCCGTGGAGTTTTCAGTCTCACGCTGGAAAATCGGGGAGGAGGAAAAAAAAAAAACCTCCAAGTTGTTATGACAAATCTTTGAAATGCTTACCTTTCCTAATGTCACAACAAATCCTAAATCCTCAGCTGGCCCAGATTGTCTGCATGTGACAGCAAAGTTAATCAACGCATACACCTCCAGGTACACTGCAGGTAAACTCACAGAACAGGACATCATGCCATTCTGTAAATATCGATGCCCAATTGTTTTTTTTTTTTGTTTTTTTTAACACAGTGAATTCTAAAATAAATGTTTCTCTAAACACAGAAGCAGCTGATTTTTCAGAAAGTGAGAAACCCAACACTGAGGCGTACGTGTGATTAGCAATACATCCGACACATCTAGAATGAAGTAACACAATAAAGCCTGGGGTGCTGTCAGATTAATTCAGCCAATACGGGGGGGGGTGATCACAGAGGAGTCAGGTTGCTGTCGTTCAATAGAGCAACATTATGCAACTGCTACATGGAAACCAGCTGGTTTAAACTTACACAACGGCTGGAATCCCAAGTGGGCTTTGTTGGTCTCGTCAAGACGAGGCTGCGCGTGAACGTGTGTTGACATGGAAAACTGCAGGTGACAAACAGACTCTGTCACCTGCAGCTCAGACGCTAACGCTGGACCATTTAATTGCTCGAGCATGATGATTGTTTACAATCATGGCGGCAGATTTACTCACTGTTTCTTTAGTCAGTGATATTTCTTGATGGTGTCAAGTTTAAAGTGCAGAATGTACTGCAGACGTTATGTATATTTTACCTCATGAATAAGCAGAAAATATCACACCTTTTCTCTCAACTTCATCGCCTCAACTGCCTCGTTCAGGACGCTGGGCTCTGACTGGGCAGTTTCTCCTTGAGGGGAGGGGTTTAGCCCCCTCTGTCCTCTCACCTGGTTAAATGCCTGTTGTCTTTATTTCCTCTCTTGCTGCTCAGGTCCTCTCCGCGGTCTCTGACCAGCAGGTCAGATATTATCAGTCAACCTCCTTCTCAAGCCAAAGCTGATGAATCGGCCCCGTCCCGTTCAGACTATTATTAATGGTACTACAGGAAGGTAGCTCTTGCCGGGTTAGCAACTAGCGTATATTCTCATGCGATGACAACAGCTAGGATTGTATTGTTTGGCAACGCAGCTGGCGATGGCTCTTTATCAGGTCTGATTAATGTGCTTTGCGAGACATGCGGACATTCCAGCCTCATGAAATTCCTCAGCTTTCATTTTGTTTTCAAGTTGCTTTGATTGCTTCCAAGAAAAAGATTTTATCGGTGAGGCATGACAGCTCATCTATGAATTCTTTATTTATACTACAAAGAAATGCATTTAAGGCAATTTTTCCAACAAGCAGACGTTATTATGTTGTTCCAGTTTTAATGTGTTTGATCAGTGATTTATCTGTTGATTTGTTACGTACAGGGAAAAAAATGACCACATGGGTCAGTGGAAAAGCTGCAAGGGCAGGCAGAACCCTCCTGGTTTAAAGCTTTTAACATTTAAGCATTTATTTTTTTGTCTGCAGTAATTTGCTGGGGGTTTGCTGGGGGTTGTTTGAGACTCTTGTCGATTTTGCTTACTTTGGTTGATAACATGTGTCTGGGCTTGTATACACTGTTTAATGGGCATCTCCTTCTCTACGCTGTGCGGTTGGCACATTCTACACCTTAATGGTACAGCTGAGGTGCTTTATTTGATTTTTCTCTGCTGCCAAATGTGGTTTCTTGAAAGGCGCTGCTTGTGGTGATGGCTGCTTGGAAAAAAACAAAAAACTTCAGCCACAGCAAAAGGTTATAATATGAACTCTGACTCAGAGTGGATGTGACTGTGACTCAATCTGGGCTCGCCGGTTTAGGGCTAGTTATCAAGCTAACTTCAGTCATATTTCAACCTCACATTTTTGTAGTTGGACCAACCACTTGTGAAGGTACAGTACGACCCTTTAATACATAATTTAATTCAACAACTTTTTCACGTCTTCTTCAAGTGAACAGTTGTGGTTTGTTCATCCACTTCATGGTGGTCGGGGTGGTGGTGGTGTCACAGCAGAGGGACCCTGCAGAGATTAAGACTGCTAGTTTTTAACCACTATATTACAATGTTGTGATGTCTGGGTCCTTGTTCTGCTTGTATCAGCACACAGGCACACATGCATGCCAGCGACATAATACACAGTCATGGTAATGGTTTCACACTGCTCCGCGTCTCGGCAGGAGGTGGTGATGTGGCGAGAGAAGAAGCAGGAAGGGAGAAAACTGCAAGCTAATAAACTTGACTCTCACACAAAAACATATACACTTCTTTTCGGTTATATATAGAGGAAAAATGAACGCAGGGAATGACTTGGAGGATTGAAGGATGTCTTGAAGCAGCCCAGAGTCATCTGTAACTATGACCTGTGTTTGTCTGCACACTTTGACTTCTGTTATGCAGAGCAGGTTGTTTTAATCAAATAGTTAAAAGATGATGCCATGCAACAGAACATATGCCATATTTAATAAATGGATGTTGGAACCGATCTGAACAAAAAGGATCATCTTTAGCACTATGAGCCCAAGTGTTTCCACCCATTTCCCAGACAATAATGAATGAATCTTGATGGAAAATAAGTGTGGCACACTGAGTGGACTGATAACTACGAGTGTGTGAAGTTTGGTGCAGCTCCATTGAATTTAAGGGCACTGTTGGCCCTTAGCTGGGTTACACACTCGACTGAGCGCCATTCTACTTTAGGGAATCCTTTACGCCTCATGTCCTCTGTTATGGCGTTATAAGGGGAGGTAGTAAATGTTTTTAATGTGCCTCATTATTAACTGCTCTGAGCCATTGCCTGGACTTACCAATAAGGCCGGGTGGTTCTTTTCACTTTGTAATTAGAGTTTAGATAGATTGTGCTTTGCATGTCATCAACCACACAACCACATTAAGTTCACTCATTTACGTTGCCCGGCTCTTTAGTTTAGGAGTTCCTTCACTCACCAGTGTCTTACTGCAGTAACGCACAGCACAAAAACACAGCGGCACGATGCTGAGGCAGTGATGGATGATGACTCTCAGCATCAGTCGATCTGTCACTTCAAATCAAGTGATAAGTCAGTAAAGCATTGAGTCCACAAACGACAGGAGCACATCACCAGCTCCCACAGGTTGAAGTGAAATCTTCAAACTGTTCCAGTGCTCCAGAAGCTCCCATCAAGCTCCACAAAAGTCAAACAGAGACTTGACTCCAACTACTCAATTCCCAAATTCAAAGAAATCCCGAAACAACAGTAATTTGAACAATGATTAATTGAATCTTAATCTCCAAGATGGACAACATGCCTCGTTAATTAGCAGCATAGAAATGCTAATTTCCCAGACAGCATGGTTCTAACTATTTACATTCTGAAAACCTGGTTCAACACGACGCAGCTCCTCCACACGCTCGACAGGCATGGAATACCATTTGAAACAACATTAACCATAAATAACTCTCACTTTGTCACATGTCCTGGCCATATGTTCTAAATCTGCACTACAAAGCCTCGCCATGCACGTGGCGACAGGTCGCTGTGAAGAGTGGAAACCATTCAGCCCTTTCTCTGTGGCTCAGGATGAAACAGGTTGTTTCCACCGTCAGCTCAGCAGCTACAGGCCTAAGAATATGCCTGACCCACACACTTTGCTTGAAAAATGTTTTGGATTGCGCCTCTCGCCATAAGCCACATTATGTAAGTGCTAAGTGTGAGGCATCAAGAGGAGTTGTGGCCCCGTGCCAGCATGGTGTGTGTGTGTGCGTGTGTGTGTGTGTGTGTGTGTGTGTGGGTGCAGGTGTCGAAAATATCTTGTATGAACAGTTCCTCTGAGGAGACAACCACACAGTGCAGTAAATGGCTGTGTGGTGTGTGCTGATGCAGTCATTATGTGCTGGGGGAAGCAGGCGGGCTCTGATGAAGTGACTGACAGGGCAAATGGATCTCCTGGATAAAGGCAAATGTCCATGGATTGTGACAAAAGTTGGAACAAATGGAGTTGTGCTGCAGTTAGTGTTCATCAGAAAACTGCTGAGCCACGAGTCACTTTGGCTTCAGGGAATTTTCCCAAGAGCAAGGACTTTAACGTGTCCTCAATTTCTACCCACGTATAGTGGGAAGTTTATCTGCTTTCTCAAAATTACCTTCCTCATTGAAAAAGGTGAATATGAACATAAAGTTAAACAGCTGCAGTCAAGATGCCTTTTATTGCCCCTGACTGAAAAGTCCAGTTTCATTTGTCTTCCGGCTGCGATGTCACGATAATTGTGCTCACGCAAACATCTTTGACTTGCAAACTTTTCCCAACAGATGAATATGAAAACAGTTTTACAAAGTGTACAATTCGGCACACATTCGACATCAGTCTATAAAGTGACGGTCAAGCCTCCAAAAGGCAATTTGGGATGAAAACTAGTTTTGCTATATCTGCAGAACAATATGGATTAGATGGTAAATACATCTGACAGATAAATGTAGTGGAGTGCGGCTCACGTCACAATGTCCTCGTCCTACACTTGATATAGAAGGTGAATCAATAATGTGAATAGACTGCAGAGACAAACAAAAGAATCTCCAAACTGAAATCACTTGTTGTGATGTCAACACAGTGTCAGACAGAGCAGAGGGTGAACTCAGAATCATATCAAAGACTTACGACTCCAACACTGCATCTGTTCTCTATCCAGACACTCTATTAATGAATCCTTTGTGCTGTCTTCCAAAACCATTGTCACGAGGTGTCAGCAGGCCGACCTCATGTCAAGGTGGATGACATCATTACTGCTTTTATTAGATGAGATGTTACCTGACCACATAATCACAACCTGTTGGCCATAATCCATGATCATTTACAGTATTTTAACAATTTCCCACACGTCAGCAGTTGATAAAGGACAGTGGAGTGTGTAAACTCAAGATTAGGTTAAGATATTTTTAAACAGTGTTGTAAAATTTCAACATGGTAAAAATAAACAGTGTTGTAAAATTTCAACATGGTAAAAAAAAAAAAAAAAAAAAAAAAAAAAAGTGTGTTGCATGATTTAGATGTTTCCCCCAAACTTTCAGGAGCATTGCTGGCACACACACACACACTCACACGAGTTGTTCATCACAGGATGAAAATCACTGTCACACATGAACTGCAGGCCACATACCTTGGAAGACATCCACATCCTGAAGATCCTCTGAGCTCGGAGGTAATCATAGTCCTCTTGAGAAAAATAATATTTTGTGCACGAAGTCCAGCGGACAGGAGAGGAAGTTGCTCACAAACTCCCCTCTGAGTTTCCACAACATAGAGTCATTTTTGCTATAGCTTTCCATCTGCGTCCATGTAAAGGGATATTGTCATTTTGAGGTGGTTAAATGAAACTTGGAAAGCTGTTGTTGCCAAGGCTCCAAGCCTGTCCGTACAAAAACTTGGCGAGGAAGTCGCTTCTCCAGCCACGTCTGACTCTGATGACTCATGTGCTTAGCTCTCATGGTGGGTCAACAACATGAGGCCTTTCAGGCCTGTCGTGGAAGGTATGTCATAAAAATAATTCTAGCCCTGGTTCATTTGATGACGACTAAATGCTATGTCTTATCAACGAAGGATTAATTAATATTTTATGGTAATAAGTCATAAATCTCTTAGTTTCCTTTGTCGGAGTCCAGATTTCATTGGCAGCATATTAGAGGGGTTGTTAATATCCTTGGTTTTCTCAAACATTCTTCAGCTAAGTTGGAGGATAACAAACTTATTTCCATTTGCATGGCCTACAGTTTTTGTCTCTGAAATAAAAAGATGCCAAACCCAGCGCAAACCTACATTAGTGCAAACAAATGTTTAACTTTATTGCATAACAGCAAAGAAATGACTGTCCCTATCCATTCTCCTGTTGACAGATGAAACCCATAAAGTGCGAATGCATAGGTTGTCTTGTGTATTACAATTTCTAATTTTTGATGTCCAATTCGGAAGCTCGTTCAGGTTAGATGAATTCATTAATCAACGCATTAGGCAAATATTGGTTGTAATTGTTCCTAATGGTTGGTCGGTTGTCTTCAGTGTGGAGAGAGGATTTAGGAGAAACTATTGTTCTGAGATGGAGAGAATTTAAACTGCCAATCAGTGACTGCGTTAGTGTGTGCGTAAAACGTGTGTCAGAGGGGACCACCTGCTCTGGGGCATAAAGAATCATCTTTATAGGGAATATTCTTCTTTAGAAACCAAAAAGAATTAAAAAAAAAACAAAACTCTACTTGTAATCACACATCAGTCTGAATGGATTTTGAGTTAGTGCTGTTTTTTCTGCTTATGTCTGTGCCGTTCCCTTTACTGGGGCTCTTGTCCAGGCCACACAGCGACTCCGTGACCCCCTCCTCCATCTCCATATACTCCGCTTTGTCGCCCAGCGAGGAGCCAGAGGGCGAGCCTTTGAATTTCCTTAGGAAGTCCGGGAAATAGGGGCAACCCGGGGGCATGCTCTCCACCGCCGGCGACTGGTCCTCATTGTCCGTCTCCCTGTGGTAGAAGTAGTTAAAGTTGGACACGATGACCGGCACCGGGAGCGCAATGGTCAGCACGCCCGCGATGGCGCACAAGGAGCCCACTATCTTGCCACCCACGGTGATGGGCTTCATGTCGCCGTAGCCCACCGTGGTCATGGTCACCACGGCCCACCAGAATGCGTCAGGGATGCTCGTGAACTGGGACGTGGGCTCGTCCGCCTCGGCGAAGTACACCGCGCTGGAGAAGAGGATGACGCCGATGACGAGGAAGAAGATGAGGAGGGCCAGCTCCCGCATGCTGGCGCGCAACGTGTGTCCCAGGATCTGCAGCCCCTTGGAGTGTCGGGACAGCTTGAAGATGCGAAACACGCGCACGAGGCGGATTATTCTCAGGATGGCGAAGCTCATCGCCTGTTGCCCGTTGCCTTGGTGCTGCGCCAGGTCTGTGCCGAGAGTTATGAAGTAAGGCAGAATGGAGACAATGTCTATGGAGTTCATAATGTTTTTGAAGAACGCCGCTTTGCTCGGACACGCAAAGAAGCGCACTATGATCTCAAAGGAGAACCAGATGATGCAGACCGTCTCCACGATGAAGAAGGGGTCGTTGAACGGGGTGAAGCCGTGGTCCGGCTCGCTGGAGTTGTGCCGCGGCTGCAGATACTCCTTCTCATCCCTGAACTCCGGCAGCGTCTCCAGGCAGAAAATGACGATGGAAATGACAATGACCAGGACGGACACGACTGCGATGCCCCGGGCGGGACTCGAACTCTCTGGGTACTCGAACAGCAGCCAGATCTGACGCTTGAACTCGTCCTCCGGCAGAGGCTTCTCCTCCTCCTTCACGAAGCCCTCATCCTCCCGAAACTTGAGGATCGCCTCCTCCCCGAGTTCGTAGAACTTCACCTCCTCGGAGAAGATGTCGAACGGGACGTTGACGGGTCTTTTCAAGCGGCCCCCTGACTGGTAGTAGTAAAGAATGGCGTCGAAGCTCGGTCGGTTCCTATCGAAGAAGTATTCGTTCCTCAGCGGGTCAAAGTACCTGATTCTCTTGTCGGGGTCTCCCAGGAGAGTGTCCGGGAACTGGGTGAGAGTCTTGAGCTGAGTTTCAAACTTCAGCCCCGACACGTTGATGACCACCCGCTCGCAGCAGCCGCACTCGTTGTACACGTTCCCGTAGCCGGACTGAGGGCGCCGGTCGGTGATCGACACCGTCTCCTCCTCATCATCCATGTTGCACAGAAAGCTCGACCTCTTGCTCGCCCTGTCCTCCTCCTCCTCCTCCACCTCCTCCTCCTCCTCGGCGCCCTCGGCCTCGTCCTCCTCGATCATGATGTCCTCCTCGGATCCGAGCAGCGCCAGCTCCGAGTGGCGCAGATCCCCGCCGAGAGTCGTCCGGCTGCGTCTCCACCGGCCGACGCCGCGCTGCTTTTTGCGCTCTCTGAGAACTCGGTGCGCCTGCTCCGGCTCCTGCTGGTGTTGTGGCGGCTGCGAGGAGGAGGCGGAGGAGGTGGAGGAGGAGGGGCGCGAGGCGGTACCGCTGATGTTGTCGCTCGCGGAGGAGGAGGAGGCGGCGCGAGGCTGATGCTGGCGGTTGTTAAGGAGATGAGCGCCGGAGGAGGAGGAGGAGGAGGAGGTGGTGGAGGTGGAGGACGTGGATGTGGACCCCGTTACGCCGCCGCCGCCTCCTCCTCCATCCGCACCGCTTCCCCCCTCGGCCGCAGCCGCCGCAGCCGCCGCTCGGGACTGTGCAGCCTGGCGCTCCCTCTCGCGCTCCCTCTCCCGTGCGCGAGCTTGGGCATATCCATACGGCAGGTGGCTGTTGCACCCACCGTCCGCGCCCACCATGGCGAACTCCATCTTTAAGTCGGCTCGCTCCTACAGGGCGACGCGGGCACAGGCCGGGGGCTAAAAGTTGCAGCTCGGAGCGCGCACGGAGGGAGAAGCGGGCATGTACTGGTTTGGACCGCGAATACCAGACCGTCACAACCGCAAACACACCTCAATCCGGTCCATGCTGAGTGCCGTCCATGTGGCTACTTACATGACAGGAGATATTCACCCCCTCCTGGCCTCCGGCAGGTTATGACATCATTACCTCGGCCACAAATATACGCGCGCACGTCCCTCTGTGTCTGGATGATAGCGGCCGGTGGCACAGCCCGTTACGCAGACGCTCCGTGCCCCAAACTTGCAGCGCCCTTTATTTGCTCGCCATCATACATCACCAAGTCAACAAGCGACACCAAAACAGTCTCCTCTTCGGCTCCGCCGGTGCCCATCAGGTGGTCAATTCCTCCACGAGCCTCCAAACGCGTCTCCCGGCGCTTCGCGGTCACTCGCGTGTGGCCATTTAATATATTTCAAAAACAGGGCAAATGGAAAAATGAGGAGGAGGAGGAGGAGGAGGAGGAGAGTGGATCTGTGCTGGTGTGTGATGGAGCTCCGGTGAATCTGACTGACTTTCTCCTTCTGCCGCTCCGGAGCTGCGAGAGGAGAGACAACAGCAGTTGGTTCAGGCAACAAATAAATAAATAAAAATCTGAAAATGATGTGTTCACTGGCGACCGCACAGTCTTTTCTAACGTGAGGCAGGAAAACTTAATCACCTCATTATTATTCTTAATGCCATTAGTGATGTTATTATCAGGCTGACGGGAGTGGACGTGAACACAGGGCTCCGGGATGGAGGCATGGATGACATATATTTTTAGCGCAGACATTACGCACGGATTTTTCTACTCGTTATAATAGCCTCCCCTCGTTGTGACATCCATACTTACATCTGAAAAGGGGCCAAACCAAAGCCCTCTACACAGAGCTCTGCTGGAGGAAGAGGAGGAGGAGGAGGAGGTGGAGGTAGGCTAGGTGAGGATGCAGTTGCTTTTTTTTTTTGCCCAAATCTCCCCTCTTGAATTCAGGGGGGCAATATCTCAAATCCCTCGATCGTACATCCAGGCAGCGACCATCACAACATCCACTGAGCTCTGGCGCACTCTGAGCCGGAGGACACTTTTTTTGGCCTGCGTCTCGACGTCTTGTCTCAATTCAACAGGATCTGGCGCCACTTCAGCCCCCGTTTGTGCTGCATCGCCCCCGGTTCACGGGCAGCGATGGTGGGTTTAAGAAAATAAGAACAAAAAAGAGAGAGGGGGGGCAGGTGTGCGGCAGCGGCGGCTCCGCGCGGTCACGGCGCAAAGATGCAGAGGGTGGGTAAAAGTTTACCTCCAGTGAGGCGAGAGGGAACGGCCCCACGGTGGAGGCTGAGCATCACACATCTGTCTGCCGCTGGAGCCCTACCTACGCTCCCGTATCCCTCCCATTGTGTGGTGATGGAGAGCCTCGGTGAGAAAGTGGCTCCTGTTCCGCAGCGCAAGCAGGCGGTGCTCGATCCTCCCCCAGTGGATGCAGACGGTCACTGCGCACCGTGCTGCAGTCTCGCATCCAAACCTCCTCTGCCCTTCACCGTTACTGCTGGGTGGCAACCGGTGTCCTTACCCCCCAGCAGCGAAGCACCATTAGCGACGATGAAGTAACGTGACCAGCGTAAAAACGTGTGGATCTCAACCCACCTCCACAGAGCACTGCTCGGGTTATTCTCTCACTCTTGAGGACTGGACTCAGTCCTCACCCAGTTTGAGCCACAGGGCAAAGAACAGCCAGCTGAACCTGCCCAGATGTGTAAGAGTGTCAATTCCCCCCATTTCTCTGCTCCACTGCACCATGTCTGTCAAGGAGTAGCTGTAGAATCAATTAGCGGAGCTTTGCAATCATCACTGGCAAAAACTTTGATCATCACATCATAGTCCAGATCCTTTTCTCAGTTTCACTTCCCCGTGAGCTGAATCCTCTTCATCTTATCTGAATCGGTCACCTTGAATTTATATATCCTTTTTTCTGACATTTTCCAGGCAATTCAATGAATCGAGTTCGATTAATGGTGAGAATAATGGTTATTGGCAGCAGCAAGCATGATGTATTTTCTTTCTCTCTGATTCACAAACTAAGAAATCCTAATATGTATGAAACCTCCCCTGTGTCTGAGCAGCAAGCACAGAGTGCGTGAGGGTTGTTTTACACGTTGATATGTGATAGAGAGCACTTACCTCAGAAGAGAGTCCATCATCCTGTTAGAGCAGTTCAGTCAGTGAATAAACACTGATGCAGCTTCATTGTCTCATAATAGCAGGGCCACTATTAAACCCACAATCACATCAAATCCACACGTGCAGCCAAAGCGTCACGTCAGGGACGTACAAACCTGTATCAACCCCGTAACGTTCCAGCTGGTTTGAGAATGAAGGACTTTTAGAAAATATTCATTTTGCCCCAGGCCTGGAAATATAAATAAGTGATGTTGTGGAGGAACATTGAGAGGAAATATAACTTTCCCTCTGTTTGTCCCTTCCAAGCGGAGCTCGTGTTTGGACGCACATCAGCTCAGCTCCTGAACTGATTTACAGATCGGTGAATGCAGAGTTTAACAACCACTGAATTAAAGCCTTGTTTTGGATCGTTAATATCTGTAAAAAGAAACAGGAGGTGGCACATATTTGGAACCAAATGCAAATGAATCTTTAGCTGCTAATGTAAAATTTACATTCGGATTAAGGCTTCAAGGGAACTGGAGCCAAGATGCTTTGCACCGTGAGAACACGATGGAAATGAGTGAATGAAGAGAGTCACTGATTTACTTGCTGATGACTTTTCAACAGGAGAAGATTGAACTTATTATTATACAAAACAACACAACAGGAGCTTTTCACCCTCGTTCCACCGTTGAGGCACCAAAGTTCATGTCAGTCCAGTTTGCTCCAGGTTTCTCTTTGTTGTGTTCTGCTTCAAGGATCTTCCAAGGAAGGTTTGGAGGTTTGCACGTTTAATAACGTAAAATAATTAAACGGAATAAGACATTGATAACGACAAGCTGTGAAGCGTAGCAGCACTCTGCCCGGGCCCTGCCGTCGTCAGGTTAGGTTAATGCGTTTAATCACATCATACCACCATATTGGAGTTTGGACTCTTGACGACACGTGTCCTGGTTTCGAGCTGTAAAACGTGGACATAAAGGCAGAGAGAGGTCTCATCTTTATGGAACCTTATAGACCCAGGTTGATGTCTGGCTGTCCATGTAAACATAGAGACTGAGTCCGTGCCTCCTGAGAACACGTCGCCCAAGCGACTGAAGTGTAATGAGCTCTGTGTGTCCGCATCGGTTCCACACACCTCGCTGTCTAATTAGAGGAGCACAATCTAAAACCACAGCGGCGACGGTGCACACAGTGTATAATTAAAGGTCACCTCCTTACCCTGAAGCAGCAGAGCTCCCTGCTCCCTGTGTTCTTAATCTTTCACGCAACCTGGGATAACCTGCTACAGTCACGCGTACAATTAGTCAAAGAATGCATTACTATTTAAAAACAGATATTAAGAATGCATTACCCCTTTTGAGTGATGAGTGTCGAAAAGCCTCGGATGAAGCGTAATGAAGGAATGCCGGCGATTTTTCATTAATGTGGCCACATTCACTCTTATTTATGCACATGTATTTGTAAAGTTTGGAAGAATAATGTCACTTATAGTGGAAGGACAATAGTTTTGGAGCTTTGTACTGTACAAAATGCATCATTTAATGGTCTGCGATCAAAAATAAAATGAGTGTCGTGTCCATACTCAGGCAGTTGGTTTGGAAAGGGCTGGATCTGTGGTGTATATCTGAGGAACAGTAAACATCACCACACCTGAAGGGATGTCTGCAAAAGCAACAATCATCAAAACACTAATTAGAGCATAGTTTAAAGTAATTGATGCGTGTCACGCCTGATCCTTTCTCTTTGGTGTTTGTTCGTGATGCAAATATTGGACAGAGGTGTCGAGGTGTTTGTTTTGACGCCTTGATCACACACATCGTGTTCTCAGCGTCCAATTTTTCCCTTTTCCCACACTCGTGCAGTACATGCAGTATTTTGTCAGTAGTCCACACAGTCAGAGCAGGTGCTGACTTTAATAAACTAGACCTCTCAGCACCTGGCGAACTAACTGTTGAGTCACGGTTATTGATCGACCCCCAGATTGCCACCGCAGATTTATTTTGATCTTTTTTTGTTGTTGCACTACGGGACAGTAAAGGTTTAATTCATTGCACCTTTGAAACCTCCCAGATTTAATTTGATTGTACCAATAAATGGATTTTAGTTTCTGCAGGTAACACTGCAGCAATCAGTGCAGCCCCTGAAGTCCTGTCTGTTTGATTCAGTCTATCCACTCCACTCAAAAACTCTAATTAGGACAGGAACAGTGTGTTATTCCAGACCAGAGAACGGACCCGATATTCCTCTAAGGAATCCTAATCATCCCCTCAGGTGTTTTTAAATCCTCTACTTTTACTACCAGATATTTTAGGTTGCTCGTGCTCTGCTTTGTTTTCAGACTGAAAATTCGATGGCGAAGGTTTTGCTGACGGTGCAAGAATCACTTTTGAGAGCTCGTTCTCACACTCGTCTCCTTCTGCCTGTTTGTCAGATACACACCTATGAGACTTTAGAGCAGCTTCTCCTGGCCCGCGATTCTCCTCCCACGCACACGCGCGCACACATCATGCACACTCACCCCTTGCAGTTCATTGAGTGTGCTCCTCAGTCAGCACCAGGGGGAGTTGTGAGGTCTGTAATAATTTGAGGTGATGGAGTGAGGATAGAAGGTTCCTTATTATACACAGGTTCACATGCACTCTGAACCTGAGCTGCAACCGAGCTTCTGTTAACAGCTTCATCTCACCCACAGTGAACGTATCCAGCTCTGTGAGGTCAGTTTCTATGGGGAGAAATGTAAACGCTCGGATGCTCCTCCTCTCTGCCACATCATGCACACATTCACATTAGCAAGTCAATCACTTCTTCACAGAAAATATCTTTCATGTGTGGAATAACAAGTTCTCAACATTCAGAAAGAAGCAAGGAGGGGTCAGGGAAAAAAACAAGCCTTTATGATCCACATAGTCTTTCTTTTCATTATTTATAAAATGTGAAATTAAAAATATATTAGACCTAGAAGTGATGTTCTTTGGTACAGATTCAAATATCATAACTCCACCTAAAAGGAGTCACATTATTATTAAAATTAACTTTTACTGTCTGGCTGACAGGAGGAAGAGTTACACTAATAAACAGCATTGTGATATATCTGCTAACCCCTGAAGCTGTGTTTGAAGCACTTCAAATAACGCTTCACCAATTAAATGACTTGGGTACTCAGATTCTCTCAGTGGTAGTTGTGCTTGAGGTCAATTTGGAAGCAGAGGGATTTAAAATCCACTGGATCTTAAGGAAGTTGTGTGAACAGAGAAATGGTCAGGCAGCAGAGAATCTCTCACAAGCACACAGCTACGCCTTCTTTAACACACACACACATCACCAAACTTCTTGTCCTTGGCATTCTTGTGTGGAGGCGTCTGCAGGGAGGAGGAGGGACGTGATGCAGCGTGTGCATGGCCTCGGCCAGTCAGTGCCTCGTGCACGCCATGCAGACGTCCTCCAGGAGCGTGTCTCTGTCGCCAGCCGTGTTCACGAGCTGGCGCGGGAGCAGATGGAGCGGCAGAGGAGGCGAGGGGAGACGGAGGAGGGGAGCACAGTGTGACTGAGTGCATTTGTGGATGTTGTTAGTTTGATTATGGCCGTGTTTACGGCATGTGGATGAAAAAGCGAGGGTAGGATTCTGTTTCACAGCTCGAAACCAATGACCCATGAGTCAAATCCGTAGTTTTAAGAGTTACGAAGCAGAACATCGTTGTGGGTACTGAAACCATCAGCTCATCCATCACCCCTAAACTGATTCCCAGTGGACTTTAACGTGACATCACAGCGCCTGCTCCTCTCATGGCTGCGGGAGACAGGAGTAAGTGGCATCCCAGGAAATCTCCTGCTCATTTGAATGTCGCCATAGTTTTGTTGTGATAGCTTGCTGCAGCACAAACAAGCTATTTATAGAACCATAATATTGACATGCACTTGAAAGTCTCACCTGCCCTCTACAGGTTCCAGTTTGCATGATTAGCATATCAATGCAGCGCAGGCCCCGGCCGTGCTGTTTTCAGTTGCGCACTTAATAAATCAACTTTCAATACGGATGCACTCATTTCAAGAAGAATTACTAGCTACTCAGGAAATGACTAACGATGCGTCCTACCCTGAATACGAGATTAATCAGCAGTGGCTGGTGTTCATTAAGGACATTAGCAACAGTGATGCATTTCAGCTGAGGCCTTCTAAAGGAAGCCGCCCCTCAGAGGACGCGGCAGACGCGCTGTTCCGGTCCTCCAGCCTTGTTAAGCAGGTAAAGCAGTTCAGCAGGACGCCGGGGAGCCTGCAGTCCCTGGAGGCTGCAAGGGCAGACGGAGGAGCAGTTGGACGAACTGTGTCTGCTGCCTCAATATTCCAGCGTCAGTGCAGAGCGTCCGGCTCGTGCTGCAGTGCTGAGTGAACGCAAAGCAGCAGCATGAAAAAGTCCTGAAAGCACAGTTTTCAGTTACTTGCTGACTTTCATACTTTAGATATGTAAAGTCCACTCCCCCCTGCTGCAGCCTGTTACTGCTTGTACGTTGTTTTTTTTTTTTTTTTTTTTTTTGGTTAATGAATAAATTAATTCCTGAACTGGATCCCAGCTGGTGAAAAATAAATCACCCTTCACAAATAAAAAATGTTCCAGGGAAAGCGTCATGTCACTGCCTAAGCTGAACAGGCTGACTCTTGTCTCATATTTCAACAAACACAAAAATGTTTCCTCTGAATTATTTGAACGATGGCACAAACCATAAAACAGTGACTTTCAAAAGCTACTTTTTTGGTGTAAAATTACTCAACGCATCAAAGATGACGGATGGCTTTTTAATTAGTGATGCTCGTGTCGGTGTTTTCCGTCTCGCTGCGGGGGCAGATGGGCGTTTATGTCTCTGTGATCCCTCTGATCCATTCACTCATGTAACCTAAACAAGATCTGTGAAGATACCAACTGGCTTCTCCTCGTGTGTAGGAGGAGAGGCCTTCAGACACGGGCCAGCCCCGACCTGTTTAAGGAAACAAACCGGGATTTGCTGCTAAACAAGTGGAAAACAGCACCGGACTAAGGCCAAACAGATTAAATGGACTTAGGTGCAGCACTACTTAAGGAGCAGAGGGAAGAGTCGCAGGTTGAACCCTTGCGCAGACACGAGAGAAGGAACAAGACTCACAACAGATCCAAGACGACAACAGAGCACTTCTGGTACGTCTGCAGTTCAGGACCGATGTAGATTACATGCAAACTGCTGGACCTGAGTTCTAATGCTATCTAATGTATGTAGAGGATAATTAAAGATATTGTTTCTTCTGATAACTGTCAGTTAAACATTTCCTCTGCACTGAGGATGAAACCTCAGATGAGTGTAACGGTAATATGTAAATTCTTCTTCTGATTTATTCGTCTTTTTTATCTGATCACTTTTTTCTATTGACTGTGAAGATGTTTTATCATCTCAATTCACCTAAATGAACATTTTATCTTCTGTTTTATCCTTGCAGATGTTTTTTATTTACATTTTCTTTATTTAAATTTTTTTTATTTAAATTGACATTTTTGAAAATGAGACTGAAACACCAAGCTATTTAATTGACCTTCAGTTTTTTGATTTATTAGGAAAGCAAAGCATTAACCTCCATGGCTCCTCTGACACCTTCACAATCATGTGCTGTTCCCCATGCTCCCCTCTTGTGGCAGACGTCTGAGGTGCGCCCAGAAGAGGATGCAGCTGGTCGTCATGGCAGCCGTGCTGGCACTGGCGGGGGCGGGGCAGGGCTGCAGCTTCGACTGCCGCCCAACCAACATCAGCATCCCTGTGGAGAGCTGCGGCGGCATCGAGTACATCGACACCACCGTGTGTGCAGGGCAGTGCTACCACGAGGTAATGTTCTTACACACACGAGCAGGTGAAGCTCTGCTGGCTCTTCACGATGAAGTTTACAAACTATGAATATTATCATGAGGTTGAAAACACGATTCATTTCCTTCTGGTCCAGTAAGCCTGTAAAGCTGAACAGTAGAAATCTCCATCATTCAACATGAATATGCTGCTCGTAGCCTTCGTGTGTGTGTGTGTTGCCAATGACAGGATCCGGTCTACATCAGCGAAACACGTCCCACTAAACAGAGTGTCTGTAATGGTGACTGGACGTACGAGGTGAGACACATTAACGGATGTCCGGTGGCGGCCACCTACCCTGTGGCCAGACGCTGCCACTGTACCATCTGTAACCCGGGGAACACCGACTGTGGACGCTTTCCTGGAGACATTCCTGGCTGCCTGTCCTTCTGAAGAACCCGCCCGTCCACTCCTCAGTTTTCTCCCTTCGTCCTACTGGGCCGAAATAAAAGCTCAGGTCTTGTTTCGTCATCTCTGAGATTTGTTGTATCATAAAAGCAATGAAGTTCCTGTGTAGTACACTCTGTGTTCTTGCATATAACCTGTTAGTACATCATATTAAGATGTTATTATTATTATTTCATGGAGTCACAGTGAATTATTTGCCCTGAGATAAACAATAAATCTTCTCAAAGGAAAGAACACAAAGTGCAAGCAGCCATGTGCTTCAGATTAAGGGAGCGTTGATATGAGCAGTCAGCAAAACCATGAAATATTCTCTCCCCCGGAAAAAAAAAACGAAACAAGTACCTCTGCTTTGTTTTTATGTCTTTACGCTTTATAATTTGAGAAACTAAAATCCAAACTCCCAGTGGAGAAGAACTAATGGACAAACTAATGGACTTTGCAGAGGAATGAGGAGAATAAATAAATCAGCTCCGTGCCGCCACGTCCACCAGGGACTGTCTCTATGATACAGGATGGAGGAGCCTGAAGCAGGTGCTGGTCCTGAGAAGCAGAGACAGAAGTAACTCATTATCACGCCCAGTTGTTAATTGCCACGCTTCAGTGTTACCAGCCCCTCTGCCGAGGACGGTGTCTCTGGTACAGTGTGCTGTGATTTATTTTAGTATTTAATGTTTGCTCAGTGGTACAATCATGACTCTGCTGAGAGGGAGAAGGAGTCATTTTTCCAAATATAGAGGGGAGAAGAAATAAGCAGCTGCAAATGAGGAAATATTTGCTTTTAATGCTTTTAAAAGATCACTTGGAAAAGAGCAGGTGACACCACGGGGGCCTGCTATGACGGTGTGGTTAGATTCTAATGTTCTAATGGAAGAACTAATCACTTGTTTGTAATGTGAAGCATGAATGGTCTGTCTCTTTGTAGGTCAGTGCTGCAATTCACTGGTGACGTGTGTAGGAGGCACAAAAGCTTATATGGGTCAGAAAAAGATGATACAAACAAGGTGGTAAATTATGGCGTGTCACTTTTTCCAGGTATCTCTGCATCTCATTGGACTAGAGACATAACAGGAAGCTTTTCACTGCAGTAAATAGTCAATCTGGGTTCATTTTAAACATGTGAAACTGCAGGAATCTTGGATTTGATGTAAATATTTCAGCATCAAAGCCAAAGTTCCCTACAGAGTCTGAAGATCAGTGATGATTAATGACTGCATGTGTGGGACAGAGGGACAAGGAGCACTGAGGCTGGAGAAGGAGGAAATGGTCTTCTTCAGAGAGGACAGAAAACTCTGCTAATCTGCAACAGAAGGGGTTTTTAGCCAACAGGGGGCGAATGAGACGCACCATCCCCTCTGTCCTTGGGGGTGCAGCTTTAATCAAGAAGAAATTTGCGGAGGCTCAGTGACTTCATCTTTTTTGACATGACCGACCTGAGACCTTTTCATCTTCTCCATCATAGATTTTGTTTCAGAGTCTCTCTCTCTCTCTCACACACACACACAGGCTGGATATCGGCTGACAGATTTCAGTCCATTCAGGTCACTGGTGTCCTTTAATAGCAGCTTGTTTTTGTTCAGCGGCTCCCCGGAGGCTACTGCTCTCTCCTCTCTAACGACAGCTGCAGTCAATATTTACATCGACATTTTATCAAGTTTATAGACGAGTCTGTCGCCCTGCCTCCTGTGCTTCCGGGAGGAAACGATGGAGTCATATGGTAGATGACTTTGTGTCAGGTTGGAGACAGCAGATTCTTTTTGGAGGGAGTTCACAAACACATGACTATGACTTCTTTCTTCTCTGAACTACTGGAAACACACTGGGCTCAGGTGATGCAGGTGCAGATATTAGAATGGTGTGGAATCGGGGAGAGGACATGTCCTCTGGGGACCTTGAACGTCTCAGCCATCATTCGGGCTCAGTTCATCCGATAGCTGAAGGATAGCTGAATAGTTCTGGTCAGAAACATGAACAAACATTGTTAGCAGGAGTGGTTCAAGGGAATTGGAGGGCCCCAGGCAAAAGGGGCAGGGGGGGGGCAAGGTGCATTTATGAGTTTGTGTATTGAGTTTGAAAAGTGTCCTGAGAGGAGAGGGGGACTCTGCAGAGGTCTGAGAGCCCTGTCACTGTCTGTTTCAGGACGATGCAGGGGCTGCAGCGCAGGGCCGCTTCCGATGACCAGAGATTCCAGGATGGAGTGGAGGGACGGAGGAGGTCAGACAGGCACCAGGGGCCCAGGGCACAGAGGGATTTATAGACGAGGAGGAGGATTTTGTAAACGATGACAGGACTGCAGGTGAAGATGGATGAGTGCTGCCGGGGCTCAGCGCAGGTGAGAGCCCTGGCAGCTCGAGCTGGAGCCCGTCCAGGGCGAAGGGAGGTGATGAAGTCGCGGCCGAGGGTCACAGAGTCAGAGAGAAACGAGCTGAATCCGGAAACATCGATATTCCTCCTGCAGTCAGCATCAGAGCTCAGATGTGATTTTAAAATGTCATCGGCTCTTTGTGCAAACTTTAAATTGGATTCTGCTGTGATGAACGAGTGGCTTCCTGCGACCACTGACGCAGCTTTATAAATATTAATAAGCATTATTTTTAAAAACGATCTTCTGTATCTGAGACCTTATAAAAACAGTATAACTGAATTCCTGTAACGTGCCGCACATCTCAAAACTGAAATCCAGTTGATTCTGTTGATTCCTCAGGAAACAAATGAAACACGGGCCTGTGACACCTGACCTCCAGCTGAAGGACGACGGGATGTGTATCAGTGAGACATCACTTGGCAGCGTGATGAAGTGCTGTGTCACGCTGTTCACCTGCTGCAGTTTGTTAGTGCACAGGGGGACGTGACCGTCCCACAAACTGACCTGATGGAAATGTTAAAACAATGTGGACAGTTTAAAAGCCTTGGTGTACAGAAGCAGGGCTCCTTAGACAACTTTAAACAGACTCATGAATTAAAAGGCCTCTTGTCAAATGTAATGAAATTAAACTGATGGAGCCTTCATGGAATTAGGACTTTAATCCTAAGAAACAACAACTCCTCCAGACCGACTGAGACAACAGACTGACAGACGCTCTGTTAGATTTAAGGTGGAGCCTCTACCTTTTAACTATTCATGAAGGATTCTAATCACCTCCACCTCCACTGTCGGTTGATTTGTTATTTAGCAGGATGATGCAAAACCTCAGTTTTGTTTTTCCTGGCTGTGAAGAGCAAGACATAAAGAATCCCGTTGTCATAATGCAGATGTAGATGGAAGATCTTTGAAGCTTGACTTCAGCAAAGACTAAAACATTTTCATAAAGAATCAAATTCAGCGTCACGGCACAAAGCGGAATTTGCAGAAACAGCTGGACGTGAAAATGCAATCGAGTCCTTCCTCAGCAGCTGTAACGATAAATCAACAGAGCAGACATCAGATAGGAAACGTTTATTGACTCAAGCTGTTCCATAAAACTGATTTTTTTTTTAAGAGAAAAAAAGGCTAAAAGGAAGAACTGAGAAAAACAGAAAACGAAGATTCGACATAATCTTTATGTTTGCTGCCACAGGCGGCAGCTTTGCAGTCTTTCTGTAAACCAGAATAACCTGGGGCTGAATGCTTCCCATAATCCCTCTGGATCCATCTTTAAAAGAGTCTCTGTCCACTAAAGTGCAAACTTGTTGCGGATTATCTCTCCACCTTCGACCTCCACCTGCTCGTAAAGCCACTTCCTGTCGCAGCGGCACTCCACCCCACACTTCCGGGAGCTGCATTCAGGGCAAGGGTAGAAGCAGCCCATGCAGTCCACGTCCAGACAGTCACACATGTCCTTTCCGTTGATGAGCAGTCGACCTTTGTTGTCGTACACTCTGCTTTTGGCTGCCAGCGGCTGCCTGCGGGATCCAGAGAGAAACAGATGTGAACGAGCCATCTCTTCAGTCGGAGTCTGTTCTTGATACGTTCTTCCCTCGGGGGATTCCTTTAATTACTCCCTCACTCATCACGTCTGTTACCACATCAATGTCATGGATCTGTGAGAACGACAGATCCACGCAGTGCCTCACCTGTCCGACAGCTGTTTTCCTCCGCGGCCGCCTCGCCCCCCCTGTGACGACAAGTACAACAACATTGTTCAAGTCACATTCAAATGACTGATGTGATCATTCAGATGCCAACGTATCATCCAGCCACAGAACGGGCAGCAGCTTCAGAATTCTCACCCTCATCCCTCCTCTCTTGTCTCTGCGGAGATTTGCAGCTTCTCTCACTTTGTCTTTGTCCACTTGAGTTCCCATTTGATTAACGACAGGCGTCTCCTTTGGAACCACTCCCCGTTTACGAAGTTCAATCTGTGGAATACTCACAGTTATCACAAGCTGCTGTGTGAAGAATATGGGCTTTCTTTCTTATCTTGATTCTACAGCGTCTTATTTTTGGTTTCGAGATAATTATTTCTCTGTTTTACTGCAGCACAGAATATTTGTGGGACAGATAGTGTGACTGGCAGGACTTTGAGAGAAGACAATATGCTTGAAAATAATATGCTTCAATTAAAACAAACAAATGAACATTAGAATCAAGAAAACAGAAAAATATTCACTATAAAGTGGTGAGTCTGCACCTTAGATGAATCCTGTCCGGTGAAGACAGTGGGAACTGCGTCCTCTCGTAGAAACTGTTTGCCGTTGTAGTCCCTGAAGCAGTCTGACCTGAAGTGCTCGGAGCAGAGACAGGTGTTGATGGTCGGGTTGAAGTTTTTCATCCCCAGGCTTTGAACCCATTTGCTGGCAAGTTGAGGTTTGCTGAGCGGGAACCTAAGACACAGGAGAGGGAGGAGACGTCTTTTAACTGAGATGATGCAGGATGGGAGATCTGAACCATTTCTCCAGAGATGATACACTTTCCAAATTGGTCAAACGTCATCTTTTTGTTGTTATTGTTCTATCTTTTGGGCTTTAGTTCACTGCCCCGGATCAAAGAATGTGTATTAAGTCTTTGGAAGCTCTTCGTCATGAAAGGATGAGCAGGTGAGACACAGATATGTAAGAAATTAATGAGACTAAATCACTGCACGGCTAAAAGGGAGATGGCGTGTAAACAAGTGGTTTAAACCCTATGTTCACCGTGTTTGTTTTCACGCTGCGTTTGATCATGTCAGCATGAGAGCTAGCGCGAAGCTTCTGCTCTTCTGAGGTGAACTTACCTGTAAAATCGTATTTCCGACCCTTTCACGAACTTATTGTTGCACCCTGTGGCCGCACAGAGGACCGGCATTGTGTGGTTTTCCGGTAAAAAAAACAAACAAACAAACAAACAGTGCGATTATGTCAAAACTGCAAAACGCATGGCAGCAAAAACAAAAACATCCGTAACGTGTGATGTTTTCCTCTGGCTTCTTCCTCGGTGAAAATAAAAAAGTACATCCGCTCTCACTTCCCGTCTTGGCCGGGAAGTGTCTGCCCCCTGGCGGCTGCTCAGAGAGTTGTTCAAAGATACAAAAGAGTTTTCATCTTCAGAGATGAAATTATGTAGTTTGGTTCTTAAAGGAACATTATTTCGGGCCATTCACAAAGATCAGGGTCACTGGCAGCAAAAACAAAAACATCCGTAACGTGTGATGTTTTCCTCTGGCTTCTTCCTCGGTGAAAATAAAAAAGTACATCCGCTCTCACTTCCCGTCTTGACCGGGAAGTGTCTGCCCCCTGGCGGCTGCTCAGAGAGTTGTTCAAAGATACAAAAGAGTTTTCATCTTCAGAGATGAAATTATGTAGTTTGGTTCTTAAAGGAAAATTATTTCGGGCCATTCACAAAGATCAGGGTCACTTGTCAGAGATTTAAAAAAAAACAACACAAATATATAACTGTGAATAAAACATGCTGTAGTTTGGCCAAATGGAAAACAATCAGACTGGATTGATTTTGAGCCGTGATGTGAGTAGAACCTTCTTCTAATGTCTGACGAAGTCATCTGAAAAGTTTTACTTGTGTGGATCAAGTTTCGTTTGAAGATCTTTGAACAAAAACAAAAAGGGCAAAAAAAACAATAAAGTTACAGCTGGACATTTTTGTTTTGTACTTCCTGGACGCTTCACCACGCGCCCACGCACCCCTGCTGTCTGTAAGACTAGTGGTAGGGCCTGCCAGTTATTTTCCTATTTCCTGTACGACCATCCCCAGGGCAGATAAGTATGAACTTAACACCCTTAACACCTATGAGAGTTACTCAGGGCAAACCCGTCGTTAGTTACCCCTGCTGCCTGTAAGCTCGGAGCAGTGCAGTCAGCGGTACCCCCCCTGCTGCCTGTAAGACGTACCCCGGGGCACAGCAGCTGCTCTTTCCTCAGACCTGGGCCGCTGGATCACATGATGGATGTTCGCTGGTTAGCATAGCGAGCTAGCACGCTAGCGTCGGTTGTCAGAGCCACTGTCAACACCAACCATAAAAGGAGCCGGAGTCGCCTTCACCGGATCAACAACCCGCGTGAAAACTCCGGTAAATCCACCAACTTCATCTCCTCTCGCCATGCTAACGGCGCATTAGCTGAGCTAGTCGAGCCCAAGTTGTTAACAGGGGAGTTCCTCCGGAGTGCGGCTGAGTCGAGCTAACCCTTCACAATATCGGCCTTGTTCGGACCGAGCATGAAGCTAATCTCAGCTAATCTGTTTTCCTTTCTCCACCACCGCTGACTGCTGCCGTTAAACTGTCTTCACCGCAAGCCCAAGTTCGAGCTAACTGTGGGTTAACTCCCGGCTAGCTAGCAGGACTTCTAACTAACTTACTAACTAACTTGGCTAGTGATTGTCGCACCTCTGTGGCCAGAACAGCCACTTAACCATCTTAACAAGTGTGAGATTAAACATGAAAGTCGTCATATGTTTTTAAATTCGGTTTTCTCTCTTTTAAGCATCACCAAAGTTGTTGGGGGCGGAATGACGTCGTTAGCCTGTTGACAGCAACTACCTGGAAGCTAACTGTGGAGGCTAATGCTTCCAAACAAAGGGCTGAGACAGTCTGATTCTTAAATCTGTCCTTAGCCCTGGTTGTTGTCTGTGTGTCTAATCATGGACGTCCCCAAATGTCCCTCATCCACCCACACTTGTGTCTTTAATGCACTTATTGGGTGATCACACCTGCCAGTGTGAGTGGATCACTGTGTCTCTGTCATTCTTTATGACCCCGCGGACAGGACGTGTCTCCACCTTGTGTCTCCAACCTGAGCAGAGGAACCGTGACAAGAAGTGAAAACCCAGGGTGGATCCTCTGGGCCTTGAAGCACTGGACTGACCACTTCTTCTTTCACCACAGTTTGTGGTTTCATCCATGGGAACAGTCACTGTGGAGCCGTGACTCCTGAAAGCACTGACTCTTTGCTTTCATACCGGCATGTTGCTGAGTGGGTTTGTCCGGTCTTGCTTCTGAGTTGCATCCGCTGGTGCTCTGAGACTTTATCAAATGGATGTTTCCCACTGGGCTTGTGCTGACTGTATTTGTACAGTATCAGGTGTACTGAGAGGGAAGTGGGACTCATTTTCGCAATCACTGTGTCACTGTGACAGTGAGGGTAACTGTCCCTGAGGGTTTTTGTTTTCCTCAGACCAACACAAGCCATGCTGTGATTAACAGATTTGATCCAATGGTTTGTCATAGAGCCTCCTCAGTGTGTCTGTGGGAAGGGGTATCTATGTAAAGATGAATGAAATGTCCCCGCTTGAGATGACTCAATTTAATATTACCCCTTCATATGATACTAAGTGCGAAACCTGGACCACGTATCGGCTGATACAGCGTACCGATCTGATACCAGAGACCCTCAATAGTGATGTCTTGTCTAATGTACATATTGCAGTTTTGCTTATGCTACATCCACCACTGATATAAAAACAGAATGTGACTGCTGTTTTGGCAGCGTTACAGAAGAAGAGAAGTCAGATCTATGAGTTGCACTCGCTGGTACCACACCAGGTGTATTCTTTCTTATCCTGGGAATTTATTTCGATGCTGGTATCAAAACATCTCTAGCCTCCACTTCCTCTCTCCGCCCCGATTCATTCCTGACCAGTGATTGTTTGAGTGATTGTTTCACCGGATCAGTGATTATTGGTCGGTAGTTATAGTCACACCTGTACAACTAATAAGCAGTGTGATTTAGATTGTCTAGTATGTGATTAGTTTTATGCAACGAGAACCCGTCCTGTTGTTTTCTTTTTTGTTGTTGTTGCGAACTAGAATGTTTTACTCAGCGTTAGGAGGTTGTTTTGAAGTGTAATGGCTTCTTATCAACATAGTACATTTATCTGAACACAACATGTCATTGATGTGTGTGTGTGTGTGTGTGTGAGCAATGAAACCAGGTTGTAAAGTGTAAAATCGAATGATTGCCTTTGGTTTGATTCTGTGTTTGACTTTTGTTGGTGCTTTCACTTCCACTCATCTATGAAAACACGCACATGGACAAAGGTGGCTCACTGATAAGATGCAAGGGACATTGGACTGGGACAGAGGGATCAGGGTGGGGATGACATGCGGCCACGGGAAGAGACGAATATTTTACAACCACAGAATGTAAATTCACCCAATAAAAAACCCTAACACCTTTTTATTAGCACACCATAAGCAACTAGGAGGAAATGGCATTAGACATATTGATTTGTAGTTTCCCAGCTTGGGAGTATCAGATGATTGATTCATTCAGTATAGGTGTAGTATTGTTCATATACTCCGTGATATTTCTCTGAGGTTCCGCTGTGCTGGTAGTATTTCGTCATCTTCATCCGATCACATTTCAAAGCAGCAGAATCTTTGGGGTCATTCTGAGGTGTGTGGGTGTGAGGATGTTCTCGGTGAAACCCGCTGCCTAAACACCCTGGAGCACCACAGCCCTGTGGGGAGTTCAGAGCCATAAGTGACCAATAGTAACCTCTTGTGTTTCCTCTTTCATTTCACCCCCCCCCCCCCCCCCCCCCCTTCCTCTCTGTGTCTGTTTTCCCTGCTGTCTCCCATAGGGCATAGGGGAAAGAGACTTCTTTTTCTACTCTCTCTCTTCAAGATATCAAGTCATTATACTTCAACCCACTGAGTCATAGAGCGTGTGAGTCGTCTGTCGGCACGGGGACATTGACAGACTGACCCTGTGGACTTGCGTGGGCAAGATGGATCGACGGTAAATAAGACATCAACTTCAGAGGTGAGATCAATGGAAATTGATGCCTGTCTCTGGAACTGATTCATTACATCTCAGGGCTTAGTATAGATATCTGGTCTTTCTGGTTTTATTCACGTGTGTTCTGAATGGTAAAATAAAGACTTTTATAGAAATTCTTATTCAAATTAAGTTTTTCTTCTGTCAGTAAAAGATCAACGGGATGGCTCAATTCTGACAGGTCAATTTTTGGATTAGTCATTATCCTCCTTTTCCTCATTTTTGAATAACATATTTCAGTAACTGCCGAAAAATGACAGTGAAACCTTACCACGTCCTGTGTGGAGGCTTTAATCTGCAAATGAAGCCGTCACTTCGGTAAATCATTTTTGAATTGGCACAACAAAGACCAGACGTATTTAAGGTGTCTGTAGAATGTGGGGCAGGTTGTCCTTTCTTATATGATAAGAAGAAGACTGACATGTATGGGGATGTCTGGTGGAGGTATACACTCTCTGGAGTAACTGCTCTAATACTTTATCACTTAGAAAACATGATAAGCTTTGAAAATGTTGTGCGGTAAATATTACTACTGCTGCTCGACTGTAACTTGCCTTGAGATAGATATGATGTGATAGAAATGTGATTAAATCAATCTGAAACAATTAAGGCTTTATATATCTTGTTAAATATCACCTTTTACCAGCTTCCCCAAACCATTTTAAGGTAACATGGAATTGAATTCATTTTCAAGAAAATGCATTTTAACAACAATTTTGTATTACCAAACAGCTGTATAGAAGATTTAACCCATTTAATTCACCCTGGTTTTAAAGTATGTATCAAGATGCCGAAGTAACTTGCAAATGGATGCACAGATTACAATCTCGACTGTCCTTCTTGCGGGGTTTTTAAAAATAACTGAGAATCAGGCACGAGTGTCCGCTGAGTCAGTTTCCTGAAAAGCACTCATATGTGACACATGACAGACTTTCATTTCTGCTTTTACATCCTGTCAAGTCGACATCCTTGTATGCACAGGACTTTTCATATTGTAGATCTTTCCAAGAACTGTGGTCACTCTGCTTTTTGTCGTTTAACCTCGTCCGTTTTGAATCTGCACAGAAATCCTGTGTTTGTTGATACTTCCAACCCTGATGCTGTTGGTAACAGGATGTGCTCTGTGAAAGGAATGCAAGTTTAAAGTTAAATACTAAAGTGTTTAGCGCTGGTTTGTGCTTCACAGGTGCACGGTGATTTCGTAATGACAAGCTGTTGTGCAGAAGATGTCCACGCTGTCTGTGACTGATATCCCAGATGTTGGTCATGGTGAGACATGCTTGTTTGATGTTATCTGATATCTGCTCATATGAGCCCTTCGCTGTCATATCCATATCACTTTGCTGATATGAAAGCTGTAACAATGCATTGCACAGTAATGTCTACACCAGCCTTTACCTGCCCCTTGTAGTAGATGTTCTTCTGGAATCGGTGACTGCTTTGATTCTTGAACAAAAAGAATGCCAGCAATTCAAACACTACCCACTACTACTACTAATAGTGTTCATTCCACGGGTTTTGTGTGTCTGTTGTGTTCTGCCTTTTGGGCGAGTGAAGTTTATTTTGGACCCGGGCCAAAACTGATAAGGACTGGTGGAAACATGTTTTGTTAACGTAATGAGTTGTTCACTGACAGTCTTAAGATGTGTTTGTGTCCCCTCCGTCAGATGAGACTAAGGTGTTTGAAGGGGCCTCTGAGCTGCAGCTGGACTGCATGGTTGAGGAGAGCAGCGGAGGCACCACAGTGAAGCCTGGTGGCCTGCTGTCACTCGCTGACCTCTCCCAGCCCGATGACTTCCACGCTCCCCCTCAGAACGGCCCTTCTCTGATCGAGATGAGCAGCCCCCTGCCGGTGGAGACGAGTGACATCAAGCTGGATCCAGCTGCAGGGGACACGTCCGGCAGCAGCAGCATAGGTGAGAGGGGAGGAATGGCTTTAACACACAATTTGAGCCTTGGAATAGTTTTCTGGCAGATTCAGTCAGCACCTGATACAACAGCCTTGTTGTCGTCTTAAACTCGTATTAAGGACGCCTTCAGCTCAGATTGGATCGGCTCATAATGCACGTCTTAGCTGCAGAACAGCTTTTCTTCTTTTAGTCCATATTTTAATAAATCTGTTTAATACTTTAATGCTACATCCTAAAATGTATTTCACAGGATTTATTAAGTTGTACACAGTACACATTTTAAAATATTACATGAATTTAGCTTTTAGGTGTTTTAATGTTTGCACTTTAATTTGCCCTTTGTATTTTTAATAAAAGTATTTTGTTGGTCTGTATAGTTTGTAACATGACCATGTGTAATTCTGTCTTAAAAATACAATTAATAGCGCGCTGTAAAAAAAAAAAAACTACCACAAGATCAACGTAAAACTGGTCGTCAGCCAGAACTGATCTGAACACTCACTGGGAACGATTGTTGAACCGCAGTCTGTCTGTCTGCAGATTCAGTTAATCAAGAGTTATTCTCCAGAGTCTAATATTCATCGTGTAGAAACCTGCAGGAACCCTGTTTCATCACATGCCTGCCTGAAATGCATTGAGTATGATTCATCGCCTCATGTCTTGTGTGTAGACGGTCAGCCGGTGAAGAGGAAGAAGGGTCCTGCTCCGAAGATGCTGGGCAATGAGGTGTGCAGCGTCTGTGGTGACAAGGCCTCAGGGTTCCATTACAACGTGCTCAGCTGTGAAGGCTGTAAGGGCTTTTTTCGACGCAGCGTCATCAAAAGTGCGCAGTACTCCTGCAAGAACAACGGGCGCTGCGAAATGGACATGTACATGCGCCGCAAGTGCCAGCAGTGTCGCCTGCGCAAGTGTCGGGAGGCAGGCATGTTGGAGCAGTGTGAGTTGTCCGTCCGTCCAAAGATATCGACAATATAACAT
Source organism: Pseudorhombus dupliciocellatus (assembly GCA_016785235.1). Lineage (NCBI taxonomy): Eukaryota > Metazoa > Chordata > Actinopteri > Pleuronectiformes > Paralichthyidae > Pseudorhombus > Pseudorhombus dupliciocellatus. The sequence continues at coordinate 2,970,346 of JAFBJW010009053.1, read as the reverse complement.
CCACTGCCGTTGAGATTGAGCTTCGGGCATCCTCTCTCACCCTTAGGCGTCCTCTCTGAGGAGCAGATCAGACTCAAGAAGATGAAGAAGCAGCACGACGACGAGACGGCCCGCACGTCCACTGTGGTCACGCCCACACCTCCACAGGAAGTAGCCTCGCTGGATCCTCAGCAGCTGCAGATGATCGAGAAGCTGGTCACCATGCAGAAGCAATGCAACAAGAGGTCATTCCTCGAACGACCAAAAGTCACAGTGAGTGAATAGAACAGGAGCTGCGTTTGCGTCAGTACTTATTGGAGGAGGAGAAGATAAACCTTTATAGCAGGCATGGGCAAACTACGGCCCGGGGGCCATATGCGGCCCGTTAAACGTTTTAATCCGGCCCGGCGCAAGTTCTCAAAATAAGCTCGCTGCTACTGTTTGGTCCTTGCACTGGTCGTTGTTGACTTTTGGCACTGGGGAAACAAATTGAATAGAAGCAGCAGGACTTTTAAGGAATACAACATTATCCTATGCTAGCATAGTTATATGCTAAAATAATTAGTTCAGTAAGTTATATGTTACATGTTCATTCTGTTAAGGAGCGCACATAAGTGATGCGCAGGTGAGCGCAAGTTCTCAAAATAAGCTCCCTGCTACTGTTTGGTCCTTGCACTGGTCGTTGTTGACTTTTGGCACTGGGGAAACAAATTGAATAGAAGCAGCAGGACAAGTACATCTGCATCTCCTACCGTTTTGGAAATAAAGACAGTCAGGAGGAGAGTGATAATGATGATATCCTGAAGGATAACACAACTTTCAGTGCTTTAAAATAGAAATTGTTAGTCATAAAAAAGTTTGGTTCATTTAATTTTCAGTATTTTAAGACTCATTTCAATAAATAGTTGAATACCGTGGGGCGTCAAAGACAGATATTTTGTTGTAATGCTTTTGTTCATTTTCAAAGCACATGTTTTCTCCATATCCCATGATATGTATTTTTTTCTCCAACGAGGTGGGGTTATCAAAACACTCCATCCATCTGCTCGTGGTCCGGCCCCTCTGTCAAATTTTAGAACCCATTGTGGCCCACGAATCAAAAAGTTTGCCCACCCCTGCTTTATAGCTTTATAAATGACGTGTGCTCATGTGTGAAGTCTTCTGAGAGATCTGTCAAAAGCTCTCGATGATTCGAAGATTCTCTGGCTGCTGCTTTCAAAACATAACAGAGGAATCTTTCCTCCGTTTTAACCGATGTGCTTGTTAATGTTTTTTCCGTGTGTGCATCAAACAGCCGTGGCCACAGAGTCAGGACTTGCAGAACCGAGAGGTGCGTCAGCAGCGGTTCGCCCACTTCACCGAGCTCGCCATCATGTCAGTCCAGGAGATCGTGGATTTCGCGAAGCAGCTTCCTGGTTTCCTGGAGCTCACTAGAGAGGATCAGATTGCTCTGCTGAAGACGTCCACCATCGAGGTTTGATTAATAGGATTGCACCGATTGATTTCTCAATCCTGATACCGACACCTGGGCTTTTAAGTATGGGCCCGATTACATGCCAGTGTTTAATCAAGAGTTTGTAGGCTTCACTGTGCTGAAGCGACTTCAGTCGTTAGAATGAATGTAATTGCAAAACCAAGTCAACACAACAAATAACATAACATTGTGTTCTTTTTCTTCCTCAGATCATGCTGCTGGAGACGTCACGGCGGTACAACCCTGCCATCGACAGCATCACGTTTCTGAAGGACTTCAGTTATAATAAGGAGGACTTTGCAAAAGCAGGTGAATAAACTCATTTGTGTTCATATTCATCACTTCATCACTCAAACTGACCCCTTTGTGTTTTTTGGTTTTAAAAACAATTTGAGTACTCCTGTAATTTAGGGGAGCTCACTCGTGTTCTAAAGGAACTGGCATATGTCTTTTAGAACACGTCTATCTCCCAGGGCTGTATTGATACTTCAAAGCCACAGTTAGTTTTCAAATAATCACTCACTTTCTCACTCACTCTCTCCTCTTCAGGGCTCCAGTTCGAGTTCATTAACCCCATCTTTGAGTTTTCAAAGGGAATGAACGACCTGCACTTGGACGAGGCTGAATACGCTCTGCTCATTGCGATCAACATCTTCTCTGCAGGTCTGTAATCTGCAGTGAGCTAATGCCACGTTACTAATACATTTAATAAAGTGTGATGGTCCAGTTTGTTTATCTTTGTTTTGGTCCCCGGACTTTGTTTAGATCGACCAAATGTGCAGGATCATGATTTGGTGGAACGGCTGCAGCAGCCCTATGTGGACGCATTGCGCTCTTACATCATGATAAAGAGGCCACATGTAAGTACTGAGTGGTTTACATAAGCGCTCCTCTTGTGTCCAGCAGGATGTCAACATAGCCTGGCTGCTGTCATCATAGCAGGCACATTGGGTCACGGCTGAGGTCACATGGTAGTGTGTTAGATGAGAAAAGGATGTGTAGAGGAACTGTTTCAACTTTCCTGCAGCTCTTTTCCGACAGATCCTGTGCTACTCTGAGTTTTTTTTTTTTTTTTTTTTACTTGAACAGATTGTCACTGTGGCACACAAAATATGTTCTCTCCTCGTTTTTAAAGGTTTTTGTTTGATTTTTTTTTTGTTATCTTTTTCGTGCTGGTGTCCTCAGGATCACTTGATGTTCCCCCGCATGCTGATGAAGCTGGTGAGCCTTCGCACGCTAAGCAGCGTCCACTCGGAACAGGTCTTTGCCCTTCGCCTCCAGGACAAGAAGCTTCCCCCGCTGCTCTCTGAAATCTGGGACGTCAACGAGTGACTGCAAACCTGGTGTCACACTACTGTGGCTTTAAAGTCGGAGACAGACACAGCATCCAGCAGGAACACTGACTTTTACCCCGTTGGACGGGTCGAAGGCGTTGAGATCTGGTTTTCTCGTGGCAGGAGAGCATCATCGCCTCACAGACAGCCCACTGAACGGTTTTGTGTTCATGAGAAGAAACTCTTAGTTTTCTTTGAGCCTTTTGTTCTTCCTTTTGTTTAGATGCTGACATGATTGTGGCAATATTAAATACCAGCATCAGGCTCTGAAGCCGTTTATCTCTGATTTAAGATTTGTTGACAGTTGCGTCGATCCGTAGTGCAGTGCTGTACTCATCCTCTAACAACAATCAGAAGGTTTAGAACAGGGTTGAGTTGAATTTTCGATCTCACAACAGGGATTTGCAGTTGAGCTCCAGCAGATTCACATCTGATATTCACGTTATTGATGTTAGGAGAGAACAGAAGGTCATCTGGATAGTGGTGTGCTACGTGATGTGGCAACAGATAGTTTGTTTTTTATGATGTCCGTTCAGAAATCAAATGTTTGGTGTAGTCGCTCAGGTAAAGTAATGTGAAGTACACCTCTGGGGGAGGGGCTTTTTAATTTCTGAGAGGATTAAAGTTTTCTTTCAAGTGCATAAGGGACCCTTTTGGTCATTTTTTTTAGATGCCCATAAACATTCATGTAAATTGTATATTTATTTTCACAGGACAGAAATGTTGGAAGTTTGATCACAAGCTGACAAAATAGAAAGTGCGACAGCAGGTGGCGACAGACCCCGCACTCATTGACAGTGAAGTCTCTGATAAGTAAAATTCCTTCATTCACAAAGTATATGGTCATGAATCAAATTAGAACATAATAGTTTATTTACATTTCATTCATCAAGAGGTCTAGAGTTTCTTTTATTAATTTCATTATTATACAGTACAATCATTTCCATATTTTCATCTGGGCTCATCACCATGAGGGAGAATTTCTAAGCATCACAACAGAATTCCATTGCCTCTTAATGAATAAAAATATCTATGACTGAATGTTCATGAGGAAAAACGACTCTACAGTCGTTTGAGTATCCTCAATGCAAACAGCTTTAACTGGTCAGGGTAAAAAGAAAATCTATATCGAGGCGGAGCAGAGGACATCAGGAAATGAATAGAATCATTAGGATTTCAGTGAGAATGAATGTGGTAAGTGCAGAGATCTAGATGTTTATATTTCATTCTGGGACTTCCATGCATTTCTCTTGTTCAGTGAAAACTTGAAATGCTGCGTGACAGTCGATGAAGGAATGTCAATGTAAATACATAGTTGTGATGTTTGTTCCAGCTTAAAAAAAAAACCACACAAAACTGGACGAAAATGATGCTGCCTCATTTCATCAGCTACCTGCTTGGAGCTATTTACAAGTATCAGACTTTCACAGCCGTGGATGTCAAAATTGTATTTGCTCTGTCAAAAGTTTTCAACATAATGTGGTACCAGTCGAGATCCAGACCCCTTTATATCACCGTTGAGCTTTTTAATCATTTTCAGCTTCAGTTTCTTTTGGCATTAAATACATTTGCTTATAACGGCTAAATTCAGACACACGCAGATAAACCGATATGATGATTTACCGTCTGAGGCAGCCTGTCTTCCCGCTCCAAACCCTGATTTGTTTTTATTAATACCCTAAAAATGGGAACACAGTTGTGTGTAATGGATTTTCTCACACCACTCTAACATTCTCATCAGTGTTTTTGATTAGTTTCTGTTCTGCAAAACTTAACTTTGGATTTCAGTGAAATTTTGCCTTTTGGTTTCTGGTTTGCTGTTCAAGGCCAAATTCTTCAAACCACTGAAACTTAAAAGAAACTTTTGCAGGTTTTCCACCATCGCCCTAACGACCCTCAGGTCAAGTGACATAAATGTTCTTGTGTTGTACTTTGAGTTGTTGGCTCTGAGATCTTTGTTTCCTGGTGTACATGTTCTGTTAATGATGTAGGTATCAGAGTTAATTTTATTGTATATACTGTAAGTGACATCTTATCTCATTTAATTATTGTCCTCAAAGGGTGACACTATATCTAGAAATGCAAACCTATTTTAATACTTGTAACTCCTGAAGACCTTCTGTTTTGTATGTATAGTATAAATTAAAGCTATGCTGTAGTGCTTATATGTTTGGAACCGGAATCACTTGTTTGCCTGTGAGACTTTAGACTTCATTTGTATCGCACTATGTTTTCAAAATACCAACAAAATGAACACCCAGATACACATCCGTGAGATAACAACTACCTGTGTGAAAAATGTATTTAATGTGTTAAATCACGACAGCTGAGACGATTGATTTGTGATCAATACTGAAGCTGGCCAGAGGTGTCCCTCTGAGCTGTCATATGTGGTCACATAAGTCGATTATAGAAAGCAGCTCTCATATGTGTTATTATTGTTAATTACTGGTAAACCGTGTTTGTTCTCTGGATTTTACCCAGTGTCTGTAAAAAGGGGTGGAGAGAGGAGCCCATCATTGCTTCAGGGCCCCACAAATTGTGGCACCGGCCCTGCCCGGTGATAAAACAGTGACATCCTGACTGGGACATTACTGTTGCTGATGTCCGCCCCTGCTGGGAGCACCACCACTACTTACGTTAGCCTGGACCGAGGGGACGCGGAACTCCCTGCGGACCGACGGTGCTGTCAGAGGGTATGTTGTGAAGGAGGAGGCAGGTCGGAACTGACCGAAGCAGAGGAGAGGCGGACACACGCTCTCTCTCCCGTCCGTCACATCGCTGCCCGCCGGCCACACGGTAGCAGCTCGCGCCTCTGCCCGTCCTCCACACCCGATGTTTCCGATGATACACCGCGGTCTTCACGAGAAACGCCCGAATCCCTCCGTGACCGAGCAGGACCCCCTCCGCCCAGGCCGTGTGCAGCAGCTGTCTCCGCAGCTAGCGTTAGCAGCTAACCGGCTAACCCAACCAGGTGAGGACGCTATTCTCACCTACACCTGAGCCCCTTTAACCCCGCTGACTTTGTTCCGTCACCGCCTGTGGACATCTCCCAACACCCGGTAGCTTTTATCCACTCTTGTCTTTATTCACGGGGGACGCTAGTGTTAGCAGCCAGGCGGCTAGCTAGCTAATCCAACCATGGCGTAGGAGCGCATCAAGCTAGCAGAGCGGCGGTGAGAGGGTGGCTGTTCGGGGTGAATGCGAGGGGGGAAGAGGCCTGGTTCCTCATCACCGCATCTGAAAACATGGCAACACAACCCGCAGCTACACGGTAACGTCTGTCTGGTCTTCCACGAGACGTTAGCATCGCCTCTTCCCGGTCATTAGCTCGGGCACCTCCGGATTATCTCCGCTCATTGATGGTAAAACCTCCTTTAACCTGATCTGCGGGGTATGACTGAGTGAACACGACGTGTTGTCACCGAGGCCTGATCTCTGTTTTACTCAATGTCAAAGCTGCAGTGGTCTGAAGGAACCAAGTACATGTACTCAGGTACTGTGGGGATGTACTAGAGTATTTCACTTTCTTCCTTCACGCTGTGTACATGTCAGAGGAGCCAGTGTTTTAATAGATACACTGTGTACTGAGATCCCAGTTTACTTGTCAGGGTTAGACTTCATCCCATCTCTTACTGGCCACCAACAACACAACCCACAAGATATTTAACAGAACACAAAGTCGTTCAGTAAATGAACAAAGGAATATACTTGTGATATAGATACATGCATATATTAAGAATTACTAAAGGTTTCTTTGCTGCAGTGAGATGATTAGTCTATGTCCAGGAACCCCAAAGCCATCACTGTAAAGAAATATGTGTCCATGGATATATTGACAGTATGTTGACATCAGAGGTGAAGGCTAAAGTTGTAACTGCATATTGTAATAATAATTATATAATGCTGTTTATCGTTTTTCTATTGCCTTCTTTGTATAACTGCTCCACATCCAAATTATTCCCAAAACACAAAATGCTTTGACGCTTCAGCTGTTACCACGGCAACCAAATACTTAGCGTGACTGATTTATGCGTAACCACAAAAACATCAGACAGCCCCCGAAAACAGGCAACTGTCATTAGCTCACATTGCTCAAAACATATAAAGATGGTTCATGCTCTCATGGGACAAACACGTCCTCCACTGTTTTTTAGTAGAATATCTCAGCTGTGGGGGAGGGGATGCCCCATAGAAGGACATGTGGATAGACAGAGGTATGGGTACATGCTGAATCTTTAATGACCCAGGTGTGTGTCATTGTCTTGATGTGCTGCACTCTGAGCTCAGATCCCTTCCTGTTTCTCATGAGGAAGAGCACACTTGACATGACGGCTTGAGTCACAGCAGCCGGCCCAATGCAGCGTGTCATCACACTCAACCGTTACCACAAGTGTTGAGAAGTGTGAAGAGGATGTGATGAAGAACACATGCACTCATGTTCAGGCAGGCTGTACACAAATATGTGCGACACAAACATGAGAGAAGCCATCTCTGAGACGTATCTTTGCATTGTTATTTTTTAATTTCAGTTCACCCACACACATTGAGGAAGTTTATGACATGTTCCTCAGCCAGGGGGCGTTATAGACACTTCGGCTTCACTTTTAAGGAAGCAGTGTTTGTGTTGGCCTGCATTTCTTGCAAACCAGTTTTTAATGATGGTGATAAATCACTTACTATAATTATTCAGGCATGTAGCAAACAAACACTGCATCAGTGATTTAAATCTAAAAGTGGGTCAGCCCCGATTGATACTTTAATTTAGCTGTACTTCATCTTTCTCTGTCTTTCTTGTCTCCATCCTGGTCACTGCTGGTCACTGAGACTGGCAGGGCACACTGTGAATCATATCTGTGTTCCACACCTCACTTACATAACGAGCGCTGCCTGCAAACCACTCCAGCCAGATTCATCTGTCATGTTGACCTGCATCATTATCTTCCTTTGGAGGATCACACCCTGTTGTTGTGGTTCTGTTATCTCATGTTTTTAAAGAGAGAGTGTGACAAATTCGATTTAGTACAAGCAGTGGAGTGGTGAAGTCTTCCATCCTCAGCTGAAAATAATGATGCGTCCTCTGTGTGGTCCTGCTTCATAGAATGGACACACTGATGTTTCTAGAGACGTGAGATAAAAAGGTTCAGATGTGCACTGTGATTACTTCCTGCTTTCCTAGCTGTAATTAACCAGCTCAGTGAGCTGATGAACCATTGACTCCAGCCCTGTCACTGACGATTTTCAGAAATAGAATTGAAACTGAATTGTTTTTTAGAAATCTCTATAACTGGAATTCTCCCACACGGGGTAGAGGACCCTGACAAGCTTTTTAATGCCAATATCCTTCTTAATGTGAAGTGACAGTTTACTGTGGCCTTCTTGTTCATTAACATGCACAGAGCAGCAGGAGACTGTCAGGCTCAAGGTGCACTTGAATAATTTTGCCATGTGTGATGAGCGCAGACGTTAAGCTCCCTCTAAACGGCGTGTTTCAGCGAGAACAGCATCTACAAATACTGCCAGCCTGTTTACAATCATCCTGCAGGAAGGAGGTGATGTTTTCACCGGGGATTATTTAAATACTGCTGAACCAATATCCATGAAATGTTGCGGAGGGATGGGTTGTGACCTGCTACAGACTCAAGCATTTGAGGTCTATCAGTGCCTATTGATTAAGACTCTTGTGTCAAATATTTATCTCAACCTTATCGAGTAATTACCAGCTGTGTCTTTCTCTCAAATGTAAAAACTATTGTCGTCAAAAGTCAAGCTATTAGACCTGTAATGCATCTGGAGCTGTCCTTGTTCTAATGTCCACTGGACATAGCTGCATCACGTGCCTGTGTCAGGATGTGAGACTGCAGCGTCCCTCTCATACGTCACGCCGTGTCGTTAACCAAGTTGCCTTTGAGGGTTTCTCTGTTTGTGCTGGACAAGGTCAAATGACTTCAGTGTCAGAGGAAAGAGCCCAGAAACCATCACCATAAATATTCTCTCATCATCTGAGCTGAGGATGACAAACACCTGATAAATTTAAATGCATGGAACATGTTAATCAAACATAAGACTGTTGTGGTTTGGACATGAAGTTGTTTCGGCTTGTTTTTTAAAGGGTGACAGGCTCAGTTTTGCTTTGTGTTTAAATCATCTTTTCTTGTTTTTGCAGCTGAAAATAATTTTCGGCAGTTTTTGAAGAACAGTTGAGCCGCTCTCAGATGCTCGGCACCTGAAATCAGGTTCTACAAGCCCTGATAACATCACTGAGTCTGGATCGTCTAATATTAATAGTTGTTTATTTCACATTTTTCTATCCAAGATAATTTCAAGCCCTATAAAGCTGTCCCTTTTTAAAATGATATGTCTTAACAAGTGAATACAATCAATCTTGAAGCCACAGCAAAACTGATTATTTAAAATATCAACAGAGATAATATCCAGTGAGATTTTTAAAAAACCTCTTCCTGTACGAATGCTGCAGTGTCATCCCCACCCCCGCCCACGGTTGTCAGTTGGAAGGCATAACAACTAGTGGCTAAATTGCAGATCCATTAGCTTATCAGTGCAGAGACAAGAGCCCTGAAGAGACAGAGAAAGGCTGCTCTCACTGTTTGTGTTTCAGGGTGGAGCCTCTGAATCACAACCTCATGTGGCTCTTGTTTGTCGGAGTAAAGGCTGCTCGCTGTGGCTCAGTGTTGATCCTGTCACTGTCCATTCACTGAACCTACAAACATCTAGTACAGTCGCTCAAGTCCGCTCGTCCTCACAGATATGCTTTAACACCTGGTCCCCCTCTCGAGCTGTCACAGACATTACAATGTCTTTAACTCTGTCATTTCACAGGATGTGTGAAATAGAGTCCATTGAAATGCATGTGTTTGGTGTTAGCCGCCATGTGTCTGTGTCTGCCCCTAGAAAGAGCCTCAACTTATTAGCAAAGCTGCCAGCTGGCCGTGTATCCCCGCTGGTGTAAAACAGTGGTATTAACAGCAGGTAGCTAACGGGGGTAAACAAAGCAGATGGTTTCTTATCATCATGACCTCTGACCTCCTTCTGTGGGGCGGTAACAGCACATTATTGCACCTCAGAGCACAACACGACGTGTTGGTGCGAATGAACAAATGATGGTGTCCCATCATACCTGCAGCTCTGGCTTTTTCCTGCCTCGTTTATTATTGATGAACTCTGATTGGCTGGAGACTTAATGGTAGAGCTCCTTGATTGGCTGACTGCACCTGACATGTGATACATGACTAAATTGATGTGTTCCTATTTCATCTGTAGGACTTGCTGGTGCTGGTTTGATAGTGAGTGAAGAAAAGGGGCGTACTCCGCCCTTCGCCATCATTATCCTCCCTCTATGTAAATGCTCACTGTCATTGATGCTTAAACTCAGAAAACAACGTGAACAGCTGAGCAGCAGCTGGAGGAGGGTCAGCCAAGAATAAACCTGACCCTGGTGTTTTATTTTATCTCCCCGTGATTCAGCCGTGGTCTCAGTTTATTCATATGCTGCAGGAGCGTGATGTTGTGCCTATTCCCCTGATAGGAATTGTATCCAGACTTGAACATGAGATGCTTTCTTCAGGTGCATAAAGGTAGTTCTAGAGCTATTTGAGGCAAAATGTAAGGAAAGCTTTGTCTGAAAAGCAGCAAGGGGAAACTGGAGAGCTCATAGAATTGCCTTGTGCACTTGCTAGAGAAAAAAAAGAGCTTTAACTGGGATCGTGCTGAATTATCTCTGGTCAAGATAATGGTTTCCATCATTCATCTGAATTTTATTTCTTGGAATTGCCTGCATGGTGATAAAAACAGCCGTTAAACAAAAATATATTAATATTGTGTTCAAATTCAAGGATAATGAATTACATCCAGATGACGAATGGCAGTTGTTTGCAGAGAGCTCGGAGCTGGTGCTTTGCTACCAGTGCTACCAGCAATTGATGTAAACGGAGAGAAAGATTGTCTCTTTCCTGCAGAGCAACATGTGTGTGTTGTTGGGACCTGAGAGTTATTGAGGATGAATTCAATGCTTTATTTCTTTAATGACGTAAGGTTATGATGATGATTTGGCACGAGTGGAAGTCATGGACATAGGATCTGAAAACAAGGACATAACCAAAATAAGGTAACTTTGACGATGGAGGAGCTGTCAGAATGTGGTGTTTGACACTCGTCTGTGGAGGTGCTGGCTGTGTGATGGTCACCTGTCAGTCCCAGGCCTGTAAAGACCATGGGCCAAGGGAGGAAGGGCTGCTGCTTGTTCAACCCCTAAGGCCCCTAATCTGCTTATATATTGGTGAACCTCTAATGAAAAAAATCCTTATACCTCCACAAAAACAAGCGGCTGAAACTATGGTCAAACAGAGCGTTCGAACACTCGCAGCAAGATTTACGAGCGAGTAAGAGCCACACTTTAGTTTGAAGTATGTTTTTTATTGCTTGAGTCATAAAATGAACTCTCAAAATCATTTAGTGCAGCCTCATTTTATCTTGTTGCTGATCTCACATCAGTAGTTTTGTAAAGTAAAGCATCTGAAAAATCTGTTTTATTGCAGACTTGAGGAGACTGTCTCTCTGTCTATGTGAACAAACAAAGACTAAATCTTGACAACCCAATTTCACATCTTTAAAAAAAAAATCATTGCTATGTTGTTTTTCAGTCCTTACTCCAACAATGTTTATTTTATCATGTCTATAGAAACATGTGAGCTCAAACTGAGCACTATTCTTTTCTCTGTTACAGGTCTGACCTTCTGAACCAACACAATGATGAGCAAGGCGCAGTGTTTCAACTACATGCTTCATCGTTCCCAGTTGTAATGAAAACACTGACTCCACACTGAACTTATATCCTGGATGCCGTGACATACAGGACGAGGTCAATCCAAGATGGAGAAAAAGAAAATGTGCCCTCGACTTCTCGACTACTTAGTTGTAGTTGGAGCAAGGTGAGAATCCATCCAGTTGTTCTGAACATAATCGAACATGGGTAAAATCATAATCTCCATGGTAGAGGCCAATCAATCATTTGACTATATTCAAAATATTATACACAACTAAACAGTTACAAGTAAAGATGAGAGATGGAAATGCTGGGCTCAGTAATTTTAAACATTTCTGAGGTGAGCTACAGATTTGATCAGACTTGAGAAAGACAAAAGACAGCCACTGCATTTTTTTCCCCCAAGCAGACATGTTGTCCCGTGTTTGATTGAGATGATACATCCCCCTCCTGGTCGTTCTACCTCTTGTATAGAGTGTCTCTGTTTGGTGCTTCATATTTATGATGTCCTGCCAACACACGGGTTAATGTAGGTTCACTCCAGGTTTTGCTTTGTAATAGAAGTTGCATATGTCATGTAGCATAGTGGCACGTTGTTTTAAGCCGAGGATGACTCGTATACACACTTGAGTTAGCAAGCAAGCATCTCTGCTGTAACATTGACAGATTTTAGGTCATTTTCCTCAGGGTCAATTTCAGAGTTGTTGTGCGATGAGGTGCATGTAGTTTGTCAACTTCACCCTGATTTGATATTTCAATTTTCTGGATTTGAAAAGCTTAAAATAGCTAAGAAGACCTTTTGTAATCACCAGACGACTGTCAGGACTTTGTGTAGTGATTGCGTTTTTACTATGAAGTGATCAAAGACGGCCTTTGATTCCACTTTTATAAAATACTTCTGACCGTTTCATATTCAATTCAAAACTATGTTTACACATGAGGGAAAATGGATTAGATCACAAGTGAGTTATAAAATGCACAAAGCAGAGTTATTCAACCACCTTGAACTAATGATACGAACAACAAAGTGAACTGGCTACTTCATGACCCAGCAATCCCCGTATGAGTCTCCATTTAAATTCACTAGATCCACATTTATTGTATCTGCACCAAACTGCACGGACTTACAGGTATCACAGGTATTTTACTTTATTTTACAGGTATTTACAGTTCTCATGATAGTATAAGAAATCTCTAACTTTGATAAAGCTGTGAGCAGCACTGGATCATGTGTTTGTCCGTAAAGTTTTTACCATCCATGCAGACAAACTCTGCCGTACTGTAGGTGTGACATTTGTTCTGGGCTTTCTTCATCCTTTTTATTGCTTCTTAAAAACAAAACAAATGTTTCTCTCTTCAGGCAACCCAGCAGTGACAGTGTGGCTCAGACGCCTCAGCTTCTTCGGCGCTACCCACTGGAGGACCACCATGACTTTCCACTCCCACCAGATGTGGTGTTTTTCTGCCAGCCGGAGGGCTGCCTCAGCATACGCCAGCGCAGAGTTAGCCTCCGTGACGACTCTTCGTTCGTTTTCACTCTTACAGACAAAGACTCAGGAATCACTCGCTATGGAATCTGCATCAACTTCTACCGCTCTTTCCAGCGAGGGCATCACCGCACCCGTGGGGACAAGAGCGGCCACTCAGAGACAACCGCACAGGCAGCAGAGAGCAATAGTGGCTCCGATGGGAGCAGTGGAGGCTCATCCTCAGTGTTAGCTCCACCTAGCAATGCAGAGTCCGCACCTCTGCCTGCCTCCGGAGAAGAGGGCCGAAAACCAGGTGCTGAGCTAAATGCCAGCAAATCCCCTCAGCACAGACGGAGCGCCGCCAAGACGGCAGCCAGGAACCGCAACAGCACGCTGACTTCGTTGTGCATTCTCAGCCACTACCCATTCTTCTCCACCTTCAGGGAATGCCTATATATTCTGAAGAGGCTGGTGGACTGCTGCAGTCAGAGGCTCACGCAGCGGGCGGGGCTCCCTCGTGCCACCCAGAGGTGAGGCTTGAAGTTTGCTTTCATTTGGTTGAAGTTTTCAGTCTGGGCCTTGAAATACAAAAGCAAATACCAAAGATCTGGTCTAATTGGCATGAAAATTTACATTCATGCATATCAGAGGATAAATATTGATCACAAGACCTCACAAATATACACTGCCATTAAATCCATCCCTTTTTTAATACACACCCTCTATGAGGTTGGATTAAGACCCATTCAAATCAAATAAAACATTTTATTGCTCATATTCATACAGTCACAACAAGCTCCAATCAGCTGAGACATCCTCTGTCCCTAGCCCAGAACTAAGGTGGGGGAAAACATGCCCAAATTTTCTGTTGTCCTCCCATCTGCGTTCCTCTTCATTGTGTTTCAGAATTAATACAAGCACCTTTTTCTGCGGTGCAGCTTGTCGTGTTTTCAGTGCACTGTGCACTCCACCTCAATGATAAATAATGTAAACCAAAGTGTTCACAGAGCATTTCATCAGTTTTCTTTGATAAATGTATTTAGCAGGTGAATATTTGGTTTAACGTGAAGGTGTTGATTCTTAAGCTCTGTAAATAGCAGAAAGTTAATACAATAAGTAAAATCATGGAAACAAACAAACTACATGGAACTGCATGGAACGCCCTCTGTCTATACAGCAACATGGAGAAATGTCATTTCACATGTGGACCTGAGGCAAAGAATTGCTCATGTGGTAAAATAGGCGATGAGTCATATTTTATTAGAGCTAAAGAAGCACCCTCCATTTGGTTGTGACTTCGTTGGGTTATCCTGTTGCCATGGGTGACTCGGTATGTTACAATATTGGAGTGACAAAGTGGTAATTAGGCTGTCACTTAGCACTGGCCCAGTGTGATTGTTGGTTTCTTTTTTTTACACTGGTGCCAGTGTTTTCTTCAAAGGCGTCTGTTTGTAGGTGTTGAACCAGCAGAGCTTTCTCTCCATCATCACTATAAGAGATTGAGTGTGTAATGCTCAGAGGAATACAGTGATGGTCTGACATTAGCTCTGTTAAAATGTCCCATTTATTCGACAACCTTGGTAAAGCTGCGTTAGCCAGCGGTCGCTGAAGCAACCTGAGGATCCTCTTCACCCTCACATGGTTTGTTGAGATGCAGTGTGTCCATGAGGGAGAGGCAGGCGGGCCGTTGCATAATGGCTGCAAGCACTCTGTGCTGTGGCGGCTCTGACAGATTGAGGTCTCTGGCCGCCTTTGGGTAGCAGCTGCAGTTGGTGGGAGGGCTCCGAAGGCCTAATGATTTATCTCCCACTTTGTGACACGTGCACTGTGCATACACTCGAGAAAGGGTTTAATGACACCGTGTGTGCACAGAGTGAGGGTTTACACATCAATACTTTGCAATTCCCAATCGCTCAAGAGCCTCTCCTATGTCTCATTTGCTCATCGCATTAGCGATTTCAAGCACTGTTTGTTCTGTCCTTGTGGTTGCTTCAGTTCTTAACCCTAGAATCACTGTTGACTGTTTGTATTAGAAAAAAACAGGTAATTGAAATAAGAAAAAAAATAAAAGGTAATACATCTCAGTGGTGGTGGATTGAATCATAAACTAAATGAGCAATGCAAAAACATCACATTCAAGTTGTTCATGTTAATAATTTCTCCTTGTACTTGTGCACTGAGATTTTTTTTGTCTGTCTTCCCCGCTCAGAGACACCATGTGGAGAGTCTTCACTGGTGCGCTGTCTGTGGAGGAGAAGGGCAGCCAGCTGCTGGCCGACTTGCGGGAGATTGAATCGTGGGTGTACCGATTGCTGCGCTCACCGGTACCCGTGGCTGGCCAGAGACGCGTGGATGTGGAAGTGTTGCCCCATGAACTCAAACGACCTTTCAACTTCGCCCTCCCTGACAACTCCCGCTTCTCCATGGTCGACTTTCCCCTGCACCTGCCCCTGGAGCTGCTGGGTGTGGACGCCTGTCTTCAGGTCCTCAGCTGTATACTGCTAGAGCACAAGGTGAGGACAGCGAGTTCAGGGTGACCGGACTGACACATCAATGAAAAAGGACAAGCAACGCTATATTTATTTATAAGGACCTCCTTAGAAATGTCCTGCTTGTCCTTCATTGGGCGTTTTCTGTGAGATGAACGCTCACTGAAGCAATTTGGACAATGGATTATGGGTCAACAAGATTGAGTACACAAAGTGACTGAACAGACCGGCTTCTCTGTCTCTTCTATCTGTAACCCTGGAGGCACTTGCAGGGATGTAATGGGAATCTGTGTTTTTCTGTGGTGGTGTTCTGTTGCTTTTGGTTTACAGTGAGACAGAAACCTCAACTTAACAGCCTCTGTCACACAGTGACACATCAGTGTTCTATCACTGCTGCTTCAATTTACCTCCATCCAGAATATTCTAGTGTTTTTAATTTTTCTTTCCCTGCGTTTTATTTTTTGGCTCTTTTTTTTATTATTATTTCCCATTTTCAAGTCTACAGTTCACTGAATAAAGGAGAGTAGAAACGCTGCAGCCTCTCCGCCTCTCTCCTCCCCCACAGTCGACCACCTGATGAAACTCAGCCATTTTGCATTCATCCATTTCCTTTTATTTTGAAGCTGAATTCAAAGCATCATTAAATCCAGCCAGTCTGAACTAAGTGTTTTTTTTTTTTTTTTTTTTTCAAGGGCTCCACTTGCAGATATTCGTTTTTTCATAAAAGCTCAGTTTTTAATATTGCCGTTTTGAATCCACGGTCAAATGGTTCATGTATGAACGCTTCACAAGAGAGAGGACGTTTTGATAAATAGAGCTACAGAAGAAGCCAAGGTGCTAGTGTGTCTGAACATTTTGAATTGAAACACAGGAAAGTCAAACATTTTAAGATAACAACCCCCCCCCCGTGTGTGTCTTTCCCTTCAGGTCATTCTTCAATCCAGAGATTACAATGCTTTATCAATGAGTGTTATGGCCTTTGTGGCCATGATTTACCCTCTGGAGTACATGTTCCCTGTCATCCCTCTGCTGCCAACATGCATGGCCTCAGCTGAGCAGGTACACATCTATTTCAATTCAGCTGATGTTGTTTTTTTCCTTTATAATTGTACACATCCTGTTTTAATTGCAATTGCTGTCTGACTGACTGGTGTGTTTACTCGTCTCCTCAGCTCCTTCTTGCTCCCACTCCCTACATCATCGGCGTACCAGCAAGTTTCTTCCTCTACAAATCGGATTTCAAAATCCCAGATGATGTGTGGCTTGTGGATCTCGACAGCAGCAAGGTCAGTCCATCAACCTCTGGTCTTATTTAGTCTCTTTTCATCGTGTCCAGGGTCAGCAGGAAGATAAAGTCTCATTAACCTGCTCCTGGGGGGATGTTTTTTTTTTTTTTTTTTTTTTTTAGAACTGAGTTAAGAGGACTGTTTATCTTTCCATAGGTTGTTGCACCCACCAATGCAGAGCTGCTGCCACCTCTTCCAGAGCCGGAAGCAGGCGAGCTTAAGAAACATCTGAAACAGGTACTGCAAATCTGATTCCTCTTAGACTCAGTGTGACGTTTTTCTGACACGATGGCACAAAATCCACACAGATTAGCATTTTGCTGAGATGTTTCTCGAACTCGGACTCGTGTGGAGCTCATGTATCTTCCTGTGATTGAAGTCTTATTCGTGCATAAAACTTCTCTTTCAGCAGTGCGAAGAGTAGGGTGTTCCTTCCTCAACACAGTTGTATGTATTGAACGTGTGTGGCAGCATCTGAAAAGGGGTCTGTGATGCACTAACATGAACAAATGTGTTTTCCTTTTCTTTTTTGTCCCGTTTTCTTTGCATGCACTAGCTCTTGGAGGTAAAAGCAGATGCTAGGACAACGCTCCCCAAGCAAACCCTTTAGAAATACTTCGTTACTAACTTACCCCTGTAACATCACTGTTTAAAGGGACCTATTATGCTTTTCCCGTCACGTAATGATCATATTGAAAATGGCTATTTACACATACTGAATCCAACCTTATGTTCCACCAAAGTAGATAATCACCCTAATATTTATCAGACAGAGGCATCGTGCTGCCATCTTTATTGCTAGTGCCTGCTTGAGATGGAATTCAGGTTCCATCATGTACCAAGTTGCGATTTGAAATAAATTATTTTCCATTTATTATCTCTGGTTCTTCAGTACATGATGATTTTACTTTTAAAAATGAGGAGGTGGTCGCGAGCGGCCAGTCTGCTGCCTCTCAGTGTGTGCAGATGTTTGGCTTCTCACAGGAAAGCCATCTTTTAAGGCAACTTCTTAAGAAGGTCTGAACTGATGCAGCTGGTTTGAGTCTGAGGCTCAGCTGACAGGGAGTTTGGGATAAATAAGAATTTATTTTATATAGTTTAAAAAAAAAAAAAAAAAGCATAATCGGTTCCCTTTGAAAATAACATCAGAAACTGGTTCTGATTCATGGAAAGACCTAACTACACTCTGAGTGACACCCTCTCATACACAGTCCCCTCACATCTCTGCACAACCTTTTGGAGTTGATAATTTCTTACAATTCTTATTTTTTGAAGAAAATGTATCCTCCATAATGCAGATTAGATACAGCGTGAGTGACTGGAATCCTTATAATAATTTACTTTTAATTATATATTTAAATGATGCAGGGGCACAATCATTTCCAGTATAATATTTAAGTTGTTTTGCAGTTCCATCCTCAAAGCTGCACAAGCTCAGCAGTCATCTCCCTGTCA
This sequence comes from Pseudorhombus dupliciocellatus, assembly GCA_016785235.1. Classification (NCBI taxonomy): domain Eukaryota; kingdom Metazoa; phylum Chordata; class Actinopteri; order Pleuronectiformes; family Paralichthyidae; genus Pseudorhombus; species Pseudorhombus dupliciocellatus. The sequence goes on along the minus strand of JAFBJW010009053.1, from coordinate 2,952,078 downwards.
ACTATAATTTTTATTTTGCCTTTCCTTGTGTGTTTTAACTTACCTTCATGTCTTTGAAACTTGATTTCGAGAAAACGTTTTCTAAGTTTTCTAAGAACCCTGTGCACATGGTGATTATTTAGTGTAACATGCCTTGAATCAGAGCCAGTTCATTAGCTGTGTGTGTGTGTGTGTGCGTGTGTGCGTGTGCGCGTGTGTGTGCGTGTGTGCGTGCGTGCGAAGCCTCAGTTTTAGCAGTTGTATATTTGGAAACAAGCTCACACTACTGAATATCTGTGAATGGAGAAAATGTCAGTGGCGATGGTTTAAGTGATTATCAGATTGTGATTCCAAAGCTGCTGCTGTTTTGAGAGCCACTAAAAATACTTGCACAAAGAAGTGGTGTTATTATTTCCCTCTCACCCAACTTTTGTTGTGCAAGTATTTAAACTCGATGTCTGAAAAGATCTGCTGTTTTGTGTCTGTCATCACCACTCCATTGTAATCGCTGGTTTGTTCCAGTTGGTCACCATGGATGGTCTCCATGTGTCTGTTAGTGGCTGTATTCTCTGGGTGAAGTCTGGTTTCACTGGTCACCTTGTCTTTATCCTTCACTGTCCTTCACATTAAGCATTCAAATAGACATCTTTCCTCACATTCCTCTTTCTCTTTTGATCCCATTTCTCTCTCAGAAAGTTCTCTCTCATCACTGTCGAACACTGTCCTGCTCTCCTGGCTGTCCATCACCTCTTCAAAAGCAAAATTCAGATTGACCTTTTCTTATCTCCTTTCTTCAGTAAATTGTAGACAAAATGGGGGTAAAAAAGTTTTTCCAAGTTGGATCCATTTGATTTCTCGTCTTTGCTTTTTTGCTGTCAGCAAAAAAGGAAGTGCTGTTAAGAGGAGATAAAGAAAAGAAAGGGAAAGAGTCAGTTGTGACTCTTCCGCCATTTTGCTGTTCCAGTGTCAGTCACAAAGTTGTCATCCCAGGCCTTCATGTGATTCTCCTCGCATCTCTCTTATCCCCTTCCTAGTGTCTGGTTAGGTTGACCGTGATCACCCAAAAGCAGATCTTCTCCTCTGAAAATAAGGTTACTCATTTCTCCTCCTGTGGAATGTGTAATGCCCCTGCACGGATATTCTTCTTCTCTCACATTGTTTTTGCTTGTCACTACTACTTGTCTCCTCTTCTCAAGACTTGAATAAAATGCATAAAAGCGTTGCAGAATGTTTGGGACCAGTCCTCTCGATACACTGCTTAGCTCTGGCTTGCGCATGACTGAATGTGCGTGCATCTATCTTGGCATCAGTGAGTGTTCTCGTAACCAAAACAAGATATGATGAAGCTAATCACTTTGACAAAGTTAACATTCATCCAGACCCAGCAACTAAATGTTCCATTATGCTAAGCTAAACATTGACACTTGAGTCTGCAGCAGTTCCTTCAAAGCAAACCATGCATAGTGACTTACTTCCCTTGTGCTCTTCCTCTCCAAAATGACACACCCACTACAGGCATCAATATACATAACACTGATCCATCAGCTGTTTTATATAATGAGAAAATTGGAGAAAACTTACAGCGGGACCATTTGGATTATCTGTACTTTTACACATTTTAAAAAGTTAAACAATCCCATAATATCATCCCATTTCTATATTTACCCCCTGCATTTTTGTAATCATCCACTTTGGTCCCAATCGTTTCCCCAAATTATTATTTATTCTTTCATTAATTATAGAACTTGATAGACTAAAGTAAATGTTGATGCCAAACGTGGGAGTGGTCCATCGCAGCGCTGCGTTTCTGTTTGTAAATCCACTGCTTCTTTGTAACTGATGCCACTGTTACTTGTCGTAGGCCTTGGCCAGTATGAGTTTGAACACCCAACCCATTCTGAACCTGGAGAAGTTCCAGGAAGGTCAGGAGATGCCTCTGCTCCCACCTGGACGAGACAAAGCCTCACCGTCCTCCACAGAGTTCAACCCTCTGATTTACGGCAATGACGTGGATTCAGTGGATGTAGCCACCAGGCGAGTCCTCATTGTTTCTCTCCTCCGACTGAATGCCTGCTTGGTTTTTGTCTCTGTCAATGTTAAGTACCCACAACCACACATTTCAGGAATATTTACCTGAAATAATTTTGTCTTCAGGGTGGCCATGGTACGTTTCTTCAACTCCGCCAACGTTCTCCAGGGGTTCCAGATGCACACTCGCACCCTGCGCCTCTTCCCCCGGCCGGTGGTGGCTTTCCAGTCATCGTCTTTTCTTGCGTCTCGGCCACGGCGATCGAGCTTTGCAGACAAATTGTCTCACACACAGGCAGTGGAGTTTTACGGAGAGTGGGCTCTCAACCCCACCAACCTCGCCTTTCAGAGGATACACAATAGTGAGACTCACTGAAGTAGATTTGAGTCTGTGTGTTGTTTGATATTCGAGTGTTGGACAAAACATTCTTACTTGTGTTGCAGATGTCTTTGACCCATCCTTAATCGGAGACAAGCCCAAGTGGTACGCTCACCAGCTTCAGCCAGTGGTGTACAGAGTGTATGACGGAAGCTCCCAGCTGGTTGAAGCTATGGCCGGTCCCTTGGAGGATGATGGCAACGAATCTGATCCAACAGACAGGTACAAACAAAGAGGAGTCACATCTAGAGTTCTGGCTTTACACAAATTCACTTTCTACAAAAACATGTCTGGCCATCTTGTGGTTGTGACTTCACCAGCGGTAGATTTCTTTTTGGTGGCTCTGTCTAAACATTTTTATTCCTGCAGTGGAAGTGACAGTGAGGCATATGACGACTCCAGCTCGTCTTATTCCTCACTCGGAGACCTGGTGAGTGAGATGATCCAAGGCGACATCCAGGGAGACACGCCAAGTAAGTGGTTTGACCTTTTTTTTAAATGCAGATTGACCGTATTGAGGCACATTGTTTTTGGGTTTTTTTTATTTTTATTTTTTTTTACTTTGGTGTCTCAGGCTTGGACCCTCCTACCCACGCTGCACTGGGAGATGCGAGTGAGGTCGAGTTTCAAGACTTCCATGAATTGAGGGAAGGTCAAAGCACGGAGGGTCCACTTGGTGGGGAGGGACCTGCTGAAGCCTCTGATGGACAACCTCTGCGCTCCAGCTCCAGCACAACTGCAAGCTCAAGTCCCAGTACAATAATCCAGGGAGTCAACAATGTGTGTGACCTTTTGAATCAAAGTGTTTCCTCTAGAAATTTTATTTTTTTTTTTAACAGAATGTCATATTTTGATGACTGGTTTGGTGTTTTTTATTTTTTTTCATGTTTATGAGAACTATATGGGCAAACAAGTAATGCTGAAGTTATTTAATATTAAAAAGGAAACTTCCATTAATCCCTGTGCTGTTTTCCCCAGGAACAGGGGGAGGCTCCTGAAATCGAAGCATCCGCGAGCGCTGCTTTACAGAACCCGGTCCCTGCACTGGTCGGTCAGCCGTTCCTCAGGCCTCCAGCTGACACTGGCCTGCAGGACCCAGCCAACAAAAAGCAAGAGTATGATAACCCATACTTTGAGCCTCAGTATGGCTTCCCCGCTGAGGATGACCCTGATGCAGAAGAGCAAGTGGAGTCATACACCCCTCGATTCAACCAGAACCTCAATGGCAACAAGTGTGTTATACTTGTTCATCACTTGAATGAATGTTTTACCATCATTCAAATAGGCTCTGACCCACCATGCAATGTTCTCTCTCATATCCCAGCATGCCATATCTCTCTCTCTCCATTCATGGTGGTATTGAATCTTTGGTGAATGCTTGAGAGTTTCCCATATTCCAAGTTCACTGTATTGTTCTGTGTCTCTGGCACACGCTGAAGCGTCTGTGGTCGTTTCTTCAGGTTGCAGCGTCCTTTACGTCCCAGCAGCTTGAGGCTTCCAGGAGAGTCTGATGGTGAGGGAGACTCCCGCAACAGCTCGCCCAACTCCACCATCTCCAACAGCAGCAATGATGGGTTTGGAGGCCTCATGTCCTTTGCCAGTGAGAATATTTGCATTTCATTTTCAGCTCAAACCCAAGAGAACATGAAATGTGGGCTGGTTTATGTCAATGATGATGAAACGAGGCATTAAAAGCTCTACTCACTCCCTCCACAGGCAATCTGTACAAGAACCATGGCACCAGTTTCAGTTTGTCCAATCTCGCCCTCCCTAACAAGGCAGCGAGGGATAAATCCACACCTTTTCCGAGCCTGAAAGGTATGACATCACGGTTGTGGTTTCAAAAATTAAGATGTTTAGAAAATGTTTTATTCAGCTACATGAGGGAAAGTTCAGGGATAAATATTGTACCATATGTGTCATTTTTCCATCACATCACGTTTACAGTAATTTGTTTTATCGGGACATGTTTAATGCCACTATCCTTTTTAATATAGATCACATCATATACATTCTAACAATTACAAACCCTAATGAGTCATATGTTAAAGGCAAGCGCTGCTTCTGCATTAACAACCCTAACTAATGCCTGTCTGAACAGTCACACAGTTAAAGTTTTTAAACACTATCTCTCTTTTTGATTAATTTACTGTTTGTTTGTTTTTCTTTTGCTGTTTGATGTTTGGGCTAAAAGAATATTTCACTATTGATATTGAGGAGGAAATGGAACAAGCAGGTTTGTAGAGCTGTGTTTGAAGCCTGACTTTCTTCCCTCTTGATTGCCAAATGGGTATGGCACTATTTGAAAGAAGAATATTGAGGATTTATGAGACAAAGTTTTTCTCTCACGAGCCTTAACAGGAAAATCCACCTAAAGCAGACTTCAGATTTGTTTGTTTGGGTGCATATTACTGTATCCTGATTTGAGGGAGGCTTCATCGTATCCAGGCAAAACCCAAATTAAAAGCGGCAATATCCCACCCATTAAGAACTCAGACTGAATTGCTAATATATACATTATTTAAAGACAGAAAAATGAATTCTGTTTAGGCTGGATTTTCACTTTAGCTGAGAGAGAGAAAAAAATAATTGGAGCATGGGAACATAACTCAATACCATGTGGAATAGCTGCCATAGATACTGTTCTGTTCCTTTTGATTCTGATGTGTTTTGTCTTTGTTGTTCAGATGCCCCTGACAGCCCGGGTATGTTACGTCTGGTGTGGTAGTTTGTTTTAGTCCCCTGACTAGGCGTTCCTTAATTCTTGAACTGACCTACTTCCTATCTTGCATTCTGTTTCTCAGCGTAGGACTAAGATAGAGGACACCCTCTAATGTCACATCCATGTTTCTCCATGTCCTCCCCTCTGTCCCCTCACCATCCCCCCTGTGTGACTGGTGGGAGTCTTTTTAATGCACACGTTTATAGTCAGAGGATTTCATGTGTGGCGACAAACTGTTGTTGGTGTGGCATCTGCACATCCTCACTTCAGAGGATGTTCTTGGATTGTGTGACCAGAGTGGTCTGTCCTCAGCCATGAAGTTTAGATCCTACCTGCCTCCTCATGTGTTCTTGCTTTGCTTGCGTGTTTTGCGGCTTCCATTGTTGTGTTCCTTTCCCCTTTTTTGAGAAATGGTGATGAGTCTTTTCATTTTTTACTGCTGTTAGTCATGATTGTGCTCACGATAAGATTTCACACCAAATCTACTCCAGTCATTGATTACACTATGAGCCACAGCTCCTATTTGAGACAATGAATGTAAAACATCATCAGGCATCTTTTCAAAGCGTCCACACACCATCAGACGTGTTTTTCTATTTCTTGTCTTTCCTTTTTTATTTTTCAATTTGCTTTCTCTATTTTGGCGCCATGTTGAGTGTGCATGTCTGTTATGGGTCGATGTTCAGACTGGTTGTGTCTGGGCCGGTGTCCCGCTCTCTGTCCACCCTTCTTCGCGGCACTAATTCTGGGTTTTGTGTGCAGTATTTGGGCTAAATTCTCTAATGGAGATTATTACTGAGGCCGGCCCGGGGAGCGGAGAAGGTGGGTTCTGCCCTTTAATCGAGTGAGCTGCATGCTTCTCCAAGCCAGTCCACTACATCTCCCAGCATCCCCCTGTGTCTGTCTTCATTCCAGCCACTGTGTCTCTTCAAAGATCCAGTGGAGCATTGAGTCTTTTTCTTATCCTCCATTCATAGTGTTTGTTTCCCTCCACTCTTCTCTCCCTCTGGAGTATGTTTGTGGAAGCAAAGAAAACACACCCGAACCAGCGTCAGTAGTCACAGGAACATTATTTTAAAGAATGCACCATGTGAGAAAAAGCCACAGGGAGGCAAATGAAGTACAAAACACAGTAGAGGATGTTGGAGTTCCAGAATAAGAATAGAACAGATGAAGCTTATCTACCCACATCTATTGTTGGCCATTGTTTTCTTGTCCTTTACGCTCCCACAGAGCACAGATGGGGTTGGGCCTAATCAAGCTTTAGTTGTGCTCTGCACAATGAGCAGTGACGGCAGAGAAATTATGCTATTCTAGAACCTGAATGGTTTTTTTGTGTGTGTATCAGGCTTTTATCAGGAAACAGAATAGTTGTCTTGTCCAGAATTGCAGTTATTTGGATAGAGCACCAGACCTTGTAGATGAGGCAGGAGGCTGTAACAATAATGCTCCTTCATCACAGATTCAGAGATTTGTTGTTTCTGCTCTGTTGTTTGTGCTCCTGTTTCATTAAATGGATGCATGGGTCTGTTTTACCCCATTTACTAAAGAGGGAGTTTTTGCTAAATAACACTTGTCAATATAATGCATTACAAGTCAAAAGGACCACAGAATGCATTCAATAACGTTATAACAATGTTATAACCCCCCAGAGGGGTGAGTGAAGGAGGGAGCATTATATTAGACTGAATTAGTTTCAGCCAAACAGACCTTATATTAAACCAAGTGTATATTCTGGAAAATGAATAATGATCTCATGAAACTTCAGATGGTAGCTCATATAATTGCCTTCCTGAAACTTGACACGTAATGAAAGTAATGTGCAGTATAAAATATCGGAAATAGTATTTTATATTATAATATTTTTTAATATTATTTCAGAAGCAGATTTCATTATTTTCTTTAATGAAAGTTAATGACATATTTCCATTTCCCCTGTTATTTTTCTGTCTCCTCACCTATCCTGCAGGGTTTGTGTTGGTGTCACAATCATCCATATTCATAACTGTACAATATTTATGTGCTACTCGATAGTGGTAATGCTGCACACAAACATGCTCCCGGATCAAAGACGCAGGTCTCAGGAGTCTGCTGAGTCACAGTCGATCACTCATGAATAAATAAAATGCTGACAGACCTCATGACGTCACAGACGACAAATATGGAATAAAACCCTTAAAACTGCCAAAGGAAAACGGTCGTGAATTGTGATTGAGTTGCATGTACAACAGAGTGGGCCAGATGGCCAATCAGAGCAGCCTTTAACAGGAGGGAGAGGATAGGCTAAAACAAGGTGTGTGAGATGGAGGCTGAAAACAGGAACCTCAGCCACGGACAGTTTTAGGAAATGGCTGTGTCTTCTGAACATCAGAGCAAGAACATTTTCATTTAATATCACAAATTAATTTTATTGGTGAAAACAGTCTTGTTGTTGTATAGAATTTTAACAAAGTGATAAAATGATTGACCCAACCCCGGCCAGAGCCTCACTTAGCAGATGCTAAGCAGCATCCCCTCAGGACGTGTGTTATGAAGAGCTCCTGACCTTGAATCGTGGCTCATCTTCTTTATCATCCACTCATCTCTTTATTTCCTTCATGCATGACGTCACTGATCTAGTTGCTCTTCAGTCTGTCCTCTGTGTGCCCTCACATCTTCAGCTGCTACTGTGTGACGCCACCACCAAGAACACCATTCAGACTCGCGTGTGTGTGTGTGTGAGAGAGAGAACCATCTTTGTTTTTGGTTGACCTTCACCTCTTGCTGTAATAATAGACTCTAGCAGTTCCAGTAATTTCTCTGGTCAGCAATAGATAACCTTCACTAGATCGCAGGTGTGTGTCCTCTGCACACAGTGATGTCATTCGCTGTCTTTTGTATTTGATGTGAGGGGGTCGCTTGTTGTCCTGGTTTGTAGTTCCTGATGTGTGTGTGGTTCTTCCTCCAGGCGCACGTGCACCGCGAGCACTGGTTGACCAGAAGTCGTCAGTAATCAAGCACAGTCCCACGGTGAAGAGAGAATCTCCGTCTCCTCAAGGTCGAATCAACAACACGAGGTAATGGCTGCTTTCAAATGTTCAACGCCGTTTTTACACACTGACCTGACAAGAATCAGCTGTGTGTTGGAATAGTCATTGACACACCCACTTGCTGCACCCTCCCTCTAAAAAGAAATGTAATGAATCATGAATTAATTTCCCAGTGAGAACCAGCAGTTCTTGAAGGAGGTGGTGCAGAGTGTTCTAGATGGTCAGGGGGTCGGCTGGCTCAACATGAAAAAAGTCCGGCGTCTGTTGGAGAACGAGCAGCTCCGTGTGTTCGTCCTCAGTAAGCTGAACAGAGCCGTCCAGTCGGAGGAAGACGCCAGACAAGAGATCATACGTGACGTGGTGAGACGCTTGTTTGATTTCTCTGTTAACCTGTGCTGAACTTTCCTCTGCACTGACTTTATAGTCTGTGAAGAGCCCAGGAGCTCTTATATTTGTTGCGTGGCTTGCTCATTAGAGCTCATTAGAGACCGTGTCTCTGTGTCTCGCCTCCAGGAGGTGAGCAGAAAGGTTTACAAAGGCATGCTGGACATCTTGAAGTGCACCGTTTCCAGTCTAGAGCACTCCTACACAAACGCAGGCCTCGGAGGAATGGCCAGTGTCTTCAGCCTGTTGGAAATCGCCCGCACACACTACCAAACCAAAGGTACAACACATATGTTAAGCACAACCACATTTAATGCATTTATTGAGAGTTAATTTATTTAAACTGTTGGGAACCATAGTAGCAGTGGCCCTGGTCTACTTAGACGTGTCCATGTCTCTGTATTAATATCAAGCTTTAAGCTGCATGCAGCAGTCCTTCTCTTTAACATTAACTGTATGTCGCTGATTTCCTTCTCTGTGTAAATCTGTTAACCCCCTCCCAGTTTAAACACAGTTCTCCCACTTCTCTTCTTATCTGTAATCTTGATCAACTCTAACCCTTAATCCTGGTGACCTGGTGTAGACCCAGAGAAACGCAAGCGAAGCCCCACAGACAGTGCTGGCAGCCCGGGGAGTAAAGAGAGTCCGTCTGGTCGCATGGAGACTGCCAGACCTCAGGGCCTCCTGAATATCCCCCACCTGCAGCTGCCGCACCACACCACGGGCAAAGGAGCCCGCCACTTTGATACCCGGAGTCTGAACGAGGAGAACTTTATTGCCTCGATTGGTGTGTACACCACAGCCCGGGTTGCATGTGCACTGTGAGAGTCTCCTCCTACCCAACCCTCCCCCCTCAAGCTCATCAACCTGAATACCAGCCCCCTCCTTAAGATTCTTACAGGTGTTAAAATATTCCAAACACTTTGACCTCAAACCCTCGCGAAGCTGCACAACATTAAAAGCATTCAAGCGGTGTTTCTGTGTCTAATAATAATGATTTTCAAACCCAAATGAAAATCTAAATTCAGAAGCTTTCAGAATAGTAGATCATGACTTATAAATTAAAGTGTCTGGAATATTTCCCTGTCCTTCAGCCTGGACTGTGTGTGTTCGTCTCCCCCTCCCTGACACATCTATGCCCCTGTTTGCCCCCCCCCCCCGGACTTCTGTTGTCAGCCTGTAGCACCTTGAATGCATGTCTTTGTTTTGGTCTCCCAACACCTAAATCTGCAGTAGTGGGCGAGGGAAACCGGAGGTACGTGCATCGATAAGTCAAACTCGGTGCCGGTCTTGTGCCTGTTACTGCAGGTTTCTGCGAGGCGCGCTGCAGAAAAACGGCAGCTCCTCTGCTCTCAGCATGGAGGGTGGACGCATCGCTCCCCGGTAAACAGTCCCAGTGATGAGACAAATTTGTGCAGAAAGCTTCTTCTATTGGTTGCCAAAGAACCAATCGATTAAGAAAATCACTAACTACCTCTTAATTCTTTGAGAACTCTCCTGGGTCTGTATACGGGGGACACTCTTCAGTCAACCACCCTGACTCCTCTCCTACCCGCACCCCTTCTCTTCCTGTTTTAGAAGTTGCACCTTCAATTCTACAGAATGCTTGCAGAGACTTGCATCCCAGCTTCTGCAACTGCTCCATTTCACCTGCTGGCTAGTCGGCCGCACAACCCCATCCCACGCTCTTTTTTTCTGGATCATCCAGCTCTCTCTGTCCCTCTCCTCTCTCTCTTTCTCCCTAACCTTTGCTCTGGAGAGCCGCACACATGCAGTCGATGACACCAGTGCCCTGCGGTCGGAGCCGGAGCTCGGTGTGACTTCACTGTGTGGCTCTCCAGGACTCTGGAACAGGAGCTCTGGGTGTTGTAATGTTAGCGTCGTAGCTGTGACACAGTGGACGCACGCAACAGGATGCAAAACGTTCCATCTTGTCCAGACTCAATCGCAGCTACATGCAAACATTAGAACGTGCCCGTGTTTAGCCATGACAGATTCTAACTGCTTATTCCGTTGTTTGTTTTGATTTGAATGCTCATCCACCATACATGCCTTTTCAATCCGCTCTCTGACTCTCTCTCTGTCTTTCTCTCCTTGCTTGCAATGCATCTTGGGTAGAATTGTGGAGCAAGCACCAGGATAAGCAAAAAGCTTTGGAAAAACCACAGAGTAAGACACTTTTCACACACCAGAAAAAAACAAGACAGTAATAAAAATGGGGTCCTCGGCTGTTGACCTTTTCCCACCCCTTCTCTCACCTGCCTCACCCGTGTCATTACAGATGACTATGATCTAACAATGCTCCTGATAACCATGGACTCCATGGATAACAGATAACTGATCAGATAACTGAGTGTGAGAGGAGCTGTTCATCTTAGAATGAGAAGATATTTATCTTTTGTGTAAAGTTAACATGATAGTTATTATTGAAGCGTTCACTTGTGTAACTACTAGCAACTAGCAAGTATGGAACACAATCAAACAAACATCTTGTGTTTAATGTAGACTGAAGTTGAAGATGTTTTTTCAGCCGCCATGACGTTAATATGTGATGGTTTGATTTAATAAAAAATAGCTTTGCCAACTTTACCGCTGTAGCTCAAGCAGAATATAGTGAGATGTTCTAGCAAAACATATAACAGTTTAATTACCCCTTTTTTGTACCTCTTGCATCATCAAATAATACTTGATTTAACTTTAGCAGCGTTTAAACTCAAATATTCACAATTTTTTGGTCACATATTCATTGTAATCTTATTTCCCAGTGTTTCCTCTCCTTCCTGACGCCCTGCCTTGTGATGAACAGGACCGAAATGTTGCCGCCCTGTCCCGATTTACTGTCGACATTTTATCAAATGCCAAAATGTCACAAATAAATAGGAGAAAGTGCAAATCACAATTTAAACAGAAAATGTCTCCTTTACCGTCCATCATTGTCTGCATGCCTAACTGCCTGTGTCTGTTGGTTTTGGTGAAACTTGGGCCACATCTGCAGCCTTGACTGAGAATTAATGTCACGCTCTTTGCAGTTTTGTTTTGTTTTTTTATTTTGTAACTTTTTCCCAATTTTACCACACTCTCTGCTTGCCCCTTTGTCACTTCTCTGTCTGTTCCTTAACAAAACTAAAATACTTGTCTAACTCAGTAAATCTCTACCACTGGATACAGAAAATGTTTGCAAAGTTAAGTGTGTAGCAGTCTGTAGTTTTACCTGGAGGTAATTAAAGTCTCTGAGTCTTGGATCTCTCTATCATTCAATGACATGAGTGACTTAGTGTTACTCTGTTTGCTTTGCTGTGTCTCCGGTGTGATGCCGTGTTGAGATGGAGGCTTTGGCACTTTTAGATGGTTGTAACTGTTGCTGTGCTTTGGTGGCTTTGAGGTGACTCCGCGAGGTAAGAAGGTCACGTGTGTTCCCTTCACGTCTACGCGCTAATAATCGTATGTGGCCTGCAGGGTCTGAAGGAGCCAAGCAGCAGCGCCCCCAGGTGACCGACGCAGAGGAGAAGAAATCCCAGATCAGTGCCGACAGTGGCCTCAGTGTCACATCTGGATCTCAGGTCAGCAAGTGGAATTCAATGGATTCAACAGATATATTTTATATAACTGTGAGAAACTATGGAATTCTTTTCTTCTGTCAAGCTGTTTTGTTTATTCTTTCAATTGTAGAAGAGTGACACTGAGTCAGTTACGAGCTCAGAGCCACCGATCCTGACGAGAACAACCAGCCAGGACTCAGAGGCCAGCACAGTGGTAGGGCACGGCCAACTCAGACACTCATGACACAGTATTAATATTCTAAAAACATGTTGACACATTTATTTGATCATTAGCACCATGAAACCATTATTAGTTGATGTTCAAAGGAATTTTTTAAAAATGATGCACAGCACGATGGAATATTTCAGCCTTTGAAAACAATCTTCAATTAATATTGAAAAAAAAAAATCTCCAGCTCATAGAACACCACACTTTGGGGTTTGAACCACATTATTCCGTGCAGAGTGATCCGGATCAATACGAATCCAGCTCCTTTTCTACAAAAATCCTCTGCACTTGTGTTTCTTTCTTACAACTATTTTTTTGTGTATTTTTAGATAAGCAACAGCTCCGGGGAAACTCTGGGAGCCGACAGTGACCTGAGCAGCACAGCAGGAGACGGCCTCGGAGGAAGGTTGGCTGCTCATCTGACTCAGTCCAGAGGGACACTCTCCGACAGCGAGATAGAAACCAATCCAGCCACCAGCTCAGTGTTTGTAAGTGGAACACTCATGTGCAGGTTTTTCGCCTCTCAGATGAGATGAATTTGGCTGATAATTAAACGGTGGGCTTAAAATGAAGTCACAGACGAGACCTGGGGATGAATCGTTTGAGGGTTTCTGTCCAGACTACAAATACCAAAGATTCAAAAGTAGCTGTGGCAGCAAGAACGTGAGAGAGCATTTGTCTCTGGGTGACGAGTTTCAGAGTCTTTTGAGTTCACTTAAACAAGCTGTGTTGTTTTCTCAGGGGCGGACTCACACTCTGAAACCAGGAGCCAAAGATCCCGTACCTGCTCTGGCAAAGGGGCCGCCTGCTCAGCCCATGGAGGACCTGAGCATGAGGATTTACCTCTGTGAAGGCCTGCTGGGTACGTTCTGTCCTCAGTGTCAGAGACCTCCTCTCACAGACGCGTCAGTCAAATAATAAACCTACTGTTACCTCCACTTACCTATCCCTTCGCTTGTTCTGCCACGGCAGATTGTTTTGATTTTACATTTCAGTATTAAAAGCTACTTTCCAGGAAGGTGAAGAAAATTATTTTTCCATGGTTTTTCTCAGAATTCGACCACAGCGACATTGGTTATAGAGGAAAAGAGTTGGACATGTGATGTTGGAGAAGTGGTGTGACTTAGATGAGCAGTGAGATGTGCCTGATGTAACTGTCAGGATTTATAAAGTAATCAGAAGGAGACTATGCTCACTGATGTCTTTGGAAGGCTGACAGAGGTCAGTAACGCCTAACAATAGATTTACAGAGTGGAAGGAATGTAACACAATTTTTATTGAGGAAATCAAGCTTGTATAATTTGTGTGCGTGTGTGTGTGTACACACACACACGCACACAAACTATTTATGGATTATTTTTAATTTAATATTAGAATAGACAGTAATTAGAAGTCTGTCCTCATTCTTCTCTTCCATGGTTCTCTGCTTGCTCCGCTCTTGTTAACCCGACTCACCTCCTCGCCTAACTCCTCTCTTGCTCTCGCTGCTTCTCTTCCCTCCTGCTGCTCCTCCTGGGAAATATTTCCAGGCCGCGATAAGAGCTCCGTTTGGGATCAACTAGAGGATGCTGCCATGGAAACCTTTTCTCTAAGTAGGGCTAATCTTATGCCTTTGCCCTTTTTTTCCATGTGTGTGTGAGAGAGACCTTTGCTTTGATGTGGGGTGTTTCCTGTGTTGTTGCACGTCTGTGATTGAGGTGGAAATGTGAGTTCAGCTGCACAATCTGGTCCCAGATGTGAAAAGTTTCCTTTACTTCACTTTGAATTAAAATTTTTATTTTTAGGTGAAAACAGTTTGAGTTTTACTCTTGCTTGTGACCTTTGATTTGAGGTTTGAATACATTTGAATATTTTGCAGACAATTTCTTAGTTGCAATAGCTGCTAACAAAATAAAACTAAGTATTATTTCCTTAGTTGTTACTGTAAATGCATTTCTCATTTTAAAAAAAATGCTCCCAAAGAGCAAAGGTTATGTCGAGCTAATGTTTCATAAGATCAGTTCTGAGCTTAATAAGCATCATAATGTGAAACTGAAATGGGTCTAATTCATTATGTGTTTGAAAGCAGGCCAAGTTGAAATGTTGTTTTGTTGTCAAACATCACTACTTGATTAGCTGCAGTCGAACTTTCAGTAACTTCCAAAATAACATAAACAGATCCTCCTTGCTTGCAATGCAAGCCGGCTGTTTGGAATCCAGATTCTTGTGGCTGCACTTTGTGGCTTAGGTTGTCTGAGTGGATCTGCCGTGACGAATGTGCACTGTGCTCATGTGTTCAGGCAAAGAGCGTTCCACCCTGTGGGACCAGCTGCAGTTCTGGGAGGACGCCTTCCTCGATGCTGTGATGCTGGAGCGTGAGGGCATGGGGATGGACCAGGGGCCTCAGGAGATGATCGAAAGGTTCAAAACAGCCTCCCTCATGTTTGAACCCTATTCTTTCTGCTCCTGCTTTCAACTCCTCACTCCTGCTCCTGTCTGTCGTGGTGCCTCCACAGATACCTGTCGCTGGGGGATCATGACCGGAAGCGCCTGGAGGATGATGAGGACAGACTTCTGGCTACTCTGCTGCACAACATGATTGCATACATGCTCATGCTGAAAGTACGCGGCCCTGTTTGTTAACTCCCTCTCTTCATTTCCTGTTTGATTCTTTTGCAACTCCTCTTTTTTTTCCTTTTGTTTAGTTGAACAAAAACGACATCAGGAAGAAAGTGAGACGTTTGATGGGGAAGTCCCACATCGGCCTCACGTACAGCCAGGAGATCAATGAGCTGCTGGACAAATTGGCAACCATGGTGAATATCTGTCCACTGTCTGTTCAACCTGATTCAGCTGCTGCTTCAGTTTGTTGGCTCTGCGCACCCATGATTGTTTTCTTTCAAGAAGTGTAAATTAAAGTGATCTTTTCTTTTCTGGACGCGCCTCTGATTAACAATGCTAAACTAAATTATAAAATCAGCTTTCATAGGTTTATATCAGCCATGCCATTTTTTTTCCTGATGGAGCCAAATGTCATGGTCATTTCCAGGAAACCTTCCATCAAGAGGCTGTGTAGTTAATTAAGGGGCTGTGCGTTATTTTCAGAACGGCCGTGAGATGTCCATCAGGCCCAGTGGAAGCCGTCACATCAAGAAGCAAACGTTTGTCGTTCACGCCGGCACCGACACTACAGGAGACATCTTTTTCATGGAGGTGGAGAACTTGTCTGAAATGAAAATGTCTCTTAAACTTCCTGCTGCCCCTCATGAGTTGAAGTGATTCAGTTCTGTGAAAACGTTTGAAATCCTAACTCTGTACCGTTTCAGGTCTGTGACGACTGCATCGTGCTGCGCAGCAACATCGGCACCGTATACGAACGCTGGTGGTACGAGAAACTCATCAACATGACGTACTGCCCCAAGACCAAGGTGCTGTGTCTGTGGAGACGCAACGGCCAAGAGACGCAGCTCAACAAGTTCTATACCAAAAAGGTCCGGTGCTGCTTCCTGCCCTTTTATATCCCTGAAGCAGAGCGTCACTGTTCATTCTGATCACTCTTCTCTTTGACCCCAGTGTCGTGAACTCTACTACTGTGTGAAAGACAGCATGGAAAGAGCTGCAGCCAGACAGCAGAGCATCAAACCAGGTAGGGAGGGCCTGGGATGTTTATTCCTGTCTTTCTTTCTTTTGCTAATCTTCTCACAGAATCCAGTTTCTTTGGATATGCTGCAGCAAAAAAGAAAACATTGCCAGTCAAAATAAAACCACTTTTAAGTAGATCTTTTCCAAAGCTAACTTGCTGTGTGTTAGTACTTTGAAAGGTACCTTTAGGGTGTGGCTTGTACAGCTGAAGATGTCTGATTGATTGAGTACTACTGTGTTTTATTAGGTTAGCCTCTGGGGTAGTGTTGTATTCGCTGTGTTCTGAATTCTCACCAGCATCACATTCCCGTCAATGTTCCAACTCCAGAGCGAGAATGCGCTGAGGGATCCCAGCAGCCTGGGATCTGATCTGTCTTGAGGTTGCTCGTGGATCAATATTCTCCACAGCAGCTCTGAACTCGGCTGTGGTTTCCTTCAGGGCCGGAGCTGGGCGGAGAGTTTCCCGTCCAGGACATGAAAACGGGCGAAGGCGGACTGCTGCAGGTCACGCTGGAGGGAATCAACCTAAAGTTCATGCACAGCCAGGTAAGAGGGCTGAGCCACCGCAGAGCAAAACCGTTTTTCATCTCACACAAGGGCATGAAAACAAAGAAGTCACTCATGCCGGTTCAGCGCTCGTCCCGTCCTTCTACTCGTCTCACGTGTTCGTATCATCTCCTGTCATCTCGTCAGATCTTCCTCTAATGTCATTTCAAAAAACAATGTGGTTCTCAACAGCAGATGACTGACCACTCAACGTGGAATTGGCGTTAACTCACATCTGATGTGTTCTCCTTTAGAGGAAGGCTTCCTGTTTGTGCTTTTATGCATTAGCTTTTTTAAGTTTCAGACTGTGTTTGTGTGTGTGTGTGCATGCCTTTCCCCGAACAATAACGAACACGTCATTCTACACAAGATTCTTTTTCAACATCTGTGGTGCTCAGACCTCATGTTCATTAACTGTGTGGGAGAAGATGAAGTGTTTGTGTGTGTGTGTGTTGTGCGTCAGTGATTCGATGGATGATCTCCAGCAAAGACTTTTCATTAATAATTGGCTATTTAATAGCAACGTCCACGTTTGAGTTTGGACCCTTGAACATCGTCATGTGTTGTCTTCACGTCTGCGCAGGTAGTTACAGTCGTTATTCTCTCTGGTGTGTGACGCTGTGATCGTGCAATGTGCCGCTGGTCATTAGAGGCTCCGCCTCTCACGCCGTTGCCACACTTCAGAAAGCGTCCAGCATCTTAAACACAACGACACAGAGGTGTGAGGCAGGAGGAGTCAGTTTGAATCCACAGCTTTACTCTGAGCTCTCACTTTTAGAAATTATTTCATGGTCAGTTCACTCAAAGTAAAGACACAGGTCTACGTTCGCTTGTAGGATTGAGATGGTTGGAAGGTGGATGCGTTGAAGCAGAGGTTTCGCTTTGCACAAAAAGCCTTTCAATTTATTTCTCAGACTCTCCAGACCCACCTGGACTTTAAGTTCACTTGTGGTCTTTGCTGTCGGTCTGTGACGTGTTTCATGGAATTCTCTGAAGATAAACGCAGGAAACAACTGGTCAAAACAGAGGTGACGGATATTTCACTCAGGACTCAGTTGAGGGATCAAAAGCTCAGTGAATATAGATATATAGATAAAACCCACACCTTCTCGGTCAGATACAGATTTATATTACCTTTTACAATTTGGGTGAACTGACCCTTTAACTGTTGCAATCCCAGCTGTGTTTCACATGACTAGGACTTAAGTTCTTTTATTATCATTTAATAAAAAGCGTTTCCTGAAGAGGCTCAGGTCTCTGCAGCAGCAACATCC
Organism: Pseudorhombus dupliciocellatus; assembly: GCA_016785235.1. Classification (NCBI taxonomy): domain Eukaryota; kingdom Metazoa; phylum Chordata; class Actinopteri; order Pleuronectiformes; family Paralichthyidae; genus Pseudorhombus; species Pseudorhombus dupliciocellatus. The sequence continues at coordinate 2,934,348 of JAFBJW010009053.1, read as the reverse complement.
TCATTCAGGGAAAATCCAAACCCTCAGCAGCTAAATTCTCCGCGTTAGTGACAGAGCTCCGATGGAGGTGACGGCGGACAAGTAGCAGCGTTTCCGTTCCATCAGCGACTGCCCTCAGTTTATCTGTGCTGCTGTGTGAGCACGTGGTGTTGGTGCCAGCCCTTGTTGCTGGAGGAGGAGGCATGGAGGGCTCTGGGGGACTGAGAGGTTTAAAGTCCAGGAAAACAAAGGTGAATCCAGCTAATCTCTGCTAGCCAAACCACTAGTTTACCCCCTGACCCCCCCCCCCCTTTTTTTTTTTTTCTTCCATCAAACCACTAGTTTACCCCCTGCCCCCCCCCCCCCTTTTTTTTTTTTTTCTTCCATTTTCTAGCTAACGGGACTGATTTGTCTTGTGACCTTTTAATTTTTTTATTTTTTATTCTTCTCATATTGGCTCTGGGAACCTGTTAGCGAGATCTGAATCTACCCTCTCGGAGTGTCGTCGAGTGTTTGTGCTCTTCTGTCCGATAATAATCCAAACCATTTCTCTCCCATGCTCTCTCCCCCTGCAAGGAGCGGAAGGTACACAACCTCTGCTGTGTTTGCTTATTAGCAGTTACATCTCACTGGATTCCTTTTTCCTTTCTCTGTCTTTTCTTTTGATTGTCGTAGCTGTTTGGCAAATCTAAGTTTGTGTCCTTGTCTCCATCGTTATACGGAAATTCCATGTATGCATCATACGGGCCATATTGCATCATGTGTTTTCTTAAAACCTTTGCAGTTAAAAACTGTAAGTGTAATTGTTAAAGTTGCCCTGAGCTTTGAGCAGACTAAATGCATTTCTCCTCATTCGCCCGTCGCCCATGTATGCGTTCGATCATGGAAACTTCTCATAGTGTGTTTATTTTCTGTCATTAGCCGTTAAGAGCTTGCATTCGTGTGTAGTCGTTTTATTTTGACCTTTCATTCTGAAGAGAACAAGTTTAACATGGCTCCTTTCTTAAATATCAAGTGTTTCTTCTCATCCAGTGTTGTTGAGTTAATAATGTTCTGTCTTGTTTTTGTTTGTTTTCCGTTTGTTTTTAGGTTTTCATAGAGCTGAGTCACATTAAAAAGTGCAATACAGTGAAGGGAGTCTTTGTCCTGGAGGAATTTGGTAATTACACCATCTATTGATTCTAGGCCTGTACTCGGCACGGCAGTAACTCGGCTTCATGGCCAATGTATTGAGGGTTAAAGAGAATGGAGGAACGTTCAGACACCGATGTCTGCCGGTGTATAGCTGATGGATAGAGGCGTCAAAGAGGGACAGAGACATGTCTTTTCAGTGTGGACATTAGGGTTGAGGACAGAATATTCGTTTTACTTGTTCCGTCATCTAAATGTAAAATGAACATGAGGAATTACTAGTCAGGCTTTAAACAGTATAAAGTGTGAAACAGGAATTAATGTCATGTAAAAAGAGGAAGTAGGTTTCTGTCTTTTACGAGAAAATATCATGGTGACTAATGAAAAGAGAAAAAGTTCAGTTCTTTGTTAATATTCTATAAATGTCAAGCTCTTGAAAGATCCCATGAATTCACCTGAGCCTCTGTAGCTCTCTGTATTCACCCCGACACTGATTCAACCTGCACACACTTTAATCTTGACGATTTCCCTGGGATGTGTTGAAGCTGTTCCAGACGGAGCAGAGAGAGGAGACATAAACTGTTCCGATGTTTCTGTAAATAAACACAAGAATAAGGAAAGAAAATATGGGACTTTCAGGAGCAAAACAAAACAGAAGATGAGAAGCCAGTCCAGGATAAGTGGATAATGAACCCTTTAGTTTTCACCTGAAGCAAGAAGCCAGGGCCAGAATCCTAATATCCACGATACATCAGTGATAAAGAAAGAAACTGTAGTTCAGATGTGTACTTTAAAGGACGAGCTGTAGATGGATACCTGATGGACAGAGGAATACATGTATGCTCAGGGTTACACGAGGCTGAGGTGTGAGAGCCAGGCTGGGTTACTGCCGCGTCTCTGTGCTGCTTTTGTAATGTTGCCCTCATCTTTGCCACTATGAAAACCTTCATTCTCCAGCAGGTAAAGTGTTGTCACCTTTCTCCTTCTTATTCAAACCAGTTCTGTGCTGAGTACTCCCTCCTCCATCGTCACGTTCCATCTCTCACTTTCCCTCCGCGTCCGTCATCACTTTGGTTTTCCGCTTTTCTTTTCTTTTTCTTTTTTTCCGGAGCTAAGCCCCAGACTCCTCCCCCCTCTGTCACACCGGCCCTCGTTCTCTGCGGCTCCGGGCCCTCTTCATCTTTCCGGTCCTCAGTCTCCTCATCTCTGCTATGGATTACTCACAGTTACTAATGAAAAGTCCTGTGGACAGTGACACGGTCCCGGGTCAAAGAATCTTTGGCCTCGTATCTTCTGCTCTGTTAGCGTCGTTTCAGTTCTCTTCCTTTTTCCTCCTTTTATTGGTCTGTTGATTCTTTCAGAGCCCGACCATGGCTGGAGGTTTGGCAGCACTGCAAATACATTGTTATAAGAAGATATAACACCGTATCAGGGAATATTTTTACACGCACTACTACATACATGATGTAGCTGTAATGCCATTGTTTTCAGTTTAGTATAAATAGCCTAAAGCTAATGAAATATTATTTTTTCGATATTCTATAAATTATCCCCTGTATATACATGCGTTTACAGTATGGGTTATTTTTTATATATATATATATGTACGTGCATACACAGTATATGTACTATAATCTGTAAAAAGAGAGAACGTTTTTCCATCTTTCTACATCTGTTTGACCAACTTCCAATGTTCGGGCTCTGGTTTATTTTTCATTTGGACACTTCCCACTCTTTGGTCTCTCGTTATAAGACATTTGTACTTGTTCGATCGTGGGCCATGAACGTCTCACCACCTCCGATTCAAATCCTCTGGTGAATTTTTAATTTGCATCGTTTTAATTTGGCAGATTTTTTTAACATGTTCGAAACCTTCGTGACCCACGTCAGCACTTTGACGTTGTTGTTCACCTCTGTAAAACCCCAGAACTCACTGAGGTTCCTGCTGCCTTTGAATTCTGTGTTTTGTCTCTTGCATCGTGTTAGTTCCTGAAACTAAAGAAGTGGTGATCCACAAGTACAAGACGCCCATGGTGAGTCCTCCAGCGTTTCCAGGGAACTTCCCAGGAGATGATAACCTGGAAAATAAATTGTTGGTTCTCTACTTGCTCAAAAAAATTCCACTGGTGAATTGGAATGTTTTCTAAATGCAATTCAGGCAAATGTAAAGTTCCAGTTTCAGGACAAATATAAAAATGAGTCTTTGATGTTGAACAAACATGATTTCATTAATTGAATCTTCTTAAAAAGAGCATTAATTTTAATTTCATCTTAACCTCCTTGTTTGCCTGATGTTGTTGCTCCAGTTCCGTTCAGACCTGATATCAGCATCAGACACAGACACAGGAGACATTTTGAACTGTGATCACATCCCTGCGGACGGATGTTTAGACCAGGTCTGACCGGAACCTTTGAGCAGAGCATCACACAAACAACCCACTGAGGAGAGGAGACGCTGTGCCTGGTGATATCTGAAACTGGACCAGGATGTGACATCTTGATTTCCTGTCCTCCCCCTGCAGGCACATCAGATCTGTTACTCCGTCCTCTGCCTGTTCTCCTACGTGGCGGCCGTGAAGGGGAAGGAGGCCGAAGGGAAACCCAAGATTCTTTCGCCGAGACCCCTTCCGAGCTAGTCCGCACCTCCCCCCGGTCCCTCCCCCCGTAATGTCCTCTGTGTGCCTCTCTACTTGAAACGGCATCTCGGCTCTAGAACCACAGACTTCTGACAATCCATAGTTCCACTCTAAGCACACAATTCCTGCCCCCCCCATCCTGTGTATATACGAGACCCTCTGACCCCTTTTAGATCTTATTGTGATGATGTGTTTGGTCCGTGATGTCATGTAAATACTCCCTGCTCCTTGTGGCTATCGTTCCGATGACGTAGTTCAATGTTTGCCTGCTCCTCCACTCCAGAGAAGTGATCGCTCCTCTCTCGTCTCCTGTTGTTCCTGCGACCACAACCCCGACCCCCCACCTTGAGGCACACAGTGCATGCAGGTCCCGTGCACAGCCTTCATCTACGACAGAGAACCCCTCCCCGTCCCGTCTCGTCTCCGTGCGACTGTGTGAGTTTTTCTGTGATTCCGTCGTAACTGTAAACTACCAGTCTGTCCAAGTTTAAATGGGTGAGATTTAAAATTAAAAAAAAAAAAAAAAAAAAGCAACCTCGACGTGCAGAACGTCTTGCGCTGGAAGCGCTCCCGTGCACAGGGGCGCCGCATGTACACGCTTCTGACCAGGTGTTCGAACCCTTCAGTGATGTGACGTGTTGTCAGACGTGCTCCCAAGCTCGGCTGAATTTACTGTTCTAGTTCTGCTGTAAAACTGCGTCTGTGGTCTGCTGTTATCAAGTGCATGTTACCGTGAGGATGACGAATAAATATTATATATATTTCTATATATAGTATTTATTTAATATATACATATATTGACTGTACATTTCCCTGAAACAACATGTTTCCAGTTGTTCATTTGCTAGATGTGCAATACTTACTGAGTAGTTAGCCGGAGTTAGTGGAGTTCACCTGCTTTTAACCAGGTGGAGAATGTAAGATTCCTTTTTAAGTTTTGATTGACGTGAACATGACGCCTTGATGTGACCTGACTGTTCAGTGTTCGTCTTTTTTGACGTGAATCTCCTCGAGATCACAAACAGGAAAAACCGGACCAAACCGCAGAGCGATTGTCCTTCAGGCCACACCCCTCAAATAGTGATGTCACACCAGGTGGCTTTTCTTCACAAAAAACAGAAATCACAAAATCATGAAATCTGACCTGCTTATCTAAAATGACAGATGATCAATATTTTAGCTGAAACAAGAAGTGAGAAAAAAAACAGAGATTTCTCCGTCCTGTGATCTACTGATTTCTGTTGGGACGTGTTGAAGCCGACCTGTTTGGTCTCCTCCCCCTGCAGGAAACGCAGTCTCTGTTCTGTGACCGTTTCAGAAAAGTTAGCTCTGGTCCCATCGCAGCCAGAGTGTGTGTGTGAATGTGTGTGTGCGCACGCGCGTTTCTCGTGGTGACCAGTTTTCTCCTGATCAGCAATATATATGTGTCCGTACAGATGTGTCACTGGAAGAGGTTTTATTTTGACACGCTCCTATTTTTAGTAAATTAACTACGTAAAGGAAAACGATCACTGGGATGTTGATGATGAAATGTTTGTCATGAAATGACGCCACATGTCAGTGTGAACGTGACCAAACAGGATCCGGAGCTGTTCAGGAACAGGACATGGCTCGTTTGTTGTTTTTTGTTTGAAACTGGATTATTGCGACTCATCTCTTGTCATTGTACTTGGCCAGCTGCTGTAACAAGAAGACAAACCTAATGAGATGCAAGGTGGGAGTATTCCAGTATTTGAAAAGTATTTATAGAATATATACAGCTTTGGCAATATAAATAAAAGTTGTCCCAAATGAAGCTCAGTGGCTCCAGCGTTCTTTTTATGAGGAAAGAAAAAGGACTCAAATGTCAGCCACGAGTCATTTCAACAATCCACATTTTATTTTTTCGTCATGAAGATGCATTAGTTATTTTCTGAGAAATGAATGAATCAATCACCAAGTTATTGAAAGTGGAAAATAAAATGCCTCAGTGTCTTTTCCAATTGTAAACATTTGTATCCAGATTCTGATGAGGGACAACAGAAAACTTGGACGAGGAGAAATTCCTTTCAGCTTGATGACATTTATCAAAACTTCTAACATGAAGACATAAAACAAAACAAGGAGCCACAGATGAGCTGTCAATCAAACTGCAACAAGACTCACTTCCTGCTGTTGCCATGGAGACTGCATTCTCAATGTCGATGACTCAAGGATGAATTTGAGATTCTTTTTTTTCAGTAACGAAATGAATTTAACAGTTGGAAAATAAATTGCGAAGTGCTTTAAAACAGTTTACATTTCATCCCGCTGCGCTAAAATCATTTGTTGAATAATAGTAATAAAATAATAATTATGATTTAAAACCTCTTGGCCCAAATACTTTAGCAGAACCAGGACACATTTTTATCGTCTATATCACCATAAAGCACCATTCCCTGCCTGTTAACATTTTAAAGCTGGTTTAAAGATGTGAAGCAGATTTCAGTTCCACTGGTTCCATTATAAATCACTGGTTTACGACAAACGATTGCTCACGCGTGCTTGTGGACGGAGTTGCGGAGAATCCTGAGACGAGACATGACTACGTCCCAGTCCAGGTAGGCGCCCTCAAGGTGTCTCGAACTGTCCGGCCCGGTGATGTAGCTCCTCCGTCCGTGGAGTAGACGCCAGTTATCGAATGTTATCATGTCGCCTGAGAAAACAAGGAGAGAAAAAGTCAAGAGGAAAGAAGTAAAAACATGAGCCGATCCAACTATATTAGAACTCTTCAGCAAATCTGGAGAAATGTTATTTCTCCTCTGGTTTTTATAACTGCAAGAGAGAAACAGGAGCAACGGGAGCAATGGTTTCCTCTCTTCCACTTTGGCGATTGTTCTTCAGGTTTTAAATCTCTGACTTCGTCTGAGTAGACAAACATCTGCTCGCTGGCCAAGCTTCAGTCTTTCCTTTCTGTGACGGTTTGTTTTGTTTTCTAATTTTCAGAGATGAGATAAAAACGGGAGACACACCCACAGCTTCATGAGAACAAACTGGAACATTAAAAGAATCTAATGAAATCAATCGTCTCTGCTCATGAGGCTCAGGACCAGATGACCTTGAGTTATCACTGCCTCTGACCTGGCTCCATCTTGTATTCCACCCTGTTCTGCGGTCGGTTCATGATGTCGGTGAAGACCTTCATGGCTCTGTAGAAGGGTTGAACCTGGTGGACGGGGAGGTCCAGCACCGAGTCTCTGGTGGCGTTGTTTAAGTTGATTCTTTGGACTTGACCTTTGCGATTGACACTGCTCAGAAAAGAACAAAAAAAAAAAAAAATCAAACAGTTTCACAGTTAATTCATTAAACGAACAAAGAGAATGTGTGATTATTTTCATTTTGGATCAATCTGATAAAATCTGGGACGGGAAAATTTAAGATGCACATCCTCTGGATTCTTTACTTATAAATGTTTTTGAAATTTAATTTGAAATGTTCAGAAAAGAGCTGAAAAGAGCTGGTGGCTGGGTGCAGTATCAATCATACATTCAACAGCATCAAAAGCAAATTCCACACTTGTCTCTGTCAAACTTCTCCCTGTGAGACAGTGAACCCACGGACTGCAGATCAGTGCGCCGGCCATGTTGAGAACATCTCCTGACAGCAGAGGGCAGTGTCGCATTTCAAATCGCAGACTCCCTCACACACCTTCCTGTGTGCTTTTATTTTTGGACCCTTGGATGTGAGCGGACACAGATTAACACGTAGCGTCACGGCTCCACTCACTCGATGATGTAGTTCTTGGACTGCAGCAGGAAGTCGCAGTAGTCCGTCCCACTGTCGGTGAAGTCCACCAGGGTGGAGGTGAGGATCCTGTAGGCCTCTGGGTCTTCTTTCTGCATCAGCTCGGCCATGTGGAAACCGTCCACCACCTCACTCTCCCCCCCCTCCACTGCCTGGCTGATGCAGTGCACAAACTGCACCTACAACACACACACACACACACAAGAAGTGAAGTGAAGTGAAACCCTGTCAGTGTTCTGCGGTTAAACCTCGCCCACAGATCAGGTCTGTACTCACTCCTGGAGAGAAGTTGAGCGCAGGGTAGTCTGTGTGGAGGCTGAGCCTTTTGGAAGTGTAGGCTAAATTGTTTGGCATGTTTTTGTCCTGGACCTGCCATGTATGCCTGAGGACAAAGATAACACTCATTAACAAACTCCACGTCGTTATTTAACTCCAGCTTCAGGAGATTGGTGACGACAATTAGGCTGTGGAAGGAGGAAAAAACAGGGGAGCTGAACTCTGCTGGGATCCCTGAGGGGGGGGGGGGATCACAGGAATGCTTAGACTGGAGCCTCTGAAGTAGATCCTTCATTGAGATGCAGCAGGAGTTGAGCACTAATGAGGTAAAGCTATCTTCCCTGTTCTGTTTGCGCGGCCCGTTTGGACGGCCGACTTGGTGGAGCAGTTTCTGTGATGGCAGGACTTCAGCTCCAGTCTGGAGCCGCTCCGCTTCCAGCAGCATGAGCTCATCTGTTGGCAGAGGAGCAGCTTCACGCTCCAAGCCCCGGTTCTGACTGAGTGCACCAGGTAATTCCTCTGGCTTAAAAAAAAAAAAAGAACGCTGGAATGCTTTTAGGTTGTTTTCTCCGTCCCTGTGCTCGAGTAATCAGCTCTGCAATAAGTCACAGAGATGAACTCTGGCTGATGACGGGACCAGCAGACACTCGCTCAGCATGAATGAATCAATGCTGCAGGACATATTTCCCTCAACAATTAATGTGATGAAGTGAGAATCTTATCAGACAAATCGTCCTGCCTCGATCGATTCCCAATAAAAAAGGATGCACGTAACATCTTTTGTATTTGAGCGCTCCGTGGACTCAGCTCCAGGTAAAATATGACCCGTGGAACATTTGGCAGGAACATTTAGTGGCGAGTGAGATTATTAAACGGTGGCTTGGCTGAGGCCGGCCTCGGATGAACGTCATGCAGACTTACCCGTAGAATGTGAGCCGGAGATAACCGATCCTCTCCGAGAGCCTGGCCACTTGGCCTCTCTCTCTTGGCGCCCCCTTCAGGCATACGATGCCAACGCGCCGCATGGCCAGGAGCCAGGCCAGCGCGGCCTTATCGTCACGGAGGACTTCCTCAAAGTCGCCGGTGGGAATGCTCAGCTTGGAGTCAAAATAATGATGATCTGAAAGGAGAAAAAGGGCGAGAAGGAAATGTTTCTTTAATACTCTTTCTGCAGTTTTGGTCAGTCTGCCTCAAGCCAACATGAAGCTCTTCCACCCGTGAAGCTGAGCTGCTTCATCAGAGGTTACAGCGTTTCCTCCCCTCAGTCCATTAGAAACCACCCACAGAGTTTCTCCACTGAGCATCAAGCCTTTTTTAATACTAAATAATAACTACAACTTTAAGTTTGAATAAATTAACATGATCAAATGATTTGTTACGAAAGGATCTTAAATGCTGTTTCCTCCATGTGAGCAGACGGGACATGGCTCAGTCTAAGAAGTTCTTATCAGACTGATGTCTGCGTAAATGTTGCCGATTAGTTTCGTTTTTAATTAGTTATTTGATGGTAAAATAAAATCATTGCAGCTTCATGGGTCGATGGCTTGAAATCAAATCACAAATATTTCAAGACAAAGACACATTCAGTAAAAACAGAGAGAAGTGAGAATCTGAGCCTTCAAGTTACTGTGGTCAAGACATGTGGTCAGACTGTAGAATTCTCAAACTTGACATAATCTAAATTGAAGTTTAAGTCAATCTCTTTCCACATTTCCACACACTTTTGTTTGTTTTGCGCCCCCACAAAAAAAAAAAAAAAAAATGGAAGCAATCAATATCTAGGTCTATTATTGGCCTTCAGCTCATTAGAGCCGATTGGGGCTGTACAAAGCTGCTGCTGCACGCCAGAGTCTGAACATTTGAAGACGAATATCTGGCTGAGAAGAATCAGCACGTCTCCATCAGACAGACAGACGTGGAAAAATATCCTCCCACTGCTCTCCACCCAGCTGGCTCGCTTTCTTTTTCCACCGAGTCTCTCTCCAGTGACTTCCACAGAAAACAGCTGCAAACTGCATTTGGGGGAGGAGTGAGGTGGTGGTGGTGGTGGAGATGGAGGTGCTGGGGGGGGGTGTTAACAGAGGAGTCTGTGTACCTGTCTGATGTTTACGACTCCTCTTTGTGTCTCTTTTCTGTCCCCTCTGACTCACAGCTACTCCCTTAATGGCTGCACCGCAAACAGATTACAAGGCGCACACACACACACACGCACGCACGCACGCACGCACGCGCACACACACGCACACACACACGCACGCACGCACGCACGCACGCACGCACGCACGCACGCACGCACGCACGCACACACACACACACACACACACACGGAGGATGAGCTCGCTGAAAACGTCATGCATAATTGATCGTCCTCCAAAGCGTCTGTAACTTTTAAAGAAAAGTGACGGCTCACGCTGAAGGCCATGAAGATTTTACAGATGCACCGAGCAGACTTTCAGCAGTAACGCTGCACCACTTTTTAACTCAAACATTTTGTCGTGCGCTCCAGATGCAACGCGCAGACGCGCAGCGATCCTCAGGAGTCGCTGACCTCCCTCCAGGCTGTTGTCACAAACAATGAGTTTCTGGCCGCACAGTTCAGAGGGTCAGAACCCCCCGCTTGTTAAAACCTGTCAAGCGGTCACACGGAAACTCAGGCTCAGACTGAGAAACTGGGGCGAAGGTCAAACAACAATGTTACAATTACTCTCGTAAAACCAGACCTGGCCGTGTTGTGCGCGCGTACGTGCGTGCGTGCTGTTAAACTCCACAGTTTACAGTGTCACCTGGGACAAAGAGGCCGAGGGGTTTTTCGCAGTGTGACAATACATCAGCTGATGGGTCCTGGCTGAAGCTCGGCTCGGGTCTCATTTTGAAAACGTCTCACGTAGCGCTGCCGCCGCGGAGGGAGTTCACACAGAGGTTCAACAAAAGGATGAGAAGTCTGCGTAAACGTCTGCCTCCTTATCGTGTAACCATCTCCTCACATGTGCTCGTTTTAACTGGAGATGCTGATAAAGCGTCTGAGATGTGACAGATTATGAAGACGCTCTTTTTTTTCCCAGCCTCTCCTCAACTGGCTGCAGATTAAAAGACAAATCTAATCCTTGTCAGATACAAATCTGCTCAGATTTAGAACAGATGGAAAATGTATTCAAGTACAGTTCCACAGAAGTGAGAGGCTTGTTGACTGTACATCTACTCCGAGTGATGTCAGACGGAAATACTCCACAAATACCTTTTCTTTGGAAAATAAACCGTCAGTGAGAGTTATCAGCTCCATGCTCTTACTTAGAAGAAATGTGCTTCCTGTTGCACCAAAGCATGCTCAGTGCATGGTCATGGGATAGGAGATAATTTTGGTTTGACAGAGCCGACCAGCCACCACAGCCTGTTCTGACTTCATTGCTCGGAGCAGATCCCTGAGGAGCCGACTTCTGACTAATCACAGACCAAGCGAGAGACGAGGCTGGTGATTAACACTCAAACAGCGTCTGTGCATGAGTCAAAGAATTAAAGCCAGACACAAAACGAAATGAGCTGGAAAAAATGGGCAGAGAGAAGAATGACTGAAAGAGAAATTGGAAGTAAAGTGAATAATTTCCGACGGCGGGCCTTGTACGTGCATTGTCCAATGCTCAGTCCTCATATTCACCATGAGCGTCTGCTCTTTTTAAGTATGCGAGGGCAAGAAAACGCACACACACACAGTCAGGGAGCGTCGCACGTCGACAGCCCAGAGTTTCTGCTCTGTGCTCATTTGTGTAAAACCATGGTGGGTTTCACAGGAAGGCCTGTGCGTGACGGGGCACCCTGACAGTCTGACAAGATAGTATATGTGCATAATCCCCCTCCCCAACGTTTCGCCCCTCGTCCACGAGCTGTTCCAGTGGCTTTTCCAGATGAGGAAACCTGAAGCCTCGGCTCCCGTGGCTGTCAGGCTGCTCATGGCAGTCTGGCTCTGCCCTCACTCACTCTCTGTGCTCTGTTTGAGCTCGGTGGGCTGCGTCGCTCACTCTCCTCTGCAGCTGTGAGACCCTTCAGGGCTCTGCTCGAGTCACTGCAGTCATCCACAGAGCTTCTGTTTTGACTTGGTCGAGTCTGATCACAGAGCTGCGATCACCTCACTTGAATGGGCCGTCTGTGGAGCACACACGCGGGGGAGCGGGCTCAAAGAGGCTGTTGTTTATACAAAGAGCTCAGTTTGAGAGAGAGATTTTACTGAAATAAAATGAGATAAGCGACAAGGTAATCCTAAAATATCCCTCAGTGAAACGAGTGGGCTTAGTTGCTTTGTTTCTGCAAATAGAAAAGGACTGGTAAGTACTGACTTCATTATGGCTTGAAGTCGTGTTGCGTTTTAAAAAGAACCAAATTCTTCCCAGACCTGTGAGTCCAGACATTTGAAAACTAAAAAAAAGAAACTGTGCTCCATCATCATCTGTTAGTGTTTGTGAGTGAGCTGCAGGAAACCCTCTCCACCCCTGACCGATTCCACAAACGCACCTTTCTTTGGGGCACAGCCTTGGGTGGCAGAGCGGCTGACCTCTGCATCCACAGGCTCTCTGGTGCAGACAGAGCGAGCAGTGTTTCCTCACCAGAGCGCTGCAGCCCCTCCACAGCCCGGTCCAAACTCCACTCCCTCCATCAGCAAGTTTAGGTTTCCAGAATTCTACTGAGCCCTGCAGCAGTTTGTCAAATGATGTCCTTCTTTTGCCAACTTATACCGAAACTGCTTCAGCGCTGTTTGACGAGCCAAGCAGGAGGTCTGCTTTGCCAAAGCAATGAAAAGTCCAATCATTATAATCGACCGATCTTTCCGTGCAGCTTGATGTAAAGAGATGACAAAGATGAGGGATTGCAGGAATACTGTGAAAACACAGAGGATGAAATAATGGTGATACTCTCTGAAAGCGATTTTGAAATTTCCTGAACCCGACAGGTGAAGGTTTTGGCTGACCGGCACTACGTCTCACGACAACCCTCAAACACTCAAGTCGAATGTTTACAATTCAGATTCTTCAGATTCCTTTCAGGTTGGTAACGCGGCGTCCGCACATGTGCGAGAGCGTGTTAGAAAGGTTGCCTCTGCGTGGCGTGTGAAGTGATGCTCAGGTCTGGAAGAACATGAGAGTTTTCCATCCGAGGACCTCCGCAGCTATGTTTCCAGGAGTCATCCTGTCAACTGACGAGTGATGACATACGAGACTAGATTCAGACCAGATGGCAAGGAGGGGGGGGGGGCAGCCAAAAAAAAAGAAGAATTGACAAATCAGCTGCTACTTGGTGGAGCATGGAATCAGTCACAGACTTAATGGAGAAACGTCCAAACTCAAGAGTCGGTTGAAGAGACGACTGCATCAGGAAGTTTACAATGACTCCCAAATGGATACTGACTGAGGCGTACTGCAGGTACTGAGAACAGGAAATGACTGCCAACGCACATTCTGGCAGACAAATTCTATAAACTGTGCATGTGTTGCAGGTTTATACACGCAAGAGCACATTGCTGTCATGAATTTGACTGACAGTTTATGTGAAAGTAGAAGATCGCTGAGAGATCACTGACACACAGCTGCTTTCAGACATTTCCCTGAAACCTTTTACAGAGGGGCCGTATCTGAGAATGTCTGATTCAGTTGCTCCAGACATTTCCTGGAACCTCTCCTGTCAGAACCTGGCCAAATGTCCAGAACCTGCCCTGAGTGAGCGGATGTGTTAAGACAGCTGGTGTGTTGATAATGTTTCTGACACAGATCAGACACGAAACTGGAAGAACAGAAGTATCTCAAGACCCAGACAATCGCCGTGTTCTTATCTTCTTAGATCTAAAAGAAAAACTCATTAAAGCAACTTACTCTGAAGTCAAACGCAAAGGCTAATATTTAATAACTAAAAGTGAAGAAGATTAATGTTTAAAAAATGACTTGCACATTTCAGATTGTACTGTTTCCAGCTTCCCTTTAGGTCCTCAGCCAACAAACGATGACGTGTTGTTTATCTGCCAAGGGCAGATGTGCAAACCTCTCTCTTTAAAGTTCCTCTCATAACAGACAAATAAAAAGAGTAATGCTATAAAAGGTCTGATGTTTTTTGGTCAGCACCCAGGCAGCAGAGATCAACATCAACTCCTCTGTGATGATTCTGGGTCAGTGTGACAGAAGCATTAGATTTGTCAGGCAGGAAGATCAGTCCTCTGTTTCAGCATTAAACTGTGCCGAGATGTGTTGCAGTTAGTGGAGGCTTTTCCCAGCCTGTTTTCTGATGTGCCCAGCCGCACCTCTGTGCTACAACATAATACTGAAATGGAAGCTGCACGGCCTGTTTAGCAGCATGCCTACAGAGTGAACCATCATAAGCGAAAAGTTATGCAACAGGAAGTAGAATATTTACTAGAAAGCGGCTTAGCTGTTCCCAGTACAAGCCTATGGAGTTCACCCTGTTTGTCATGTCATTTTCCAACTGCTTATCCGTTACCGGGTCGCGGGGGTAGCAGTCTAAGCAGGGGCCCCCGCCCACGACTGCCACCCAAATCACATTGCACCATTCCCTTCTGAGACCTCCTGCGGGTGGTGAGCCTACTGGAGGTGGTTCCTCGTCGAGGAATCGAACCCCAGTCTTCCGCTTGAAGGCGGAGGTACTTATCCACTGTTCACCCTGTTTGCTAATTGCAAAACCTGACGGTACTAGCCGGTTCTGTACTGATTATCGCAAGGTTAATGCAGTCACTGTGCGGGACTCATTCCCACTGCCCCACATTGATGATTGTGTAGATGCGGTCGGTACAGCGGCCTATGTCACCAAACTTGACTTACTAAAAGGGTACTGGCAAGTCCCATTGAGACCCCCATGCCTCTGAAATTTCTGCATTTGTCACACCTGATTGTTTTTTACAGTACACTGTGATGCCTTTCAGAGGCTGGCGAATACTGTGTTAGCAGGTGTACCAAACTGTTCAGGGTACCTAGACGATCTGGTGGTGTGGTCCTCTCACTGGACTGAACATCTCTCCGCCCTAAAGGCAGTGTTCCATCAGCAAATCTCACACTGAACTTGGCTAAGTGTGAGTTCGGCAAAGCTACAATCACCTATTTGGGTAAGGAGGTTGGACAGGGCAAAGTGCATCCCCTCTGCCTATCCTGCTCCTACTACACACTGGGAGTTAAGAAGATTCCTGGGAATGGCAGGCTGCTACCATGGATTCTGCCATAACTTTTCTGTGGTTGTCGCTCCTCTAACTAATTTACTGAGCCCGACCTCACCATTGATGTGGTCTGACAGTTGCCAGATTTTGATAAAGGTTTCAAATTGGAGGTGGATGCCAGTGCTATGGGAGCTGGAGCTGTACTGTTCCAGGAAGATGACAGTGGACTTGATCACCCCATTTGTTATTGTGGTGAATGTGGTGGCTGATGCACTTTTTTTAGTTCTTTTTTTGAAGGGCAGGGGAAGAGAGATTTCTGTTTCTGTGATAGTAACAAAAATCATCATTTTCCTGCAAAAACAAACTTTAAATTTATTTCAGAAATGTCCCTGTGTATGGAACAAATAAAAATAAATAGATAATAAGGTTCTTAAATATGATGCTTCAGTTCAAATCTCTAACGACAACAGTGGATTATGGCTCCATGATTGTTATATTTTTCCAAATATAGAAATAAGGTCACTTCATTTACAGGGTGACAATTTGAAAATGGGACGATCCAGTTCTGACATATTGACTCCAGACATAAAAACTTCACAGGACCTAGCTGTCCTGAATCAGGCCACATGTGTCCAGTCTTCACCGAATAATTGGTAAAGAGCCAGCCCTTCTGTCATAGAGGGTATTACTCATTCTGTGAAATATCGCAATGATGGCCATGCGAAAACAGCTGGCTGAATAAATCATACATTGTTCTGGTTAACGTTGAAGTCTTGTAGGAAAGATCCACAGTCCTCAGGGTCTCATCTAAGCCACCCTCTCCATTTCTGGTTTGCTTGTTGGCTACATGTTTATTTTCCCCCTAAAGAACGTCAACCAAGAGTAAGAACCTGCAGGTTTGATTCCTCTCTCTGGGGCTGTTGTTACTTTTTTTGAGAAAATCCCTTTAACCCATTTCACATCTGCCATTTTTATATCAGCGACATAAAATTAGTCATGATTCACAAACCGACTAAACAAACATGACAAGCACAAAATGGGAGACGTGCGATGATGACATGCTCCAAATATTAAAAGCATTTGGCAGGCGCTTCGGCTAATCGCTGACAGATTGCTGGTGAAAGGACGAATCATTGCAGATAAGCACATCAGTGCTACAAGCTTGTGGATCAATTCAACATCATTAGCCTCTGTCAAGTGACAGGACAGCTTTAAAGCAGACGTGCCAGCACCAACGTGTGTGTGAAGCTGAAACGAGTATGAACGAGGGGTGGATACATTTACTGATGCATGGAAAGTAAAAGTTAGCAAATATAATACCTGACCTAAGAGTTAATGTCAATCTATAATAAACCCAGTATCAAATTATGAAGAATTTATTCATCCAAATTGTCCTAAAACAATGGATGTCTGATTTAAATAGTGTCCAACAAATGTACACCTGTAGTTGCTCTTGAGGAAAACTCACTTAATGTCTCTGAAATATTGATTTACCTGCAGTGCTCCAAATATCTGATTCCCAAGAGGAATAGACTTTCGTAACAATCCCGCCAATAGCTGTTAGACATTCCCTCAAAACCACAGAGGAAAGTTGGGGGAACACCAAAGAAATTAGGATCCATGGCATCGAAACCAAGAATGTCATCACTTGGATTTCTCCTCTGGGCATCTTCAATGTTAGAATTAAATTTCAGGGTAATCCATCTCATAGTTTTTGACATAGCCCAGTCTAGACTAAAGCAGCAGACAGAGTGATCCACCAACAAACAAGCATTTGAAACCCTGGAGCCAAGCCTCAGCTCTGGCTCAGCAAACACCAGCACACTGGACTTTTTTTTAGTTTTAGTCCTTTTAAAAATATATTCAAATCAAGATTTCCCACTGAAGACAGGCACGGGGATGACGCACAGCTGCAAACAAACTTTGGTCTCTTACAAAAAATGTAAAAAAAAATAAAAATAAAATATTACAAAGCCAGCAACCGTGCAACCAAAGTGGTTAAACTCAAAACCAGACTATAAAAGACAGTCAAGACCTAAAATTAGCGTCCAGTCAATGACAACTGTATATGTGGATATTAGAGATTTAGTAGGAAAATGTCTGGAAGGTTTGAGTTCCTGGTTACGCATTCTGTACCTACAGGCTCAGGGAACCGCTTGTTCCCCAGGAGGAGACACTGGTTTGCGTTTGGTAGGAACATGCAGATCTTTTCTTGACCTTCCGTCTAAATACATTTTCCATCTGGTAGCGGCAGAAGAGCGTCTGAATGAGCAGTCACATTTAAACAGATGACAGTTTTCAGAGGGTCCATTCACACCATGCTACGTGCAGCCAAGCTGGACCGCTATTTATTTGTGTAAAATAAGTACTCAAACCCAATAAGCTAGAAGTGCTGACACACCTCATGAGTGTCAAAGACCCTGAAATACACAGCTCAGTGTCTGGTAATGACAGAAAATTATCAGCACGATCACAAAGCCAACATAATCATATTCCTGCTCTATTGAAAACTATTCCAGAAAGTGGGATAAGTACAATTTGAAGTTCAATCAACCTTGTATAACAGATTAAAAGTTGAATTTAATACTTCAGTTCAAGTTGCGCAACTGCATAGACACAGTAAGAGCAGAAGAAAAAAACATTAGCCCAGAGCTAAAAACAGGCGGCTCGGTACGAGCTGAATAATATCCCCACAGGTCCAATTATCGTATTGACCTCATGGTATCCTGAGCGCACTGAGAGCACTTTAACAGGCAGACCAGGGCCTGTGAAATCTAGGTGCACTACATGAGGAAGGAATCAGAAAAATCAAAATAGGAGTACTAGGAAAGTCCTCAGAGGTGGAAGCCGTTCATCTCACGTCTTTTGGAGAATTTACACCCAATTACGCCCCAGACGTCATCTCGTGTTGTGCTGAATGAGTTTAGCAGCGTCTTCAAGGTACGCCGCTGGCTCGGAGCTGAGAGCGGCTGGAAATAAAATCCACACTGCAGAATGAGTTATCTGTCTCTTAACCGCTGTGAGGGAGATCTGTTTACACTTCAACATGAATGGAGGAATTTGGAAACACACACACACACACACACACACACACACACACACACACACTCAATAAGTCTGAAACCGAGCAGCAGCCACTCAGCCCTGTGGCTCCTTCAGGACCACGTGTGTGTACACAAACTGACTTCAGTCCACCCCCAGCTCCACTGAAGTGAAGCTACCTTGTTCTACATTTGAACTTGTCTGCAGCATCTGGCGTGAAGCATACTGGGCTATTGTAAATGTACTGTAAAATTCTCTCCCCGGTCCTTAACTAGCCTGTTGTGTTACTGAGGAAAAATGTGTGGAAAGAAGAGTTGAGATCAGGGGCATTGCTTTTTATAGTTTCACAGCCAAACACACAAACCAGAGAGCTGAGGCTTCATCACATTAATAGATGTTAACCACCATTTTGTTCCTCTGGTTAACACAAGTCTGCCTCTTACATTTTAATTCAGAATATATTCCGTGAATAGAAAACACGCCTAATTTATATTACTTGGACATGATGCATCACAATTACGGCTGACTGTTGCCAGCATGACCTGTTTGAATAAATATAACAAGCAAAAATAAAGATCAAACCAAAAACTTCTTGAATGCATAAAAGACAAAAGAAATCCAGAATGAAAAATCACATGCTGGATGTTTTGGTAATTGGCAGTAAAGTCATGTTGTAATAAATAGCACTGACAACCTCTCTTATTAACATGCAGAAAAGAACCAGTATCAGATGAATCAATTACACAGTAACCAATGTTTTTTTGGGCTTTCACATATTACAACGTTCTGTGTGTGACAACAGAAAAACAAAAAATCTACTGCAAATCACTTATTGTGGAAATATGTCTTTGTCTTTCGGTCGTTCTTTGTGTTCATCAACACGATACAGATGCAGCCCGGGAAAAAATTAGAATCAAGGCAACACAAGGAAACCAAACACGACACAGAGTGAAGTAATTCTGAACAGAAGGGCTCGGATCAGCCAAGACAAAACCTTCTCCTTCTGTCGCGGGACTCAAACGCCATCAACCTCTTTTACACGATGACCAGGAGAGAAAACAAACTCTTGAACTAAAACCAACTTCCTTGATAACGCACATTAAAGTGCTGACTCCTCTTATCTTTACAGCTGCGAACCCACAGACAAATGAGGGAATGATCACAATGCCAGTTGACTTCATGATGTTCTAAAATTCTGAGTGAACATCCAAACTGAAATTGAAATTATAAATTCTGGACTCACCACTGAGGAACAGCTCCTCCTGCAGTGACTCTCTGGCACCGGTAGAGAAACAGCGTCTCCTCAGCCACTCTGGGTCAAACACACTGGTGTGCTGGTCAGGCCACACAACCGACACCTGTGAGACCAAAAACAATAAATACGATGGATGTAGCTGAGATACTTTCTAATTCAAATGTGTGTGTAATTGAGAGAAAGCAACATTGCTTCAGTTTCTATTAGCAAATTCATTTCCTCACGACTGAACCCAGGGTTACATATTTCAGAGTGTTTAAAGTCTGACCTTCGACCTCTGGAAGAAACATGCCTGTTTGACATACCTTGTTGTCATTGCTGACCTCTACAGAGTCGACCCCGGTGTAGACATCCAGATCACACAGCAGCAGCTCCCTGGCCTGAGCCGACTGCAGGGTACACAGTGGACACTGGCAGTTGTCTCTCAGCCAGGTGAATGGATACAGACTGGTGCCTCCATCATCCCACTCCACCTCCACCATCCGTGCCTCTTCCAGGGCCCGGGCATGCCTCACAGACTGGCTTGCCACAGGGACAGAGGCCAGAGTCTGCTGCCCACGAAGCTGCACTGAAGTCAGGCAAGAGGGCATCAGATCTGAAGCCTTTCCCGATCTGAGGCAAGCCCTCAGAGCCGTGGAGGCCACAGCAGAGGTGCGGCTCCGCAGGGCCGGCAGGGTGAAACGGGCAAATGTGCTTATCCACATTTCTGAAGGGTTAATACCAGGCACCAATGTGCAAGAGCAGAACTGGCCACAGAATCTGTGGATGATTAGAAATAAAATGTTAAATAGAGAATCATTAACTTCTCCCTTTCACGCGATGCGTTTCCAAAGCAGGAGTGGGTAATAGACCAATATTCCTATATTAATATTATTATATTGTCTCCTATCAAGCTATGAACAGACATGCCAACAAATGCAATGTCTCAATGCCAAATAATTAAACTCAAAATAGAATGAGCCTGGGCTTATTTTAGAGCGATGCCAAGCTCTTTGTTTAAACAGGAGCTTTGAGAAGCTCAGTCATCAGAACTGACTGGTTTTCTAAGCAAAGCAAAACATAAGCACCATTTTTAAATGTGTGCTTCAGAAACCTGTGGCAAACACTTCAGTGGATCTACATTACAGTTCCATCAGGAGGTTTTTATCAGAACCGATTATTATTTTTATAGTTCACTGTGACGTGCCACATCAGTCACAGAGAAAAGTGTGTTACTGAGAGGCTGTCACATTCAGGAGAGAACTCTCATTCACTCAGTGATTCTGCAGACATGTACGCTTTGCCCAGGATTTCTCTTCTCATTCTTCATATGCAAAGAAATACAATTTTACAATGTATCACATGTATCACATTTCTCATGTATTTCATCAACTAGCCCTAAAGAAAGGCTTAGAGCCACAGCCAGCACTCTCAGGAACAAATGTTTAATGTTGATATAGTAATTGAATGAATGTACACCTTTGTGATCCCGTCACCAGAGAAGAAATGTTAACACTCCAAGTCAACACTAGTTTGCATAAATGGCATCGCTGTGTGGAGGAAATATTTTGTTTAAGAAGCGATAAAATCCACCGTTTATAGACAAACTGCAGACACTGACTTTCCTTAGTGTTTGAATTTGTCCACACATAAATATACATTTGAAGTACTTGTACTTTACTTTCTGCAACTTTCTACTTCTCCAGATGAGATGCATTTCTGCAGATTACAATACCAACCAGTACACTGACAACAAGAAGCGCGTGCCACTTTAAAAATGGCTCGAATGCTAAAAACATTGCGCTTGTTAGCCTTTAGCTTGGGAGAAGGGGCTAGTTTGCTCGCTAACTAGCTTGATCACACCCCGCGGTTGGCGGCCGTTTAGATGTCGTTTCAGCCGAAACTCAGACGAGTTACAGGTGAGTTCAGAAAGTGAAAGTGGAGTCAGGGAAAGCGTGTGCGGATTAGTTTACCGGTCGGTTCCTCCGCTCGACGAGCCGGCGTCAGCACTCTTTACAATGCGCAGAGAAAGTGGGTGAAAGGTCGGGGCGGAGGTGCAGCAAGTGCACTTCTCAAACAAGTTAGTCGGCCTGGGCGGGGCTGGGTTGGGCTGGGTTGGGCTGGGCTGGGTTGGACTCGGGCCCGAGGGCAAAGACAGATTCCAGCTACAGGAAATCAGGGTTTCATAGATGTTGGTACTTTAATGTCAGACGGAGAATTTCAGCTGAGGCTGCTGGGCCTTTTTTTTTTAATTACATTTCTTATTATCATATTCCACCAGCAACTTGAAAGTTAGATTTACAGCCGCACAGATGAAACACAGATCAGTGGCACTGAACAACAGCCTGCAGCCATTTTGCAAATAATTTAGGCAAATAAAAAACTGTCTGAGGTGAATAGGGAAATCGTTTTATGTCTGTCTGGTTTTAACAGATGTTTGTTTCTTAGTATTTTCTTTCATGTCATCAAACTTATTTAGATAAGAATGGTTAAAATAAAGTTCTATTATTATTTATGCCACTCAGCATGGATTCATACATTAACATGACAATGTAAATGTGCAGACAGCAGAGCCAATGTTGTTCTCGTACCTAAGTTGACCTCCTCAGGTTCCAGGGTGCAGAACAGTCTTCAGTCCAAATGATGCCAACTAACATCAGAGATGTGGTTTAAAAAGCTTCACTTGAACAATAATTAACCAAGAAAAGTACAGAGCCAGACTGGAGTATTCGTCATCTGCACCCTGACCTCAGTGCACACGTGTCAGTTCAGACTGTGTCTTTAAAAAGGTTTCTCATAGCAGACTTCAAGAATTAATATTGCCGGTAACTTAGAAATATGGGCATGTGCACATAAATAAGAAAAGTTCTTCATCTTTTTTCCTATGTATGGAACATGTAAATTGCCCTATGTGTTGCTCAATTGTACCTTATTTAACTGTTTACTGATAACTGTATATTTGCCTGACCTACAGACATACTGTACATTAATATTTGACCTGATAAAATCCTATTTTTATTTGCATCATAAATCCTGTTATTTGTTGAAGCACAGCGAAAGCTCATCTTCTACAGTGAGATAACAAAGGGGCAAACCAGGTCATCATCTTATAATGAACAGTGTGTCTCACAGCTACAAAGCTATAAAGCTACAAAGTCATTAGCAGATGCTTTTATCCAAAGGAACGTACAACCGGGCGGGGGTGGGGAAGTGGGGGGCTACAGAAGAACTGCAGAAAGTGAAGTACAGAAGAAGATGAAATGAAGTTGGAGGCAGCAGTGGTACTATGAACAGGATGCCAGCTGCCAATCAGACCAACATCAATATCTAGAAAAGAAAGGCAACGTAGGTAAGTGCTAGGGACGGTTTGTGTCCAGTAGTGCTGACAGGTAGTGCTGAAGAACAAGAGTAGAATTAACATCATAATCATAGCTGAGCTGGTAGCAGCTCTGACTAATGGTGTTTCTCAGTGATTATAGGTACTTTGGATCAATTCAACATTGTCCTACGTTAATATTGCAGGTAGCTTAGAAATATGGGCATGAGCACAAAAATAAGAAAAGGTCATTTTTACCTTTTCTCTTTTTTCCTATGTATGGAACATGTAAATTGCCCTATGTGTTGCTCAATTGTACCTTATTTAACTGTTTACTGATAACTGTATATTTGCCTGACCTACAGACATACTGTACATTAATCAGTCCGGACAACAACCAAGTCTCAGTGAGTTAATATTTGACCTGATAAAATCCTATTTTTATTTGCATCATAAATCCTGTTATTTGTTGAAGCACAGCGGAAGCTCATCTTCTACAGTGAGATAACAAAGGGGCAAACCAGGTCATCATCTTATAATGAACAGTGTGTCTCACAGCTACAAAGCTATAAAGCTACAAAGTCATTAGCAGATGCTTTTATCCAAAGGAACGTACAACCGGGCGGGTGGAGGGGGAGGGGGGTACATTTTTACCTTTTCTCTTTTTTCCTATGTATGGAACATGTAAATTGCCCTATGTGTTGCTCAGTTACACCTAGTTTACCAGTTTACTGATAACTGCATGTATAACCACACTACATATATTTACCTGGCCTATAGACATACAACCATGTCCCAGTGAGTTGTTTGACCTGATAAAATCCTACTTTTATTTGCATCATAAATCCTGTTATTTGTTGACAGTACAGCGAAGGCTCAACATCTACAGTGGGATAACAAAGGGGCAAACCAGGTTATCATCTTATAATGAGACAGTATCTCACAGCTACAAAGCTATAAACTTTATTACGGTAAGGGTGTCAAACTCAATTGCACAGGAGGCCAAAATTCAAAAAACAGGTCACTGGATGAACAAGATAAACATTTATTGAACACAATAAAACTGGGTTTTGAACATAAATATTAATAAAAACAGCCAGGGAAATTATTCTGGAATAATAATTATCCAATAATTATCCAAAGGAACATCCGAACGAAGATGGAATGAAGTTGGAGGCGGCAGTGCAACTATGAACAGAATTCCAGCCACCAATCAAACCAACAACAACAACAACAACTAGAAAAGAAAGGCAATGTAGGTAAGTGCTAGGGACTGTTTGTGTCCAGTAGTGCTGACGGGTAGTGCTGAAGAACAAGCATCTCTGACCTCAGCTGCCAGCTCAGCAGACATCGTGCATCGTGAATCAACCTGATGCACATTGCAGTCCCCTGGTTTATGTAAGACTTATGTAACACATTCAATCCCACATTTTTGTGATATAATATATTTCACTCGGTGGATGAATCTCTTTTTCAACTCTGTGTTTACCACTGTTCTGCTCAAGATGTGTTTATGTGCGTCAGAACCCCGATGATCAGAGGCAGGTGATGGTGGAGGATGGTGAAAATCAGATCACTGATCATTTGTGAAATGCAACATTACAATTCCAAAGTCTCCACGTGACCAGCTCTATTTACTCAACAGGTGACGGTCACGTGGATTTTCTTTCTCCTTCAAATAAACTCACCCTGTCATTTGATGCCAGGAGGAGACTGGAAACAGGTGGTCAGTCTCAAGCTGCATCAACATGTGTTTACAACTCCTGAATTATACGTGCCACCAGCAACAGAGGCCAGGCAGGCATTATTGTAGAGCCTCTGCATTAGATTGATTCTCTTTCACTTTGTTAGCATTGTATGTTAGCAAAGGATCAAGAACAAAATAATGAATATTTTAGAATTCCAAAGAATTCCAAATGGTTTCAAAACCTCTCAGCCCTGCCTGATTTAAAATCCTTTATTATTCAATAAGCGGTTCCCCAATTGTCTCATACTAACTTTTGAACTAGTTTGGGTGAAAAAGCTGTATCCTAAATTGTAATGCACTATTAAGCTGATGTAATAGTCCACAACAGTACCACTACAAGAAATACTACATCTAGTTGAGTGCATGTGGCTACTTTGTTATTTCCAAACAGTCTAATATGATAGAACTTTTGGAACTTGTGCACTGACTCGGACTCTTCCTCTCTGCTGTGGCTGCAGACTGAGTGCGGACTGAGTGCAGCCCTGTCAGTGACGGAGGGGCTGAAACCTGAGAGCTGCTCTGGGGTATTATTATTAGACAAAAACCCAGAGAGGCACTGGAGACGTCCAGATGTTGCGTTCGAGGCACCGGGACAAGTCAGGAGGAGCAGAGCCGCTCAGACACACACAGGGGAGCAGCAGCCATGGGAGCTGGCAGCCTGGACTGAAGAAGAGGAGGAAGAAGAGGAGAGAGGTTGTTGTTTTATCCGGGAGGAGGAAGAGGACACTTGGAGGAGGAAATAACTTTGCGCTTTTGGAGGGTTAAACCCGGGTGAGATGTTTGGGTTTACACGCCGGGCTGGAGTGAAACAACCTGCGTGAGACCTGAGCTGAGGTTCGAACTTCTCTTTCTCTTTTTGAACTTTTACTGCGCGCTTGTTTGTGCACGAGCGGCCGCGCCATGGCTCCTCTCCGCTGGCTCCTGTGCGCCGGGATGTTGTGCACACTGTGCGCAGCCTCGTACCGCGGGCCGCTGCACCCGGAGATGTCCAACGGCACCTTCCATCACTACTTCGTGCCGGACGGGGACTACGAGGAGAACGACGACCCGGAGAAGTGTCAGATGCTGTTCAAGATGACCGACGATCGAAAGTGCGGCGTCGACGAGGACCAGGACGCGGCCATACGCGACGACTTCACCATCGTGAAGCGGCAGATCGAGGACACGGCGCGCGTGCTGGAGGGCATCGGGAAGAGCATCTCCTACGACCTGGACGGGGAGGACAGCTACGGGAAGTACCTGCGCAGGGAGACGGCGCAGATCGGCGAGGCGTTCACGAACTCCGAGAAGTCTCTGCTGGAGCTGGAGGTGAAGTTCAAGCAGAGCCAGGAGAGCGAGCTGCGGGAGGAGCACCGGCTCAACGACGACTTCCTCAGCATGATGGTGCACACGCGGGACGTGCTGAAGGACACGCTGGACGTCTCCCTGGGGCTGAGGGACAAACACGAGCTGCTGTCCCTGATCATCCGCAGCCACGGGACGAGACTGAGCAGACTCAAGAACGAGTACATGAAGCTCTGAGGAAAGTCCCACACACTTTATCCCAGTTCATCCTAGAGCTGCTTCTCAAATAGCGAAGTTGTGGTCCACGCTGTCCCTGACCACCCAGCCATGGAGATAGAGCACATGGACCTCTGGAGAAAAGTCTCCTGACATACTTTATTGTAGTTTATTTTTGGTATTTTCTCAAACAGCAAATTTCGGTCGGCCACAGATGTGGTCCACGCTGTACATGGAGTCGTCCCTACAACCAGTCTCCCAGCAAACTTTATTCAGGTTTATTCTAAAGAGCTCAAATGTTTTGTCCTGGACGTGGCCCACGCTGTCCCCCGATCCCCCACAGCTTCGGCACAAGACCAGTCAGACCAAAGTATAGGAACTTGAAGTCCTGTAAAAAAGAAAACATCTCCTAGGTAGTTTATCGTCGTTTATTTTAGGTCGTTTGACAAATAGCAAAATAGTTTGGTCCGGGGTTCGGCCCACGTGCTGCATGGAATGATGGCACTTGGGTGGCCTGCCCCGTTGGGGGCCACAAGTGAGCCACAGCGCCACCGCATGTCAACCAGGCACGGTCCAACTGAGTCTGGTTTTGTCTGAGCCAGATCCACCTTCACATGCAGATCACATTTTGACCAGAGCACAGTAGGGCCAGTTCAGGCTCACAGGCAAACGAGCCGAGTGGCCGCATTGTTACTCAAAGTGGGCAAAATCTATTCTGTTTATTCCTCCATAAATCTATTGAACGTTTCCTGGAAAGAATTATGCTGTTCTGAACAAGTTCCAGGAAAACAAGAGGGTTACAGGAGCTTTATTTGAGACTGTTCAATTGTGTTGAGCTTCCAGATGAATTTCCATGCCGAGTAATATAATGATTTATTAAATGGCATGGCTCTTTCCAGGAAAATTCGTAGGAGATCATTTGGAAATAAACTGGGATTTACGCCTCTATTTTACTTCTTTTATTCCAACTTTAATGCTGAGTGAGATCACTCAGTGAAGATTCACATTAGGGATTTAATATTAAAGCTTAAAATGTCAGTTCACACAAATTACAAATGAAACGAATCAACTCAATGACTTCAAACGGACATTAAACATGAGCCCTCCTTAATTTTTCCGCTACGTGAACCTAGACAACGAAATTAACAGTAATGGTAACATCGCAAAACTTTGGGAACGCGCAGCTCTGCTCCATTACCGCACAAGTACAAGCCGTGAAATTACGTCACAGACGAGTTGACCTTTGTTTTCCTTTATGGAGTGTGAGGAATTAGAGTTTCCTGTAGTGGGACCAGTCTTTACTGGCAATAGCAGAATGCAGCGCTGGCGTTTGTCGAGGTGTCCACAGAGAGATAAGTGTGGAGCAGCCATGTTGGACGCCAAGGTCGATGGCTGGGGCGGTTTCCGAGTTAGAAATCTGACCTCAGGGGTCATTCTAGAGGTAATTTCCCTCTGGGAACTCTGGGAACTTTGACTTCCCAGTTCAGATGAAACGCGCCATTAGTAACTCAGACTTTGCCAGCTGTTTCACCTAAAGCTACAGCAGGAAACATTATGGGGAGAATAGACTCCACTAAATGTCAGCAACAAATTCTTATTATACATGAATAACTCCAGCAAACTGAATTTCTGTCCTCAGAGTGCCTTGATCTGCACCTCACTGTTAAGCTGGTATTAAACAATGTGCGAGCCACACAGCAGAAAGTTATTCATGTCTGTTTGGTGCAGGGGCTGCTTTCATTTTCTTTTTTACTTCACAAAATCAACTGTGTATTTATGCAGAATTACCGACAGCAGCTGGGGTCAATCAACAGATCCCTCCACCTTATTGGTTTCTGGTCATATATTGAAGCTCCATGTATAGTCTTCTTTATAGTCTGATTGGAACACAGGGGCCCCACTGTGTACATGCTGAGTGCATGAGCTAATTTTGTCCTGGGGCCCTCTGAGAGTCTAATATGAGCCAGAACAGTGAAGGTGAAGTATAGTTTGTTTGTGGTGCCCACAGGATTAAATCATTAAAATTGAAACTGAGTGATTTCTGTGCAGAAACAGTCAAACTGCAAATACTGAGGAAAGAAAACCAAACCGTGTAGAGAAAAACAAGGCCAGCTTCAGGTCCCCGACGCTTCTGAGTCTGTGTGGTGTGGTCCTGAAGAGATCTCACAAGTTTATATATATAGTTTATATAGATATATATAAAGTTTATATTATCTTTTTATGATTCAAGTAAGTAAGAACACAGCTGATTGAGAGACCTGACCTTTAAAAGTCCCACTTTCTTTCAACGTAACGGTAAAAACAAATGCTATCATCTGACAGTGTGACAGTGTGCAGAGACCATCGTGATTTGTGATTACTGTCTGTCATAATAACACACCCAGCAAACCATAAACACACACACAGTGTGGTAGTTACATCACCACACTGACATGGCTGGGGACAACAGATTCTCATTCTCCCAGTCTGGAAGAGAACGCTGGAGTGTTTGTTCAATTTCATCCTTGATTCAACTGATAGCGATGAAAATGTCTAGTGGATTGATTTCAGTGTGTGTGCAAAACAACAACGGCACGATGAGTCAGCCAATCGCAAAAGTACAAATAGGGATGGACATTTTATACATTTATTTAATTCAATTAGGGAAGGTGTTATATTCTGGATGGATTCTGTTCTCTCTGTGTTTATGTTTTAATTCTCACCCCACACGTTAAATATGCTGCAGTGAAGCAGTCGCTTGCTTCCAGCTCCTCACATCTGATCCTCCACATGAATGTTCCAGAAGTGACAGAAGAAAGTGTTCAAGTGTACCCCGATCTGTCTTTTTTGTGTGTGTGTTTTTGTTTTAAAGGCCTGCAGACGTTGCACTATTTCCTGTTCTGGTGCTAAAGGTTGTGACCTGGTGTAAAATGCGAGGCCTCCTCTGTGCTGTACTGCACAGGCAGTGTAATCTTGTAAAATGTACAGTGCGTTATCAGAAATAAGTAAATACTGTGAGTGCTAATATCTTTATTACAGAACACCTTGATATGTATTCATGTTTATATAAAGTTTGGAAATAGAGCAGCGTATATATCTATTCTTGTTCATCTTCGAGATGTGTGTGATGGCGAAGACTGCAGGTCGTGTCTTCTAAAATAAAGACATTTGTGTTTCACGTGCAGTGTTGAGGGGAAGTTATTTTTACTGACTCAAAACATTTACATGGTACGATGCCGATATGCTGAATACACGGGAAAAAAGTAATTAAAACAAGAGAAATGTCATCAGTTCATTAAACAGAGGAAAATATAATGAAGTGCATATCCTTCTTCCTCCATGTTAAGGGACAGGGCATGAACCAAAGTAAGAAGTTTATACACATGTCAAAAAAAAAAGGGTTTTAATTTTAATAGTATTTAATCACAGTGATTTAGGTTCAAGCTTGGTTTGGATATTACAATGTCAGGGTGAAACATCATGATTGATGAAACCCTGATACCGCAGCTCAGTCCCCTGATGAAGCTACACAGACTCTCCCAACTTTGTATCTGACATATTTGGGCTTCAAGAGGAGAGGCGTCGTTCATCTTTACACAGTATACAGTCTACATCCGGCCAGGCTAGCTGTATTTTAACTTCAGTACTACCATAGGACTAAATGAATTCGACTGGTCATCTAGTCCAAACTTACAAATGGCACCTTTCAAACATTTCTTATGTGAAGGATCCCGTGGAGCCGCGTCCAGGCAGTCCACAGGTCTGTGGTGTTAAGTAGACCCATAACCACGGCCTCTGCATGCTGTACTGCCACGTGTTTCAAAATGACAAACTCGCCCCTCCCCATGTTTCTTTACAAGCATCTTTCTTCTGTGGATTGCACACTGGCTGTGGCCCTTTAATTACGAAGGAAGAAGCTGCTCGCTGGTATTTACGAGGAGCCGAGATGTGAGGATGGTATTTCCAGTGAGCCATGCAGACAGCTTGTTTTTTTTTTCCGGTCAGCGGAAAACAACTTTATTTTGTAAAGTAAGTTTTCAAGCTTGCTTAAACAGGAATTTTGGAAAAGAAGGAATTTAAATACCTGAGCAGTTCTGCATGAACAAGTGCGTACGGAACAGTTCAGTTGTTTAAGCGTACGTGGTCTGGCCAGACTTTGCTCACAGTTTACAACGGTGACGAGGCAACGTAAAGGACACGCACACGTGGAAGCTTCACCCCACGCAGAGAGGAAAGCTCCTGGTTTTCCCATTTGTGGAAAAAAAAAATGATTGGCACCATTAGGAGGAAAAACCATTTATGTAACACAGAGAACACAAGTTCATCTTTTATGAAACTTCTGCTTTGACTATCGTCCATAAAGGAAATACTGCCTTTCAGTAAAAGAAAGACCTCCTCTGTACCACTGGCCTCCTCGTGCTAACATTAATCTTCTGCACTGACGTGTGTGCACCTCCTCTGGTCGCTAGAAACCTGCAGCGCTAGCTCCAGCTAAATAGAGTGGCAGCATAGAGAAAGAGAGAGAGAGAGAGAGACCATTGCCTGCTCTCTGTCGCTTTTCTGCAGAAGGAATTTCAATATGGTGTCAGATGAAGAAAAAAGTAAAATGGAAAATGAAGTCATGGTATGAGTTCTGGGAGTGTCGCTCAGTCGCGGTTTGAACACGCTGACATTAAATCATTCTGAAGAAGTGCCCTACTTACACAGGAGGAGGTGTGTATTAAAAATAAAAGGTTTGGTGACCTCCCTAATTCTGCACTAAACCTGGAAACATGAAAACACAATCCAGAGATTTTCCCCGTTTTACAAGTTCTCCGCTGTGCGAGCTGCTGAACTACATAGGATCCTCTCTCTCTCTCTCTAGATATTGAATGAAATTAGAATTCCACGACACAAAACATCCTTGACGTGATATAAAGTTCCAGCCCGGCAAATGATCCAAGGTGGACTGAACGTGATTCAGCGATTCCACTCGTCCTCTGAAACGCTCCCATTGGCTTTAAATTGCAGGAACCAGCAGAGAGCGTGTTGTTATTGGAAACCTTGTTAGTTAGCTCATATATTTAAGAGCACGGTTATTGGGTCTACTTATTGCCTCATTCCTGGAAGGTGTTGAGTGTGAGCGAGCAGAATACCAAGGCGGAGAAGGTGGAATCAGTTTAGAGGCGGCACGGTCTATGTTCAGAGCCGATGTTGAGTCGGGTCGATAATGTCAGAGATGAAATCTTCTCGAGTTCATCTGACTTATACTCACAGAGTATATTTGTGTGGATATTTGGGCCAAGGCTGCAGTGACACTGCCACTCTTGCATTTCTCGCTCAGGCTCACACAACATTACATTACACATAAAATCTTCCATGAAAATGTGTCTGGCTGCTCTTCAGCTCACTCTGGGCCCTTATGTCACAGTTTACTTCAAATTATATCCAGGCGCCACTCGCTGCATTGCTCCCACAAGCCTCTGGCAGCGAGGCGATGACCCGGCGTGCCCAGCGACGGCAGCGCAGTGGCAGTGACAACATGCATCATGCAGACGCTCAAAGAGTTTGCTCGTGCAGCGACTCAGGCCCTTTCAATTCTAACACCAAGAGAAATTCCGATATTCCTTCTTATCGTTTTTCATCATCACTTGTTTCTCCTCGTCAGAGAATCTATTGTATTTCCTGACAGATTGCAGGAGGGAGGATTTAGATAGTGCAGCCAATACAGAAGATGCATTGCCTTGTCAGCAGATCCTCAGACGAGGAGTCTGTGAAGCCAGAAGTGCTTTGTGTCCGCAGAGTTCACGATGCTATCATTTTTCGTGTGTGTCTGAATTTCTCTGTTCTAGTCAGTTTTACTGCAGCCGCTCGCGCGTCTGTTCTTACCACAGCAATACTTTCTAACCACAGATACAGCATCTCTGGACAGCAGGCTTATATTAATGTTATATCATAATCTTAATTACCATGTGAGGGGGTTGCTTGTAGCACTACCCGCAGGTCAAAATGTCCCTCAATATAAAATATGGATCAGTCCAAGTTGGTGCTCAGACTTTAGTTGTAACGTTGAATACTGGAAAAACATTTCCCCCTTCAGGACGAAACAACATCAATTAGCTAACCCTCAAGCCCTTTCATTCATGATAATGATAATGATAATGTGATAATGAAATGCCTGCAGAGATAATGACATTAGCAGTATTTGTACTCTTACTCCCTGAGCCTGCTGAGAGTACATATATATGGAGCTAATGTGACACAGCATTGACTGTAAACTACAGCTAATGGACTGATAATTAAATTAAAAATCTGAATATGAACATTGCAAATTGATCATTTTAAGTCAATACTAATTTCTTTGCCTTTTAATTGAATTCCTATTTCCTCATGATATTTCTCTATGACATTAGTGTGAGGGAATGATTATATCTTAGATACAATATAGTTTATATGGTTTAAACTTTATGTTCTTTTAAAATATTGTACTGTGGAAGCTGTTGTGTGTATTCACTTTACTTACAGCTCTTCTTTACTTCATTCCATTTTTAGTTTCTCTCTCTCTCTCCTTCTGTCTTCTCCCATCCTCTCCTGTGGCAGCTGCTGAGTCTCACCCCTCTAATGAAGTTATTTCTCTCCAGCCTGAGATAATGGCCCAGGAACAAATCTATTTTAATGCACACTCAATGCCTGTGTCATTACAAAAGACATTTCAGAATGGTTGGTAATTCACTTTTACTTGGGGAAAAAAAGAAGCCTCATGTCTCAAAGTGCTGATGTGGATCTACTTTTAAATCTTTAAACTCTGTCTCTTCTCTGCGTTTAGGGTGTTTAGATTTATTTTAAAACATTGATTGCACTCCCCGAGGGATGTCAGTCTGTGTTGTTCATGAATTGAACACGTCAATAATTAAAGGGATTTATTATTCTTGCTAATTGGAGACTGACAGCTGAGACAGAAGTGATCTGACTTGTTGTGTCACGTATGAGACACACAGAGTTTTCTGGAGTTCAGGTGGAAAACGGCTTCACAGTTGATGCTCTGTAGACTTATTCTTCGATGGTGCTTTGAAGTTCAAAACTGTGGAGAAAAAGACTTACGGTGAATGGCGTGAATTTACTGCTGTTGGTTTAACCGCTGCTGCTTAAAAATCAAACATTCATCCACAACTTTCCTCAAGGTCTAAACCTCTGAGACGTTCCATGAATCAGATGATGAAAATAATATTTTATTTCACTCTAACAGACAGTTTGTCTTGACGTCAGATATTTAGAATTTTTACTTGAGCTCTTAAAACCAACATGACAGTCAATGAGTGCGGCTGGACGCTTCCGCCCGAACAAACTTCTCGTCTGTTTTAAATCTCATCTCCCTCATGGCCGCTGGCAGACTGCAGCGCGTCATGCTAGCTCACATCCCGTGTGTAAAATAAACGACGTCTCTGACTAATCGACAGCAGAGCGCAGGCCTCCATCGGCCCCGTGCACATGTGCAGCTTGGTGGACCTTCCAGAAGGAGCCAGGATAATAATAATGTCATGACGGCCGAACCTCATGTGAACTGGCCTCTGTGCCAGAAAAGAACTGGATCCAGGACAGCGTCCCGGTGTTGGGACATCATTTCTGTCGGGATCAATAAGAAACCAAAGACATTTTGATTTCAGCCTATTTCAGAGGAGATCCGTGTGGCTGCTGTGTGGATGTTTCATTCCAACAGGCACTGGAAAATCCTCAGACGCCAAAAATGATTCATCCCATATAAAACAGACTGGACCTCATTTAAATCAGTGGAGTGGTGACTTCAACAGACTCACACCAGCCTCATGTCAACGTTCCATTCCTCAGTTTACTACAACACACTCAAACAGGGCAGCAGTTGGAGGACACCTGGACCCGTCCTGCAGCCTCTGGTTCCAGAGCTCAGGGTGTCTCCTGTGCATCGTCCTCCTGATTCATGAAAGTCTCACAACATGAAATCCCTGATTATCCCGCACACAGATCTATCTTCTTCAATTTCTACCTTTTTTATTTGTTCTACTTTTTCTCTCTTAAACTTTGAACTGAATTTGAAACCACAGAATACGCATTTCCTCTGTGTTGGTTTTTTATAATGCTCCTGCACCTTGAAGCCACCTCGGCGCATGTATGGTGCTTTAGAAATGAAACTGCCTTGAGCCTGACGCTACTCTCATGACCGTGCAGTAATCAAGCAAAAGCTCGGTAGCTCATTACCTCAGATTAGTTTAGCACAAAGACTGGAAACAGGAAGCAGCCTCCAGGGTTTTGGCTCAGACCAAAGGCAACAAATAATCTTCCTGCCAGCACCTGTAAAGCTTAACTATCACGTTAAAGTAATTGGTCTAATTAGCTGAATCGAAGCAGAGTAAGAACAGCACCCCACGGACCCTCTCTTGTCTCTGTGTTGTAGTTTTTACAACAGAGGACAGAGCCAGATCAGCTGTTTTCACTGACTCTCTGAAGTGATCTGTCTGTATGACAGTGGCATTGATCGTGGGGGGGGAGTCTTCTTCCTTAGAAACGAACAAGAGTGACGACCAAGTCGCTACGATAGAAATGTCAAAGTTCACAAGAGTGAAACAAATGTTTTAATTGCCCCCCTCCACCTGCCTATAAAAAGATCTGTGATGGCGAACGGGCTTGTGTGTTGCATCCGTCCCCAAACTGAGCAGCCACGTGTGGAAAATAAAATCCAAATTAATATGTAGAGATGAATTTGTTTTGAAGACAGTTGTCAGTGATAAAATAAATTGTTTTAATAAAAGCTTGTTGTTTCATTCTTCCTGTCTCCCCCTGAAATAAAGAGATCGAGTAGAATCTGCATTTGGCTGGAAGGCAACGTAACCTCATATTGCTCTAATGGAATTAATTGATGAGCTCTCTGCAGCTCGGGATCAATCATAAAGCTACTGTCTTGTCTTTATCTAGGTTATCAAGCCTTTTCTGCTTGATGTGACTTATTTGTTGAACTGAATGTCATGTTATGACAGCCCTTACTCATACTACCAGTCCAGAAACAAAACCAATTATAAACAATTTATGAGGATTTGTACCTTATGTCTTCTCTAACCCCCCCCCCAATATTGGAAAATAATTAATTGCATTTTCATCAGATCTCAACCCTCACGCCGGCAGAGCGGCAGTTTCGCGGCACTGAGTCGTTTCTCATCTCGTGTTTGTATCAGTGAAAAAGCATCAGAACAAAATGAACTGGGGAGCACACGGAATGGAAACCCAGCGCTTGCTGATAGCTTTTATGAGGATTTGTACCTTATGTCTTCTCTAACCCCCCCCCCAATATTGGAAAATAATTAATTGCATTTTCATCAGATCTCAACCCTCACGCCGGCAGAGCAGCAGTTTCGCGGCACTGAGTCGTTTCTCATCTCGTGCTTGTATCAGTGAAAAAGCATCAGAACAAAATGAACTGGGGAGCACACGGAATGGAAACCCAGCGCTTGCTGATAGCTCCACTGCGTCCCTGCATATTGAAACACAAATGCAACAAGACAACAGCAATTTTGAAAGACAAATCTGCTCAATTAACGGAGCAGTGGAAGAAGCGTTCAGTCATTTAGCAGCAGAGTCCCCACAAGCCTTTGTTACTGGAGGATTAAGATGCTCGGCTGCAGTGGGAGTCGAGTCCTGCGCCACCCGTCCTCTTAGTAATCACTCACAAAATTTACCTTGTTCTCTGTCCAGTGGTGACGGCTGCATCTAACTGCAATAGGAGACACAGCACTGACTGGAGGGACCTTGACTTTGTAGGGAAAAACTTTGAAGTGAAATTGGACGCAATCCCTGGTCGCTACATGGATTAATGGTTTAATTTCTTTTGCATTTAAAGCAAATGACCCTCCGCTCATCTAATGGAAACACTCACTGAAGGATTCTTTTGTGAATATAACACAGATATAAAATAACATTAGTAGACAAATTGATTTAAATGAAAGGCAAGTTTGTGTGTAGAGTGATTATTTACTCCAAAGGGAGTAAAGTATACCATCAGTGATACAGACAACTACTTCCCCCCACAGCGCCCATGACACACTAATGCCAGGAGAACTGTAATCATACAACTATAATGTCTTGCATATGCAGTCAGGGGTGGCGTCATTCAGTGCATCTCATTCAAAATGATAATGACTTCGGGGACTTTGTGGTATTCCAACTCGGGAGGAATAAATAACGCACTGCTTCACTCACAGCACAGGAAATTTGGGAAAAATAAACACACACAGCAGCCAGCGAAATCTGCACAACTCAATTTTATGATGCAGCGCTGATGAAAACATTTACCAGCGAGTCTCCAGAGCCAAGTTCTCTGATTGTGGTTTACGTCCTCCTGCAGGATTGGCAAGAGTCGACACTCTGCAAAGAAAAAAAACGAGCCTCTGCAGACGGCGGCGCTGAGGTTTCTGTATCTGAACTGTCGCATGGAGCAGCGTGGTTCATGCGCCGGGGGACCAGGCTCCGTGGGGACACCAGAGACTGTGGCATGGTTCAGTATCACACTTTCACCATGCTGCACTGGAGAACACGACGGAAGACAATGGGCCTGTTCTCCCCCGGGGTCGGTACAGTGCTGCTTACTGGGTCTGTGGCTGCGTCATTACCTCAGCGACAGTCAGAGCTGTTCAAATACACAATGCTTCCTAGTGACAGCCAGTGAGTGGACCGAGAAGACAGACCATGTTAGATCATGTTTGGAGTCCTCTGAGTAATCACTCACATAATTTAGCTCAGTGTGCAGCTGGAGGGGGATTCAGTGTGCTGACTCAGTCCCAGCCGCTGACAGGACAGCAGGTTTAAATTGTGCTGGAGAAGATTCATGAGTTTGACCTGATTCTGTGCCTTTGTTGCAGTCAAAAAACCTTACACCTGCTTTATGTATCCTTTTGTCTTTGCATCCTTCAATATCTTGATTGCGATTAATGATGGATTATTTATAATTTCACTGGAATAATAAAATAATCCCTACATCATTGCAAACGATGTGTTAAAACCTAATAATCGGAAATGAATAATAATGAATAATGAATAATAATGAATTCATTTTTCAACTGTTTAACTGTTGTTTATGTGCACTGTACGTGGGAGTATGTCATCGAGAGAGTATGAGAGCTGGAAGACGGTCACGGGGTCCACACGAGGGAAGAAAGAATGTCAAAAGTATCGATTTAAACATTTTTTAAAGGTTATTCTGCAGGATCAACATATTCTCACACTTCAGCAGTTCACCATCAGGGTGCATGCGCCTCGGGCGGCAGGTTCCTCTCCCAGCTGGTTGACCCGTACGCTTCCTGTCTGTCCTTAACTTTGTCTTTTGAAAATAAAGGCAAAGGCCAATTAAAAAGCCACTGGAGCATCAAAATAAAAATAAATCTGATTGATTTGCCCTGAGATAATTCACCGAATGAGAAAAAACAAACTGGTAGCTTTAAAACAAGTGGAACTCTGACAACTTTGTGTTCCAGAAAAGATGTAGGGGCCTTGTGTCCAGACAGGCTCCAGTTTTTTAGCGCACTCAGAGCTGTGAGCACACTGGATCCAAGCAAGCCAGCCACAGTCGGCCGGGAAAAACCGTCCACGCCGCAAAGGTGGGTGGTCACATGTAAACGCCTCTCGCTGCTGGAAGTCCAAAAATAGTTACAGTGTGAAATGAGAAAAGGGTTCTAACACAGCTTGTTTACCAGAATACTCAAGCACGAGGAAGAAGATCACACAAGATTTCACTGATGTGTTCACGATCGGCACGTTGTATGGAGTGTGTATTAGAGTGTGTTATTATGCTCTGCACAAAACGGAAGCCAAATAAAAGTGGGCGTCAGTGGTTAAAAAGTCAGACTTGGTTAGACACTGATCTGCTGCAGAGCTAAATCAGCTAATGCTCACAGTGACGGAACGTCTAGACTGAAAGGTAGCACCCGGGTTTTCAAAGAAAAACAGGCGAACCTTTAACAATTCTCAGTGTTAGCAGACATGCTGCGTTTTCACACGCCAAGATGCTGATTCTGTTAAGTACCCTCGGTCGTGCTGATGCTCTGTTTCTCCTGCTGGCAGATAATTCAAGTCAGAAAAGGCGTTTGAAAAATATTGCAACCCTCCACATGCTCCTCACCTTCATATCAGCCGTCCGTACATTTGCTGAGAGAAAAAAGCAAAACCCTGTGGAGGCTGTCAAAGGAATCATTGTCTCGGCCTGTTAGTGGAAGGAAGGCAAGAGTCAAGTTAGCGCTGAGAGTCCTGAGAGAAACCATTGCTGCCCTTTAATGAAGCCTGGGCTTTTATTGCCGCGGCGCAGGGGTCTGCAGTATATAATTATACAACAACACCTATTAGCCACAGGAAAAGGTCATAGCTGGTGGGAGGCTGTGCTCAGAGCTTAAACTTGGACCTCCAACTATTCACCTCCACCCGAGATGCTGCATTTGTGCCTCGCAAAGCTAATTGGAACATGTCTCTGAAACAGTATATTTGCTCAAATCCTCACGCTTGCTCCTTTTATTTTCATCCCGCTTGTCTAATAGGTCAACAAAGTGCAAATGCTTCCTCCCCCGGATGAGAATCTTTGAGGGAAACGACGCCACGTGTGAGCTGAATAATTGTAAGGCTGCTAATAAAACACAGATGCCACTGAAATGTTTTAATTGGATCTTTATATGCCGAGCAGGCTCACTGTATACACTGAGGCTTTTAAAGCTCCCATTCAAACACAGCACAATGGAGGGCTTGAATCTCTGCCACACGGTCACTTCTTTCAGCTCAGTGCGCGCGCATGCTTTCCATATGCCGTAAGCAGTTTGTGTGGTACTTGGCTCCACGGCCGAACCGGTGCGGTAATCGCTGGAACCCGCGGCTACATGAATGGTGGCCGTGGATCTGTGGAGTGTCCTGACTGTCTGTGTGGATGCCAGACCACAGGAAGGAGCCCATCCCCAGCCACTGTCTGTCACAGAGCGACATTCTAAGAGCCCTCGTTGTACTAGAGTCTGAAGTGTCCGCGCTGGGAAACACTTTCCCCAAGCAGGCTTCTAAAAACTGCTGCAAACCAACAAGAACACTACAATTCCTTTACCCGTGGATAAAGGAGCACGTCCTCAACGGACTCTAGGTGGCACCGTACGTTAAATATTAAACTGAGTAGCATGGGAAAGGGAAGTGAAGTTTCATTTTGTTCTACCACAACCCAGCCTGGCTGCTAAAGTGAGACACCTTCCACAGGAGCAGGATCCCAACCCTGGGCACAGACCGGTGGGTGCAGGCGGACAGACTCCAGAGCACGAGGTGTGACGAAGAGACACAAAGACAGACAAAATCACTAAATACACACGAGAGACGGAGATAATTAGAAACAGGTGGAACATGTGAGGTCAGGAAGAGAAACAAACCAGAGCAGGAAATAAGACAAAGAGGAGAAAGAAGACTAGATTAAACAGGATGTGAGAGTCACTCAGAGGCAGATTATGACAAGAGGTCACATTTAGAATGTAGCGTTTCAGAAGAACAGGAGGTTTGACTTTTAAGGACGAGGAATGAGGGCGATAAACTTCACTGCATGTGTTCCAGGAAGCATCCTCTAGAGGGCACAAGTTGCACTCTAGTCTGTGCCACTGTCCATAAATAAAGCCATGAACCCAGTCTAAGCAGAAGTGATGCTTGGATAAGAACCTAAAATGCCAGAAACCAAACGTATTTGTACCAACATGGAGGAGGCAGGATGTATAACATACTGCAACCAGCCAGCAGGGGGCACTAGAGACGCTTTGGCTTCACTTTCGGGAGCTGGTTATGTCTGACCTTTGCTTCTGACCTTCCTCACTCACATCACCTGGTGCTCAGGTGCACATTCCATCACACGTCTGATGAACACAAGCAGAACAGGTATCAGGCACGTAAATAAAAGTTTCCCAGATTGACGACAGAACAGACAGAGCCATTAATGTTGGCCCAAAGTCTGAGAGAATCCAGGTCTGGACAACACATGTGGTGACAGACTGCAGCATGTGTTAGTCCGAACAGAGCTTTGTTTCTTCGCACACACAGAATCTGGTGTGACGTGACATGCTAACAACCACAGACGACTTCAGACATCAGTTTAAAGGCCGTTCGGTATTTTCACTTGAATCCCCAAGAGAAGCACAGACTCAGGACAAAGGAAAAGTAGATATCATGTGTGTCTCAGTTCCCAAAATGGTCTGACATGTATGTCCAGACTTCAGGGGGAGAGCAGCGTCATGGAAACACATTTCCAGTCGAGTGAACGTGTCATTTTAGTTTTACAAAGATGAATTAATGGCAGCAAAATCCAAACACTTCAAACGTCTCCTTCATCAGTGACCTGCCACCTGCTGTTCCTCGTTATGGCTGCTGGAGCACCTTCTGTAATTACTGTTTGGGTTGGGGGGGGGGGTTGGTGAACGGGTGAACGTCAAATAAGCACTGACCACGTCTGCATCCTAAAGTTACATAAGACCTCTGTGGAAAAAGCTGTGCCTGCACCCCGCTGTGATTTTCTACAGTCCTCAGGATTTCAGCTCCATCTGGACGCTTAAGTGTTAAACACTAAACTTTAACAAACGCGTGTTGCAGAGACTTTCCTCTGAGGACACTTCCCAACATTTGAGCGCACACGTTGTAAAACTGCTTTTTATTGAACGACCATTCAGGGACCTCATACCTCACTCTTTATATACAATTTAATTTCAGTTTAAGTTTATACATTATGGCCTTTCCTTTAACGAGACAGGGGTTTTTCTGATTTTAATAATTTCTATTTTATTTCCTCAGTTTGGTAAAGAGCTGAAGGAGAGACACATTTTTAACCTTGGTTGTGAACGCTGAGTGATGGTGGACCGTGTGAATCACTGGCCGGTGCAGAACACATAAGGTGAAGTAGTGTGGTTTTAATATTGTGAAACAAAACTTTTCCAAGTCTGTTTTCCCGTCACACACTCGAGCAGGAGCTGAATACACAACTTTTTCCATTCCTCACCAAAGCTGAGAAACACCACTCCACTCCAGATCCTGGGATGAAACATTTCCTGACCACATGTCACAGGCAAAATGATCCCATCAACTCGAAAATACTCCCTGAAGTGAGGAAAATAGAATACTATGGAGGTTAGGAGGCACCGCCATCACTGTACAAATTGGAAATGACTTAATAATACGGACCAATACTCTCAAGTGCTCAGAATCCTGTTTAACAGGCGAAGAAACATGTTTTCTCTGACGCCCAGAGCTGTAAAAGTCTGCGGGAGCAAACACTCCAAACCACAGAATGCCTTTACAGTGTTATTATAGTGTTGAAGTGCTGGTTTAAAGACGTTTATTCAAGTATTGACTACATTCACGCCGCTAGTTTTATCCAATAGGGCAGAACAAATGTTAAGCACTCTCCATTAGGCCTGTTTGTGATATATTATTACACTGAGTGCAGTTCAGTCTGTGATCATATATACAGTATATACATATATAGTTTTCTCCTGTTTTGCAAAGGAGAGAGGCCTCGTGCAGTCAAGCACATTTTGTCACTTTCCATATTTATTCCAGAGATTTTCTACAAGAAGGAGAATCTGGTTCATGCTACTTGTTGAGTTGAATGATGCTTTGTTGCCGGCAGACTGATGTCTGCAAAGACTGTGAAGAATCTCAGGCTTTAAATCAGGGACTTCATCCAAGTGAAGCGTCTCCAGCTCAGATTGGACACACAGGACGTCCAAGAAGTGTCTGAGGAACAATGGAAACAAATCCAACCGACTCCCTTTGTGCATCTTTCAAGATGTTTTCTCACAGGTCTGATGCGTTGTTTCTGCTTCCTTTATCTGCCCAGCTGTCTGAGTGAGACTGGATCTGAGGCGTTTCAGATGTGGAGTCACATCTGTTGAAGGCCTCAGTTCATGACTGTGCAGACGTATCGCTGAGAGAAAGATCAGGGTTTAAACGTCCCTTATCCTCTTTCACGTCTTTGAGTGTTTCTGTTAAATGTGTTTTGTCGGGCCGCCATCCGAGAGCGAGCTAAAGCACGGGGAAATTTTCCTGGAGTCACTCGGAGAGCTGTTGCACGCGCTCGTGTCAAGAAGCATGAGGCGCCGGAGCTGCGGCACAAAGAGCCGCTGTTACATGCAGTCACAAGAGGTGTTGGCAGAATGTGCTCTTCATCCTTCCACACAGGACACGCTCAGCAGCCGCGCTCATGCACTATTCATAACTCTGAAGCATCGTCTTGTTCTCGGATTCATCCCAAACCAAACACCGTCGATGAAAAGGGCTTCTGTTATCCAGGAGCGACAAACATGAAATAATTGAGGAAAACACACAATTGATTTTTATTCTTACTGAGGATGTTTTGATGGCACTTTATTCTGGATGATGGATTCAGACTTTGTAGTACGATGGCCATTGCTAAATCCCTGTGTGTGTGTGTGTGTGTGTTTGTTTGCATTAACTCAGCGAGGCACAGGACTTTCTTGCTGTTTTCGATTTTTAGATCTATTCTTCGTTCTCATTGTACTTTGGTCACGACTGTAAACACCGCCTGGAGCTAACAAAGGTCAAAAGCTGATTTATGATAACATGGTAGGAGTGATGTCATTGTGATGTCACAATGTGGATCTAGACAGTTTATTCAGATCAACCAATCATTGGCCATCAGTATATCAGAGACCATAACAGCTTGGTAGGTGCTTATTTATCTATGTTCTCACAGTTTCACTGCTGACTCCAATAAAAAGGCCAATCAATGTAAAACATTTGTAGTTTTTATGTCCATATTTGTCAGAAAAGTATTTTAATTTATTTCCCCATTCAAACATTTGGAAGAAT
The DNA here is from genome assembly GCA_016785235.1 of Pseudorhombus dupliciocellatus. Taxonomy (NCBI): domain Eukaryota; kingdom Metazoa; phylum Chordata; class Actinopteri; order Pleuronectiformes; family Paralichthyidae; genus Pseudorhombus; species Pseudorhombus dupliciocellatus. The sequence goes on along the minus strand of JAFBJW010009053.1, from coordinate 2,891,781 downwards.
CAATTTTATTTTATTCACATTATACTTTAAGTGATTTTATTGCAGCACTGTGCATTCTGGGCCATAAATCTATAATACTGGGTCTAAAGTACAGTTCACTGTGGTGCCACTTCTCCACATTATGATCCTACTGCTGCTTCCTAACTTAACCTCTGTGTGTCTTGTCTGTGCTGGAGGACTCGTCCTCTTGTCTCAACTTCTTCATATATATATATACAGTATATATTAGCCAGACAGAGAGAAAGCCCAGGAACTCACCCAGGGGCTGTGAAGGTCAGCGTCTCCTCATCATGGATCAACGCTCTGTGATCCCAGGTGAAGGTGCTGGAGGATGCTGCCATCTAGTGGTCACACGTGCAGCAGCATCCCTGCTGAAGGAGGAAACGTAGGACGTGAATACAGAACTCAGGAGACATCTGGACATACAGCCGCTGCGCTCAAAGTGGACATTAAGTCTCCTGGGACAGCGGGGGGCTTTTGTATCCTTCACTGTGACAGGCACTGAGGAAATACATCATTAATTACCTAAAGTGTGTTTCAATTTTAATGAGAAATGATCCACAGTAGTAGTAGTAGTAGTAAATCTGAAAGAGACAAAACCCAGTTTCTAATAGTTGGATTTATGTGATTAACCTCAGTGGGTCTCTGACACAGCTCAAATACAGTCTGATGTCAGGTGTGAGAGAAGCATTCAGCCAATCTGACCTCAAAATTTAGATTTATTAAAAACGATACTTTGTCGCTCAGTCACACTTTGTTACTCAAGCTCATTTTGCAAATGTTCTCATAGATCCTCTGCTCTTAGAAAGAAAAGTTCAAACACATGGAACCATGACAAACCACTTTCAGCTCGCCTCTCTTAAAATTCAGCGGACGGCGTTTGAATGGAGACAGCATAATGACTGCAACAGATCTGGACGTCATCTTGATGGTTTGTCCTATTGAATTATGGTTCAAAAAGCATTTTCCCGCCATCACTCAGAAAAACAAAACGTCTTCAGTTCCATTTAAATGGGCCGCGGCCGCATCTGACACGATGACTCAAAGCTGTTATTATCGTCCCGGAGGAGGAAAAAAGGACAAACAACCTCCGCTGAACACGGCAGATGTTTATTTGAGCCGATGTCTCATGGAGTAAACGTCAGCTGCCCACATCGAGGTGTGTCACTGTTGCTTACATCACTCTTACGCAAAGTCACTTAACACAATGCAAATAGGTTGCCCGACTTTTTCCAGCCCTGCTGAGCATTCTTAGGCCACATGACCTTAAAACAGCATTTTTGACCAGAGGTGTGTTTCCTCATGTCACCTCCTTCTCCCAGGTCTTGTGACTCCTAAGCACACAAACAAACTAACACATCAGCAGACAGGGTGAAAACATAACCTCCTCAGGGAAAATGAATGACTTTAATATTTAGGATCAACTTCAAACCGCTGTTATAAACACAGCTGGACTGAGAAACCTTGAAGGTTCAACCTGAAGCACATCACTGCAGACACAATCAGAAGGTTCCGTTCGATTCCAACACTGACTCCTGAGCCTGTGGTCACGTGTGGTTTCTGCAGACCAACGCGTCTTTTAGAGATAATCAACAGCTACGTTTCACTTTCAACCAACACAAACCACACAGGATCTGACCCTGCTAGAAAAATTATGCAGTTTCTTTACGATCGACTGAGGAAATAAGTGCAAGCGAGCAAAGTCTGGGTTTTTTATTATGCCCCTCCGAAGATTTGCAAAAGTGTTTCTGTTGCAGACTGAGCCGAGGAATCTCTAGCATGTACAGAAAACACTCATCAAATCTAATGTTTATCTGGAGCACCCGAGCAATTTAGTTTCAAAAGGGAAAAGTTTGTTTCTAATCCCTGCAAAAATCGGTAATTCATAATCATCATCACGGGACTGAAGCGTAAATTAAAAACAGCTGCAAACTGCTTGTTACAACATAAACACACGGTTATTAAAAACACACAGCGAGATTCACAGCATCCGAGGGACCCACAACAACAGATCACATGACACTCCCTCACATAAGTGCTGAGTCATTATCTGGTAGTCATGTGCTCCCTCTCTCAGTGGAGACACGCTGATCTCTGGAGAGGACGAGTCCTCACATTGAAACGTGTTTTCCTCTCAAAGAGCTGAGGATAATTCCCCAGGTTACAGTTTTTCACCGGAAAGAAAAAACACATTTTGGTGATTTCTGCAAAGTTGTTTTTGAAAACTTCGTTTTTTTTCAGTAACGTAAAGATTTGTGCTTAATCTGTATTCAGATTCAGATTCAGATTCAGTTTTTTTATTGTCAAATATGCTGTACATGCAGGACATACAGCATGAATGAGACATGAATGTACAACATTGCATTGTTATGTATAAGTGAAAAAATTAGCATATTCAAAAGAAACTACATTTTTGGGTATCTATAAGCAAGTTGTTTACGATTAATGATTTCGTAGGAGCTGTATTGTTAGTATGAAGTTCATAATGATTTTCTAACCTTCAGTCTGAGTCAGCTTTACCCATGTATGTGCTTGTGTGACTCCTCTGCAACATGAAATGGAATTCATGACAAACACATGTCTGCACAGAGGCATGAACGAGTTCCCTTTGTGTGTGTGAAGCACGAACGAGCAATACATGTGAATGAATGAATAAATGATTGAACCAAAGCTGTTTCAATCTGAGGGGGGGATCCTTTCTCCTCTCTCTTTTCTTCTTTGTCTGGTCTCATTATTCAAACTACCACTGCTGAGCTCCATCGGTTTCTGTAAATGAACGAGGCTCCAGACTGAATTTATCCTCCAGTATGAATCAAGATAAGAGCTGGTGGATGTTTCCAGATGTTAGAAGATGACCCTGCTGCTTCGATGCTATCTGAGGAAAGATCTGACAGCCACAGTTCATTCTTTAATATGCTGAAGTTATGATCAGATCAACCTGATCGCCCCCTTGTGTTTGTTTCAAAGTCAAAATACATGTTGAATACTTCTTTCTTAAAGACGCTTTCTGTGATTTGAAGTAGTTGTCATTACTGGCATTGTTGAAGCTATAAAACACATTGTCTATAAAAATGGGGAATACACAGGTACACATAGTAAATACAAAGTATTAACGCACCACATGGTGTCTGATCTGATACTGAAGCACCGCAAAGGATTTAACATTTTGTTTTCCCACTTGGAAAGATTACAGAGGTGAGAACGCAATTAATTAAAATGTTTGTTTCTATAATTCCATCATCCTGACTATGACATCATAAATTCTACTTCAGACATAAAATGCATACTAGTGCCACATCTCCTTCCGAATTTTCTTCATCATGGACCTTGCATGAGCCCCGTTGTTGTCCGTCCTCGTGTCTTCTGCATGCTCTGGTTCTGCTCTGAAGTTCACAGCCTGTTTATCTCCTCTGTTTGAGATTTAGACGTTTCTATTATTCTATTAGTCCTTGATGAGGCTACGTGATCCCATTAGCCTCAACGCCCATTTTCAGTATTAATACTGAGGCGTCTCTTTCGCTGCTCCCCTCCCCCTGTCACTGACATGAGGGCAGTAAAACATATCGCCCTCTAGTGGCAGCCCCCACTGATGTCAACCTCCTCCATGTTAGCACTTGGGATATGAACCGATGTGAAAAGCCGAAATATTCATGAAATGAACAATCAATGCTATAAGAGCAAGGTGAAACGTCCAGTTTGGGACTCACGCTCAAAGACGAGAGCATCCGTCTTTCAGTGAGTCGTTCCAGAGTTTGCGGATCTTTTTACCATAGAAACATAAGGGCCGTCAGTCAGGAGTTAGCTGATCTAAGAGGAGGCCCCAGCTCAGAGGGAGCTAGTAACTCCCTGATGCACACAGGGACTTGGTTAAGTGGAGTCACCAATAAAACGTTAAAATGAAAAAGAGAGTTTTGTTTTTAAATGTATTTAAACATTTCCCCTTCCTGAAGATAGCTCTCTCGGTGTGTGTGTGTGTGTGTGTGTCTGGGTTGTGCTGGGCGTCGTCCTGTGTTGTACAAGATTGCTGTGATAAGTCGATCACATATTTTCATTGACGCAGCACAGCACTGGGTGTGGATGCTCCATGTTTATAATCAGCTCTTGCCCATTGTGTGCATGTGTGTTCAGCAGGAGAACTTTGCCCACGGCGTGTTTTTATTTTCCAACAGTTTAACGGCAGCTTGAACTGCTCCCTGCTCTTAACTCGCTGCGGCCCGCTGATTCTGAGTGGCTCTTCATCCGCTCAGATGGGTCCTGGGGCCGAGCGACACTGTTATCCCTCGGGAATGAGACAAAAACAATCCCGGCTTCAGTTTATGGCACTGCAGGCCTACCTACCCGCCAGTTCACAAAGCCACACGTCACCTGGTAGCCCGATACAGAGCAGAGACAAAGGCGAGGATGAAACCCGAGCACCAGCCTTCTTTTCTGTTGCCATGACGACAGCAGCCGGGTGAGAAAGAGAAAGAGAGATAGACACAGAGGGCCGATCGCCTGAGGCCCCGCCCATTTGGGGGAATTCACAAATATAACCTGGCAACCCAGCAGTCTGGCAACCAAATGAGAAAACAATCAATGTATTTAGATGCAACACGGAATAACGAGGCGGTAATAAATTGGTGGGAGCCCCTCAGCGCTCTCCTCTCCTCCCGTCCAGTAATTCACCTCCACCACTGCTCCTCTGTGGCCTTTTCACAGCCTGCGACTGGACGTGGATCAGGGTGTGTGTCTGTTGCTGGCAGGTGAAGAAGCAGGTTGAGCAGGTTGTTCCCTGAATGCCACTCTGCCTCCTCCCTCGCTCCCTCCCTCGCTCCCTCCCTCTCTGCAGGCCGACTGCTGATTCACTCTCACATGTTGGCAGCTCAGTGAAGAGATTTTGTTGCCTGTGCACCTGTTCTCATCTGATACAGCCTGAGAATAAGGTAAGGATTTACTCAGGGAGGCTTTCTGTCTTTTCTTTCAGGAGAATGTGCCGGTGGATTCTGTCTAAACATGTGAAATATGATTTGGAGTCATATTTCATATTTTAATTGTATTTTTTAATCAAAACAAAAATAATCTTGAATAACCTTGTTTAAAATAATTATGTTGCAGCTGTAACGGCAATAATTTACATTTTGCAAAGTAAAAACTGGTTCATTATGCCATCAACATACACATCTAATAGTTTGGGTTTTCAGCAAAAGAATTGTGTCCACTTTCAAGTTCATCAACAAGTGACAAATACACTGCGTGAAGACGCTGTGTGAGCTGAGCGCTGGTCACACCAGTGTTTGCCACTATGAACCACGGTGTTAAAGTGTCTGACATATCAGAACCATTTGTTTCTCTGAATCAGAACTTTGCACTCGAACAAGAAAATGTTCCATGGACCCGCTCATTTTTATGTCTACGTCTGTTTTCTCGATTTCTACGAAGTCATGAGAAATGGCAACACGAGTGAACTGTCTCAGAAACTGGTTAGATGTCTATTCAAAAATACACTCCCTTGGCAAAAAAGGTGCCACCTGGATTTAACTAAGCAAACAGGTGTCTAGTACCTACTGTACAAGCCTGTGGGGGCAGTGCTGTGATCTGGGGTTGCTGCAGTTGGTGAGGTCGAGGTTCAGCAACACTATATGCTCAAAGATTGAGGTCAGCTGACTACATGAATATACTGAATGACCAGGTTATTCCATCAATGGATTTTTTTCTTCCCTGATGGCACGGGCATATTCCAAGATGACAATGCCAGGATTCGTAGGGCTTAAATTGTGAAAGAGTGGTTCAGGGAGCATGAGACATCATTTTCACACATGGACTGGCCACCACAGAGTTCGTTTTTGGCCAGGCAGTGTATTTTCATCATAGAAAATATCTCTCTCAGGTCTACATCCAGCCTGGAACGATAGGATTTAAACATATCTGTAACATGTGACACAGAGGTGTAACACATGTGAACTTTACACAACTAACAGGAGGTGATTGGTGTGTCCCTGAGTCTCCCTGTGTCTCCTCTGCAAACCTGCTGAGGTGATAACTGGTACAGACTCTGACAGACAGCAAAAAACTCTCCTCAAGAACACGTCCGCCTGTTTCCCTTCGACCAGTTTATAGCGACGTTAACCACCCAAAAGGTGCCGGGAATGACCGAATAATCACCGCTATTCCTGCAAACAAGTGGAAAGAAAGGATGTGACATGTTTTTAACAAAACAGGAAACGCTGGTTTGAATATTTTGAGGCTTGGACACTGTACGTCACAGGCAGCTGGTTACTGATACATGTCCATCGCTCATCTGCGTCATTAGATCACGGACTGGCCTTTGTTCTATTTTAAAATCCATTGAGCATCGACACACAATTCAAAACAAAGCCATGAGTTGAGGGAGCTGCCTGCTAAACTGGTTCCACGCCAATCCCTATCATTTACACCAGATCCTCAGACGTCAGCAGCATAATTCACGGAATTCAGTTTCCTGGAATCCACAGCTCAGAATGCTCAGCCAGTTGAAATTAATAATATTAACTAAATTAGAATTGAGTCAAAACTATAGTAAAGGGAACAAAGGCGTGTAAGCCCCCAGGCTTAATACTTAATACTAATACTGCCAAATCATCCAGGAGTTCTTCAGCCCTTTAGACTTACAAATGCAAAAACAGAAGTTCGCTTTTCTTTCCATCCTCACTGCTCTTTAAATGAGAAATTCTGCAGTGAGTCAGCCACAGAAACTGAAGACTATCCAAAGTTCAGTGAAATGGATTGAAACCTGTTGGAGAAGCATTGTTATTGTTAATGGCTTTGTAAAACCATACCCACAGTTCTTAGCTGCTGGCAACTGTGAATGACTCATGATCCCATGAGGCCAGATTTCACATGTTGAATGTGGCCCCTCATCTGTGTCCCACCTCAGGGGCCTGAGGACGCAGCCGTCGCCAGGGGCCGCGGAGAGCAGAGACCCCGAGTTACTCACATTTGTAGGAGCCTCTTCCACTAGCTGTGACTCAAGGGGTCTATAAATAAATTGTGTTGTATGCAGTTGAGTTTCAAGCTCTGACAACAAAAAGCACTGATGAATCAGAGCGGTGAAGAAAGTGGAAATAAAACATTTATCCAGTGTTAAAGCTGAAAAATCTCCGGACACAAACAAACAGGTCACTTTCTTGTTTCCACTGCTGCAGCCATGAAAGCTCTTCCTCCCTCCTTCGATCCATTTGGCCGGATTGAGCCATTTTCTTTAATGCTGTGTTCTGAGTGTCGAATCATCCACAAACCTTAACTGTCAACTGATTTATACGGTTCTCACACAGCCCCTCGCACCATGAACAACCCACAGGCTGTCCATCGCTTCCCCACAGAGCAGAACACAGAAACAAGACCACAGGCAAACTTTTCTGTTTCATTCTGGTGATGACACACGTCCTTATGTCCTTAAACGAGCGGGATAAGTCGCCACAGCAATTAAATGATTTGAAAATTAAACAATTTTGTATAATTTCCAGTTAGCCGTGCACCAGTCAAATATGTGAAACTTTCCCATGTATGATAACAGGTAAAACCAGAAATGTGAATGTCAGATATGCATGTTTAAACCTATGTTTTGCTGCAGCGAGGGTCACAACAAGGCCCGTGGGGGGAAAAGTCTGGAGTCATTTGTGTGTTAGTGCGACGCAGAGGTGAGAACACGCCGCTTAGGGAGCATGGTGTGTGTTCACGCTGTCAAAATGTCACAGATCTCACAGGAGATTGTGCAGGGACCTGCTGTGCAACAATGCAAGGTCGACGGCATAGAAACTCAACAACAACCCCATATGTCACGTTCACGATGTCCGCCCCATGTTCACCGCCAACATCAACCTGGCGAGAACTGGAGGCGTGTGACGGGATCGGGCGCTCAATGATTTTCTCGCAGTCGACCTGCACACTTTTTGTTGCTGCTGGAAAATGGGAAGAAGCAGAGATTGTCTTGATTGATAATTATTTTCTATTTCATTAAATAAAAGGCTGTTTTATGCCTGTCTTGTGTTTCAGAGTGAAACCAAAGGAAGATGGACATGTATTTAAAGATCACAGTGGTCTTCCTCCTGAGCGTCCAGACATTCCACTTTGTGACACTTCAAGATTCAACCGACTCTCCCGGTCGACCCATTGACCCATCGTGGCTCCGTCAAATCAGTGAACACAGAATTCCAAAGGCTCCCGTTGCTGCGGAGGAGCTGGAATACGATCCGGATTCTGACGCAGCTGCTATGGATCCCAACGTTGACCACAGTTCAGGTATTCCATCGGGCTTCATGACCATGTTTGAGGTTGGCGACAACGCGTCCAGTGGTGAAATCAGAATGAATGGATATCCAATATCTGAGGATCTGGCGGTGCCGCACAAATCTCATCATGGAAAAGATAAGAAGCAAAAATCATCGCATGGCAAAGATTCTCCAACTGATATGACCACAAATCCTAAAAACTCACGCCAGAGAAACATGACAGGAGATGAGAAGGAGTCAGACAAATCAACGGACACCAAAGACACCTCGTCCATGAGCAATCACACTTTGACCATGACCAATGACACCTCCTCCATGAACAATGACACCCCCTCCATGAACAATGACCCCTCCTCTATGAACAATGACCCCTCCTCCATGAACAATGACACCTCCTCTATGAACAATGACACCTCCACCATGAGTGATCGCACCTCTACCATGAACAATGACACCTCAACTGCTCATTCCATTTCTCATAACTCCACCTCCGTGTTCTCCAACGGCACTGACTTGGACTCAACCACGTTGGCGCCAGAGATCAACGCTACTCAACAACCACCAGAGGAGGAAAAGAGGTTACGCGACACAACAGATTCCAACAGCCTGGCAACTACAGCACCCACAACAATGACGAGGATGAACGAGGCGTCCAGCCCATCTCTGTCCACAACAGCGCCCCCCTCTGAGGCCACAGAAACCAGCCCTGTGCCTGTGACCTCTCTCGCTCCGATCGCACCTGAGAAGGCCAAAAAGAAGGACAAAGATGGAGCCTCAGGGAGCAGCGCGGAAAGAGGTATCGCTGCAGTTTCAGGTGTCACAGCACTGGGGTGTGTTTCTGTGTCGAGAAAGCTTCTTTGTGTGGCTCCATTTCAGCGTGACATTTCTTTACAGACATCAGGACTTCATGTGGAATTCCAGGTGCTTCTAACTGAGTTGCTTAACAAGGTTTGACAGATATTGGAGTTAATAGGCAACAAAACCGGCACAGAATCCCTCAGGGACTCTGCTTTAGGGCAACACATGCACTCGTAGCTCAGGAGCACATTCATCTCTGTTGCTTGCTTTGCATACTGTTTTTATTTCCATCCTTTCCCTGACCCACATTTGGACTGCATGTTCTTTCAGAGGACAGCCACCCATTCTTTCAGAGCAAAAGGTCGGATTTGGGTTTCAGGTGCTATTGAGGTGCTTGTGATGGCTGGAGGGATCTGTTACACAACCGACCTTAGCAAGACAATGTAACCCTGTTATAGGGGGTAAAAAAAGCCCCTGAATGCAGCAGTTAGAGCCGAGGTCAAAGATACTGTTGCTTGCGATCAGGGGAGGGAGACGCTTGGGAGGGTCACGCAACTGTATGTATATTGTTTATTTGAGAAGTATCAAATATTACATTCATTATTTAACTTATAAAAACGTTACACTGCGTCACATTAAGGAAGTGGTGAATGTGTAAAAAAAAGTGCCAAAACATATTTTTTGACATGTTGTGGAAAGAGCAGGAGCTAAAGCGCTGTAATAATTCCCAGATACTTTTACAAGAAAAACAAGTTGTCCACCAAAGCAGGAGCACGAGGAGAATGTGACTGATCTAACTTACCAGAGATGTTAGTTATACGAGCGAGCGTTCGAGACAAGAGGAGAAATAAAAGGTTTTTCAGTGAGTAACTGCAGAGTTGGGATTAAAATCTCCACACCACATCGACAGATGTGACAGCGGGACGTTACACTAACAGATGATAGCAGTAAACAGTGGGTAGATGGTTGTGAAGCGGCGGGCAACACTGAAGGAAGGACCCTGCCCACAGCTTCTGGCAACGATGCTTTTCCTGACATTGGTAAATCAAATGAAATGCCTGACCTCCCTGCAGCTCGTGGTGCATTAATGTGCTCACAGTGGCAGTGATGTAAATGTCATCAGTTTTAAAGATATTCAATAATATTAAACATGGCAGCCACTGTTTGCATGGATGTAAATGTCTGCACTGACATTTATGGAAATCTGTCCAACAGCTGTAGAGAGACTTCAGCCAAAGCCACAAATGTCAACCTGGAGCTAAAAAAAAAAAAAAAAAAAAAGGGTCATTAAAGAGGCCGCACTCTCACATCCACCCGATGGCTGTGAAAATTATTATAAATTATTCCTTCCTGTTTGCTTCTAAAGTGAATAACATTTTGAGAAATGAAGCCCTCTGTGAACACGATTTGCGAGGATTAGACAGTGATGACTCACATGACAACTCACATGAGCCCAAGCTGCTTCACGTCACCTGGCCTCTGTTGTTGTTTTGAATGAGAGACCCCTAATGGCCAAAGCTACACATTCTACATTCAGTTTCTTCTTTCAATGAAGGAGGTTCTGTCGCTGTTGCTCAAGGTGGAAACGTCTCTATAGCATCATCAGACCTTCAGATAATATATGATGATTATTATGAATTAGAGCTAAGTAAATAACTCTTCCTTCAATTGAATTCTACTAATAATGGGAACTAGTGTGATAATCACAGCCTTAAAATATACAAATGTATTCATCAAATCATCATGATGTCGGCATGTGAATTGCGGCAGTGTTAATTAAACAAATCTACACAGCTGACTAGCTGCAGCCTGTGTGAATACCGATCGTCAAAAATACATTCCAGACATAATCATCTTAATCATGTTCAGTGTTCTACCTTCTTTACCACCTCGCTCCTCCAACACAGGTCAGGCATCAGACTCACCCAGGAGCAGGAGGAGCGGCGCGTGGGGGGTGGTGCTGGGAGTCGGAGTGGCCGTGTCCTTAGTGGGATTGGTGGTCTACGTCATCCTGAAAAAGAAACACCAGATGGGGTTCTCTCACAGGAAATTGGTGGAGGTGTTTCCTTCGGACCCAGGTCAGTGAACTCTGTATGATCACTCTAATCTGTGATTGCTTGTCATAGATTGAATAAAGGTTGTAAACTTGAACTTGACCGCTGAGTATATAAAGAAGTCAGCTGTGCTTCAACATGAATGAAGACTAAATATCCAGGATCTGTGCGATACAGCCAGTCAACCAACCGTGAGCCAGTCTGCTGTCAGTAATGATCAATAACTGAATGAGGGGATTCAAGGTTTCAAGGATTTTTTATTTTTATTGATTTATTGTCATATGCCAAAGCAATTACAATAAGCAATTGCTGGCAATGAAATCTCTGCCTCTGCCCCCCTTTAGAATTTCCCTGAAAAAGTTATATAAAAATATGAAGATAAAAATAAGATACAATGCAACGAAGCAGGTGTAAATGTACAAAATTGAAAAATAATGAGAAATAAAAACTTGAACTAATGTCAGAGTAAAAAATAGATATACTCAAAATAACAGAAAACATATGAAAGGGAAATGTATTTGACATATGTATAATTTTGGTCCCATTCACACATGTAGGCGGAGCCAGGGTTCTGCAATACCGCAGCTGGCCAACCGGGGGTGATCGAAGTGTGTTGGCTTCATTCTCTCAATACACCATGTTTCAGAAAGCATCTGAAACATTAGGCCCTGAATCAGTGAAGCACTCTCACAGTCTGGCTGCAGAGCCACGGGCTGAAGACTCATATGAAAGTGGTATTGATCTTCTCATCTAACTCTAAGTGTGTTTCCCAAAACGTTCACCTTTCCCTTTTAGCCCCCCCCCCCCCCCCCCCCCCCCCCCCCCCTCCCCTTTTCCCCCCCCCCCCCCCCCCCCCACACACACACACACACACACACACTTAACCTTCTCTTGCAGCCCAATTGAAATTAAACTGCATGCTTTTTTTCTGCCTCAACAGCAGGAAACAGGGATGAGTGTTGGACTGGAGGTCAGGGTATTTGAGAGGCATCTGTTCACCACCTTAAAGACAAACTTAAATATTAAGAACAAGTCTGATTCCATGGAACACTGAGGAGAAACAGCATTGTAGAATTCAACGTGACTTGATGTCAAGTCTCTGAAAATCAAGCCACATCATCCTGATCACCCCCAGTGGCAGGCTGGAGTATAGGCTACAACCTCCCCCTCCACCATGTTAACAGATTGCACATGGACCAAAACTAGAAAGTCAAACTACAGCTTCAAAACTTTGAATCAGAGGGCGAAAACAAAATAATCAACAAAAGTGATAAAAAAATATTTCTTTAAAAACAATTACAATTTCAAATGGTGACTGTAAACTTGTTTGATCTTCAGTCCTCAGATTGGACAACAGTGAACCACTGGACTTGAACTATGGAGGCGGAGCCTATTACAACCCAGCAGTCCAGGGGGACAACATCCAGATGTCCAACTTTCCAGGACATCACAGAACCTAAAAAGACTGTTGCCTTTCTGACCCCTGATAGAAAATTGATAATGTGGAGTGTTATGAATGAGGCAGTCTGAGTTTTTTATTGTCTGTAAATCTCGTGTCAGTTTGTGTCACGCTGAGTGGATTTATCGAAGTGAGGAAACACTGAAGGCAATTTATCTGAAGTACGCTGCCAAAGTCGATATGATCAGCCAATTACGTGTGTTGCCAAAGGGAATGAAATGAAAAATATAAATCGAATCAGTTTGTTGAAAAAGAGTAATATTTACTGTACATTTTGCTTTTAATTTAGTTTTGTAGAAGAAAGAAATCGGTCAAAAACAAGACTTCCGATAAAGAAAGGGACCTAGAATATAACTCCTGCTGATACAAAAACCATTTGTGGGGGAAAAAAGGAATTCGCTGTCTGCAGAATAAATAGAATATTACACAGGTGGCACGCCGCAGCAAAACTCAGAAGCCATCGCGAACAATAACATTATCCATATCAACCATCACCCTCTGTTACGGCACAAGGGGAAGAAATAAGAAGTCATATTTAAACTGCACTTTCAGAATTTCCGGCGTCGTCGGTCTCAGTCGGAGACGGAGAATTGTTCCGCTGAGCCACAGCCCTGAGTTTGTTTTTGTACAAAGTGACGGAGGTGGAGAGAGAGCTGGCTGCTGCTTCGTATTCATAGACTGAGGGTTTTTTGGTATTCATGAAGGGAGACTGTGTACTTGGTTTTAGCTCTGCTCAGTAGCAACATCTGTATCATGGTGATAAACTCCTTAAATCTTCTGACCTCCAGGTGTCCAAACACAGATTCCAGGTGAAGGTAGCGACAGCCTGAAACCAGGGAGAGCTGCATCCTGTTGCGTTTTCCTGCAGCGAACGCCGATCAAAGCAAGAACACACCAGCTTATGAATTTCTCAAAAAATGATTCTTATTCTTATTCTTGTCCCATGTTTGCTTCAACTTGGAGCTAAAACTTTATTTAAACACACTCTCATACTTTTATTAATGCCTTTGTAAATTAAAGTCTATCGTTATTTCAGAATTGCTTCATTCTACATGTGTCATTTTCTCTTTTGCAAATAAAAAAAATAAATCATTATTTTACATTAGAGGAAACATGCGTATATGAAATGGATCCATTAACACGCCCACATTCCTTGTTTCTCTCAGACTCCTTGAGCGTGAGAAGCATTTTGTTTGAATGATGGGAGAAAGTTTTGTGTGGCTCCAGTCTGTGTTGAGTACGACTTATTGTAAAATGAACTGAAACGTGCTGATGTCTTTCTAAACAACCAAATTCATCTTCACATCTTATCTGTTCATTTCCACTAATGTCTTTCTGTCCGTCTGTGGCTCACACATCCAGAGAGACATTTATTTTCCAGGCTTCACGCTTGACATGTCGACAGTTCAGCAGCAACAAAGTTGCTGATATCTTCAATATTAAAACACTTTGAATGAACAGGGACCAGAGCTCTGCAGCAGCACCTGGGACTCATGAACACAAGTGATGCTGTCGATCAACTCAGGGTTATCGCGTATTGAGTTGAGCTTCACTGAACTTTGAATAAACTGACGAACAGCTCTTAGAGCAACAGCTCATTGCAAACAGGCCAATTTAAGAACAGCCACTGCTCAAGTGCATGTTTATTTCCATCGCTCACGGACAGGCACGCGCTGACGACTCAGCATAGGAACACTTCCTTCACACTCGTGTTTCTTTAATTTACTGCAAATAAGTTCTCCATGCAGAGATCGTGGCCCTTTTAATTAAACACAACAATTTAGGTTGCTGCATTGATTAAGAATGTAAATATTTCACTGGGGCCGGTGTCTACACACACACACACACACATATATATGGTTAATTTACACTTGCAGCTGAGCCAAATTAATTTGAATGAAATTAAATGATTGCTATCTAAAATGAGGCTACGCCAAATTTATTATTGACTAAATTAAAATTAATTTTCTTCAAGCTAACTTGCTGGAAATGAGTTTAACCCGTAAAGCATTGTTTGCTGTAATAGTCCAAGTCAGCGGCTCTTTATCAGATCAGTTTCATCAACAACTAACAAACGGTGGACGGTGCGTTATGATGAAAGACAGGAAATAATTAACGAGGAGTTTTGTATCAGGCTGAGGGACGGAATCCTCACAGACACAGTTTAACACAGAAGAAGAGGAAGAGGAAAGAACTTCATTGTCCATAAAGGCTGGAGAAGTGTCTTTGCCCCCACTGCAACTTAATATCAGGCAAGAAAGACGATACATTCCAATGTTAACTTGTACTACTAATATCAATGTATACTACAGCAGCAGGATAATGTCTTTTATCAACGTTTGGAGGCTAAAGGGAAAAGAGTCTGTTGCCTGATTGCATTGCTCAGGCAATATTTTCTAAGTTCCTTAAGTAAAAAGTGTACTTAGTTTGACTCCTGCTACGTTAATGCAGTGATGCTAATTTCTTTTTTTCCCCTTAATGAGAGAGAGCAGAGTTCACGTCAGTTTCTTCTTCTCCCTGATGAGCCACATTGATCCTAATGAACGCCACCATATAATGAGAGCGCCAGTCGTTTGCAGCGAGTCATCGGCACATCCCAGACAGGCCGTGGATTCAAAAGTTTACTCCATAACAGAGGAGAGCGGGACGAATGAGAGCAGCGGCATATGGAGGCTGATGAGCAGCTGCAGTTCGAGCCTCTGTTGCCAAAAGCCAGGCCTCGCTAATCCCCAGATACAAATTCTGGTGAAGGGAGAAAAAGCTGGAACTCCAGTCTGGGGTTTAACTGGTGTGCAGACATTTCTCATCTCCTGGTTTTTGTGGCTTCTGTCCCACAACCTGGTGCTTGCGATGTTTGGATGTGCAAAATGACAATGACGTCACAGTGGAGCTGAACTTTTCCTTTCTCCTAAAACTTGGATTGAAAAGAGTTTAGTCTGGATGCTGTCTAATAATTAGAGACATTAACGGTTTCTGGCTGTTTGTCTGAAGACGCTGTTTTGCATTTTTTCCTAACAACTCAGATTCCTGCGATGCATTTGTAGCTGACTCAGAGGGTAATGACACACACAGAGAGACTGGGGGCCAAGCAGCAGGTTGACATTCCTCCTCTGTCGCTGCCTTGCTGCGCATGTAGGTCGCTCTCTGTAGCTTATACATAAACCATGGGTCTGACAGGACATTGTCTGTCAGAGATCCCTCCACACTGGTGGGTCACTGGGGTGGATCTGAAAGGTCGGCGCTTCTCCTGTGACAGGGCCCGGGCAAATATGAACAGTCTCCGAAAATACCAATGAGGCAGTGGAGTAATATTTGCAAAGACAGGAAAAGAACTTTAACACAGTGTATGAAAAATACCTGTGCTCAGATCTATTCTCTTATAGGGAAATTCTGACACCTGCGAGGAACCTGTAGAACACGGAGAACAGACAGTTTTCCCTCTCGGCACATTACCCAGGAGAGAGGAGAAGCTTGAGAACCGACTTTTCACCAAGTCAGCCTGTAATGACTCTTCACATGGTCGGTTCAGTTTAGTTTGCACATGTAGAGGACTCTGAAATTGCCTCTCTTTAAAGTTTTATAAAAACATGCATTTCTAAAGATCTATTAGAACTACACTTTACAGCACATAACATCAGTCACACTTCCATGTGAAGCTACATCTTGTTAGACTATTAAGCCACTAGACAGCGCCCTCGTGCTCCTGTGAAGGGAGAGGAACACAAAGTAGTGTCGGCCCCAGGCATGCGCAGTAATAAACCGCTGCTGGCTGAGCAAAGCGACACGACATAACCTGTCCTGTTCCTCATCTTTCTCAGATACTCAGCACACACTTGTTTGTGTGTCACTTGGACCGACTCAGATTCCGCCTAGGTCTGAGGCTGATTACACACGTGAATTAAATCAAGTTTTAAGTTTGTTTGATTCATCAATAAATTGTTGGTTTTCACAGCAAATGCCCACAGAGTGCTGAATATTTTACTGGTTAAAAAAGACTAAGAAGAAGTCGACTGCGTGGGTGAGGGTTAGAGAAGGATTGACATGAAATGCCTGATTCTGTGAAATGGATAAACACGGTTATTCTACAGGAGGACTGAGTGAAAAGAAATTTGTACTGTTACTTTACTTAACCAAGGTAACAGGTAAACATTCCCTGAAGAGTGAGTAAACCCCTTTGTAATCAAGTCCCTCTCTCCCTCCGGTGTTTGAATTCCCCACCTGACACACGTCGATCAAGCACTGTTAGCAGCCGAGTGATGTAGAAGCTCCTTTATGGACTTTTGAATGGACTCAAGGTAAACGGGTTCCATGCTGTATAACCAAACATTGCACACGTACAATATAAAAGACATGAAATGGCCAGGATGGGATTAAGGACTAAAACAGGTTCAATAGCATAAGGAGAGAGAGAGAGAGAGACAGACAAAGCCAGCCAACTCTTGCATAAAAGGAACAGTAATAAATGAGCTCTCAGTCCCGTAAAATGCTGTAAGGCCCCGTAATAAAACCTCACAGCCAAAGATAATGACTAAATGCTTTCATCAAACCCTTATGATCAGTCAGGCATGGGAGACCATAATAAGGGGAAATGTGAAAATGTTCTTCTGGGTCTGTCTTAACATCACTACATTACTTTCACCTACTTCCCGGACGGGCTGGACCGGGTCAGACACAATGGCGTTTTAATAGGTTTAAAGGTTGGAGCGAGCAGGTTCCATTGGAGGCGCTTGAGGCAGACGCCAGCTTGTCGCAGACGACATCTTCTGGCCTGTTTCCAGATGCTTTGAAGCACAAGTGTCCCTGCGAAGCGCACGGCCGGATAAGAAGCGAGCGGCACCGGAGCGAGCAGATGTGACCGAGGAGAAGGTGAAGGGGTTTGTTTATAACGCAACGCTGTGCAACTTTGTAGATGCATGCAGAGTTACGTCCGGGTTCTGTATCAGAGGTGTAACGTCTACGTCTTCTTTTTACTCTCAAACTTTATGCTGAAACTTCCTGTCAGAAGGCAATTCATTACTGAGAAGGAATCCATTGTTTTGCTGGGTCCTTATTCCTTAATTCCCTCTCACTGGTGTTCAACAACTTATATATTTGTCACTACGACAGATTAGAAACCACATTGGCAGAAAACGTAGATTGTTTTGTGTCTTAAGGGGGGGGTGGGGTTGTTACAGTACTGGCCCCTCTCCGTCATGTACTCAGTTTCTGGAGTTGTGATTATTTCGATACTGGATTTGTGTAACATCATGTTCTATAGGGGATGTGACCGTCCTCTTCCTCTTGGAACTAATTAGACAGGCAGTTATTCCAAAACCTTTTAGAAAAGTCCAGAGTGAGTTGGTCGATGAACCATGACGCTGCTATTTTAAGTTGAAAGAACTGGTTCAAGTTCGAAAGAGGCTTAAAGAAATGGATCAATTAAAGTTGTACATGTTAATTAGTTATGAATCAATTGATGATCTTCAGAGGCCCTTCACAGTTAATTTACCACCTCCTGGTATGACGGAACACAGAACCTACTTTACGATAGAACTTTATCTTACAGACATATGACAGCAGTTTTGCTTCTGGTCGAACCCTTGACAAGAAAGGAAATAGGCATATTTGTCAAAATGTCACACTCCTGCTTCCACATTAAATATTCCAGGAGGAGGAGGAGGCAGCGAACAGAGCTGGTGTGAGCACGTCAGCCGAGTAATCGTGAGAACGCGCCAGTTTACAAACGCTGACGCCACCAGTTTACATAAATATGACACAACGCTCCCAGTCGCACAGACTGTGGCTGCACCAGTGGCCGTAAAGCATGAGTGAGGCAGCTAATTTACTGGTGCACTGCATCTGCACTCTCATGCAGATCTAACCTTGACAAATGCACAGACTGAATATAAGCACACGCCAGCGTCCTCCTGTGCAACTCCATGTTGTCTGTCAGCTCACTGCTCTGGCCTAACAACCTGATGTGTGATTACTTTCCTCACATGCACTTTTTAATGAGAAGAAAACGACCATTTGAATCGAGGGGCGAGACCAGTTATAAATAAACTGGAGGCTTTAAGCATTGCAGGGCCAGAAATCATCAGAGAGAGCTGGGGCAGAATGAAAATAAAAGCTAAAAGAAACATGGATATTGGACATCACAACTCCAGAAAATGATGCAGAGCTTGAGCACAAGTCATCAATTATAACTGTAAAAAACAAAACAAAAACAAATATATAGAAATTAAATCATGAAAGGCAATGTTTTTGTAAACATAAATGCATATATGTCCCGTTTATTCTGCAAAACAAATGTTTGCACGTACACATACGTCAGGGAAAGGCAATATTGTGATCCAAGATGAAAACTATAAACTTTCAACGATAAACTTTATCTCTGCTGCCACCAACCGGCTAAAAATAAAACATCTGAATAAGATAAAACAGCGTGATGTCCTAAAATGACTCTTCCCATGATATTTAGCGGCGCCGTCTATTCCCAACTTGATAATAGTGTGTCTCAAGCTCCTCTGCTCAGTCTGTGCTTAAGTGGACAGATGTTACATCATTATTTCTTGGATTTTATTCGACTGAAATCTGAAGTTTCACAGTGAACCCACTGCCAACAACCATTGGGAGGAAGTCAGGACTGTTTACAGAGGATTATACAAGACAGGGACAGATGGAACTCTGGCTGCGCTAAGACAGTGTGTGTGTGTGGGGGGGGGGGGGGGGGTGTAACCAGGTGTGCCACTGTATGTACTTTAATAATAAGTCTAAGTCAAGGGTGATTACTGCACGTTACACTGATTTAAATATATATCAGTTAAACTTCAATGGACATGATTCACTTTGCAACAGAGCCAAATGAGTGTTGGAAAATATGTAGAGTGAGTACATCAGCAAATAAAATGCTAATTACATAAGGCAGGCAAATGAATTCAAGATTAAATTGGATGGATTTTATGGGAACGTGTTCACAGGCAGGACGGTCGCAGGTCGACAGCAGCAGCTCTGTGCACTTAAACGGGGCTAAACCTGCTGTTTTGGAGGCTTTCCAGCTCGAAAGCTGCAAAACAGCCTGATTAGTGAGAAATTCAACACTGAGCAGAGCCAATCAAAACCAATTATTGCCTTGTTCCTTTAGTGGAGTTAATCTGAGGCTGTAAACAGAGGGTTTGGGAACGCAATCGTTTGAAACAGCACATCTGCCAAAAAACCAAAAAGGCAAAAATAATCGGAGCTGTAATCCAGCCGCTTTGTCCATTCACCATATCTCTCGAATTCCCTGCAAAATAATAAGGATGGTTTTTCAAGTGATCTCGACTTGCCGGTGAAATTTATCCAGTTAGTTAAATTCAGACTGACAGAATAACTTAGATTTCTAATAAGCTCAAAATCCACAAAAAGGAAAAGTCCAGGGAAATTTCATATTTGAAATACAATGCTTTCTTTAGGAAGATAAGAATCTGTCAGTTTCTTACAATATTAAAATAATAAGACTATATTTATATGGGCCCAGTCATGTAGTAAACACAAAGTTCACATCTGGACTGACACAAAGAAACATATTATCACGAAAAAAGACCGCGGCTAAAGTTATTAACATTCAAATGATTCAAAAATACTGTATTTAAAACCTTTCCATAACTCTACTTCTTTCACACAGATCAACAAACCACTGCTACTTTCATTGGTTTTTATCTCGACATGTGTTCGATGGTTCGGCCCTGGTGGAAGTGTGCACGCCACCCAGCAATGTCCATCTAGTTCTTATGAACTCTAATTGGATGTGGCCGGACTAACTCTAATATTACTGAGCTCATCACACTGTAGTGATTACTACACGTGAGTGAGCGTGAAGACACGAGTGGGAGATAAAAGTGACCCTCCTCCTATAGACGGACTGGAGATGCGTCCGGACTCATTCATTTACACCTCGTTATGAATCAACAGGAGCGCACCCGTGAGGTCCGTCACTTGTGTTGAGCTGCTGCTGCTGCTGCTGAGTCAGAGCTGCTTGCACTCTCCTTCTTTTATGCCTCGTCCTCCTGACAGTGTTTTGTGGGTTTGGCAGATAAATGGGCAACAGACTACAGAATAAAACAACAGATGGTTTGTGCCGTCCAAAGAGCCTCTTGAACGATAAAACGTTATTCCTCTGCTTTCCCTCGCTGTTGTTGCCCTGCTAGCATGACTGCGCACGCACGCACACACACTGCACAGACAGAAGATCTGAGGCATGAGAACTGCAAGGCAAGCAGAAAATATGCCTCTGGTCCTCTTCATCTTCGCTCCTCTCCTCTGCAGCTCAGGCTCAGTCCTGTGCACATCGCAGCTGCTGTAAAAACGTTGTTTTTTTTTTGTTTTTTTCAGCTTTCAACTAAATTCAAGCGATTATTTTGAATCCTAAAACGTTGAACCGATCAAAGCGCAATTTCATGAACTAAATAAAATCAGATCCTTTTTTTTTTATGTTAAACGAGGTCGTGCTGATCCTCTCACATGTATTCAGGTTCTTTAACGTCATCTTCTATACATCCAGCGCGGCTCATACATGCACCGAGTTCGATGCTTTATTATGGGAACACGTAGCTCCTTCAGCATGTTTCCAGTCACGTGGGAAAGAAGAACAGATTTCCATTTCCTCACGAGGGTTAAAGTTGGACCGGATCTGCTCACTGCTGGTTTTGTAGGAAGGTATATTTCTGAGCGTAGGAGTATTATATCCTCATATCAGCCCTAAGCAAATGTGATGCATGGAAGCCGCATACCTCAGCATCTCGTGAAGAGCTCAATGAAAAATGTGGCAGAGTATCGTGTTGGGTGAACTCTCTGGGGAGAATGTATAGCAGAAGTAATCAATTATCACAGCTCCCCTGCACATACCTTGCAACGGCCCCTTGATTATTTAAGGGAATTAGCTATCGATCAGCTAAGTGAGTCAGCGGGACAGCCACCAGCCAACTAGCCGGTCAGCCGCACATGACGACTCCCCTCTACCTCTCGGCAGCAAAGGGGGGGGGGGGCTGGTTAAGCACTTGCCACTTACAACTTGGCTTTTGACTCGAGATGACTGGAAGGGACTGCAGATGCAAACAGGTGCTCATTATGTATGGGAGGCAGGCAGGATCAAATCAAGGTCAACAAATGTTGGAGAGGCCTGGAAGTCTCACGCCATATGCCAGACTGCGGCAGCGAGGTGCGGGCCGAGCGGAGCCCCCACCTGGCCCCCAGGTCGTTATCACCGTTCTCATCCAGGGGGCGTCTGTATTCACACCGCACACACACGAGAGTTCAGTCACGACAAAGAACACATTGTCCTCAAGCTGAACAGTTTACAACAGCATCATTTAAAAAAAGAGGCTGTCTTTGACCTGATGCCGGCGAGAGTCCTCTGGGAGACGTCGCTGCTGCAGTGGATTCTGTTTGTGAGTGGGAATCACAGACATTATTTATACCAAAGCAATAAAAATGTTTGAAATGAAACTCTGCGAAAACAATATGTCGGGGCGATGGTATCATGAAGTGAGTTCCGAGCAACTGTTCATCACACGATACACAACATTATGCTGTGTTGAATAAACACACCGAGGGAGGTGAGTCACAGAAATGCACAGCCACTGCAGAAACTACGAAGAAGAGCATGATGGGACCCAGTGTGGCCACGCCTCCAGTGGCAGCTAATTACCACTGATTCTCCTGCTGTATCCAGGGGGAGTGGATGGAGATAAATGCGTGAGAGGAGATAAATGCACACTTTGAGGAGCCGCACAGTAAAACCAGGTGCTCACACTGTGTCCCCTGAGTAATCGTTGCCCTGCTTTTTGAGGCCCTTACAGCGCCATCATGAAATCCTCAGTGTCAGTCAGTCTCTCGGTGTCTCGGGGTCCCGGTGCTCTCGTGATGCGTATCATGCTGTTCTGGGGCTGAGCCGAGGAGCTGATTAAAATCTGCCACAGCCCACTGAGCAGAGGACACTCACTCCCGTCCCGCAATGCAGAGGATGAGGCTCCTTCTCCACTTTCTCTAACGTCATATGCACCTTGTTTTCCCAGTTCCTGGTCCCACTGTGTTTCAGGAAATGTCTCTGAAGGACTTCACAGTGGGAAGAGAAGAGGCAGAATGTATTTTGGTGAGAGACTCAAGGTGTATCTCGACAGACGGGCAAACACCACAGCAATATTTCTTCAGACAGGCTGTGATTACATGCCGCATTACAAAGCGACTCATTACCGCTTATGGCGAATTAATTACATGCCTCTCAGCCGAACTAAATTAAAGCCTGCTTGGTAGTGATCCTCAACAGAAAGACTGATGAAAAAGGCTAATCTGATAATCGACAGTGTGGAAACGAAAGGCTGTTAAAGGTAACATTAGTTAGAGTCTGGAAAAATAACTGTTTACTTACTTTTTGAGGATGAGGTGGATGGAAAAATGGTGAATTGATAACTATTAATTATCTTGTACCCAGAGAAAACCCAGAGAAAAAGAAGTTGGTGATATGCAAAGCCTTCACATAAAGATCCTGACCAGTCCAGGAATCAGACCGTGCCATCCACCTCCTTTTGTTACCATTAAAAAGGTGTGGCCATTTAAGGAACAGCTGTGAAAAATTAAAGAGAACAAAAACTGAGAAAATTCAGAGCCATGTTTGTTGCCCTGCTGTTGATCTTAGTTCAGTATTTGCCCTCTAAGTTTTCTCCATGGTTGAATTCAGCTTCACCCCCTGAGACAGATGCAGGTGCACAGCGGTAGATCAACAGTTACCGTGCTTACCGTTCCCATAACTGTGCTCGACCCTGTTCTGTAATTGAACAGATTTATTCCTGGGACACATTGATCACGCATTTCTTTTCCATGTTCACTCAAAGGGAACATTGTGCAACTTCTTCCTACTCATTTTATGTTTCTCAAGGTCTCTGGCAATTGCAGTTTTGCTGACTGTATTCACATTCCCAAAAGTGATATTGTCTGCCAGCGCGCTGCAACACATTTCCCCTAGTTTTATTGCATCGGTGCCAATTACAATGTCAACAATGGAAATATCCTGGCTGGATGAAAATGCTCTGAGGGGAGCTATCTTTGGTTTCCACGGTGAAACAAAAAAATAAATGAATGTGGAAACGCGAAGGTACTGTATGGAACTGCTGCATATATTTTAATTGAATCTTTTTCCAAGTAGACCTGTTCAAACAACGTTAACCCTGAGGGACGCTACTCTCAGCACGCAGAAGGCAAAACGTCAACGTTTTTGATGAACGAACTCCAATCCTTCCTGACTTTACATACAGTGGCAGTTAATCACAGAACAGCTCCAATGCATAATCACAACTTCAAAAGCAGATCCTTTTAACCTCTGTTAACTCAAATCAAGGACCAATTTACTGCATAACTCAGAAGGTGACTTTGGCTCCTCAAGACTTGAAAGGGCCATTTCAGTCCGGGCGTTCTCTGCAGTAAAACGATGTCTACCAGAAACTGAGAGAATAATTACAACAATTACAGAAGTACAGTGCAGAGCAGATGGATGAAAGGAGAGATCATTACAAAAATAATGTCATACAAAGTCTGACTAATGCTGAAACTAGATCAAAGTCTGCAGAAGATGAAATAGTGCCTGCTGCACGGCGGAAGGTTTTCAAATCTAACCGCAGAATTTGCAGGATCATTTGGAGATGTTAAAGTCAGACTCAAATCACAACGCCCTCGCCTCATTATTTGTGTGCATTGGTGAATTTCCACAGCTGAGCAGTGTTGATTCAAACACACTAAGAGTAGCACTCTGTAAATCAGTGAAGTCAGTCTGATCCCACTGATCAGCATCACGTGATGCTCCTTTACGTTCTCATGCTAAACGTTCAGATGCTGGAAACAATATTACCATCGATCTAAGTTCAGATACATGACACATTTATTGTCATCAACAGTGAAGTAGGCTCTCCTTCCCCCTACTGACTCATGGGGATGCATCTGTTGTCATGGCACCCATTACAGGTCGACTTACAGTGTCACTAAATTAGCTTTAAGCTCGCTGCCAATAATAACGGTGCATTTTCCCGGAGGGAGGTGAGGGGTCTTCAGCTGAAATATGCAACTTCACCACTAGTTGCCACAAAATTCGACACAGTGCACCTTTAAATGAAGAATCTGGTGCCACACATCCCTGAGGGCTCATCCTGTGTAAGAATGAAACTTGTTCACACTACATTCTACGAGGGAAAGCTCCACAGTACAGAAAACTACATGTTGTGTTTCTGCTCTGTCCCCAGGGCGTAACAGATGTGTCTTCCAACCTGTCACCTGCGCAGGTCATTCCACTCATTGGTTATTTATCTGGTGGAATCAGCCAATGTGGCTGAAGTGAAAACTTGCAGACTGAAGTTGCCTCTGGTTCCTGCGTCTGATTTATGGACTGTCAACTGGAATCACACACTGGTTAAGCAGCAAAACATTCCAGCAGCTGGGAACACAAAAATTAATACAACCGCAGTGCTAACAATGTTTGGATGCTTTGTGAATCAAAACACACTCATTTATGAATCTATGTCCTGATAAATACATTGAAAAGACCCAGAGTCAAACTGACGTCTTTGTAGGTTTTGTAAATACACATTTACAAACCTGTAACACATCCTGAAATGGCACAGGGCTTCTTTACTACTGTGTTACATCAGACTTTTCTTTAAAATACACTCAGAGCATTTGAAAACTAAAGTCTAGTTTGGCCTGAAGTGAAGAAACTTGTCTATGACCTCTGAAGCTGCACCATCTGTTCACTAACGCAACTCCTCTTGGACCAGAGGGTTTACCACTTAAACCATTGGAGATTTGACCATCAACCCTCTGTGAAGCGGAACAGTATAGAATGACAAATAGCCCCACCAAGGTCTCGTCCATGAATCCAACACATCCAACACATCGTCGCAGAGATAGATTCCTGGATCTGCACCAACCTTTAACTGGTTCTTCCTGTGCCCAGACGAGAGTAAAAACATAACCTCCTTCAGGGCTCTGAACTACTTTCGATACCCTTGTATTTCCCTTGCCAAAGACACAAAGCGTCCACCTAACCAGTTAGGCTATCATTAGCCGTCGGCATTGACACCTTTATGAGAGAGTGTTGACCTGAAAGTCCTTTGGCAAAGTGGCAGAGTGAGACCAACTCACAGGAAACTGATCTGGTGTTTATGTTTAACAAGAACGCTCAGAGGACAATGAGCAATTAATCAGAAACTAATCATGAAAATGAATAGATAGTGACATTTTAATTTATGAGAGAAGTAGATGACTGTCTAAAGCTTGTTATCTTATCACTCAAAGGTGGATTTGTTTTCACTCAAATTATAAAAAAACTCAAAGTTTAAATACAGTAGCTGGTTATCTGCTCATGACCTCATCACGTCATCGTCGTGTTGTGTCACTTAATCATTTCTCTCACGCCTGTGTCTCTTGGTGGACGAGTGACAGCAGAAAAAAATCTGAGGTGTATCAGAGCAGAGCTTCAGGAAATTACTCACGCTCTGTGGCGTGATCTGCAGCAAAACACCAGGGACATGTTACCTTCACAGAGGCACGGATCACCTGCGGAGGACATCTTTAAAAGTGTCACATATTGCATTCATGGAATGAATCCTATGTGTTATGCTCATGTTTGTGCTTTTGACAGAAACAGAAGGCACATTTATGGTTTCTTTGTCTTCGAAAATGCAAATCCATTCAAGGCCTATACGTTCACATATATGTGCAGCGGTGAGCTCATATGATTCATTTTTCACCAAACTGTGCATCAGACTCTTTCAAAGTAGCACACAAACTATGAACGCTTTCTAAAATGTGTGGTATTTACAGTTTTTTAGTTTTCGTTTTTGCATCAAGGGCAAAAAAAAAAAATCAGAACGCCAGTAAAAAGTGGATCCAATATCAAAACAACGATAACACTGCAACGGGACGTAAGTGGGATTTCATGGACAAAGTTTGAGAGCGTTTGATAAAACATTCATTTGGGGTTTCCTCTGTGGACCATGTGCACAGCTCTGATCTGCACTTTTTCCACAGGACTGCAGCCGAAGCCGCGAAGATACATGAAGATACCGATCAAACTGTTGTTCAGATCTACAATTATGATGACGAGGAGCCAGCCTGCGACCCCATGCTGCTGTGGACTAATCGGCTTCCAGATTCCAGTGCAGCACAGGCTGTGGATGAGCCACTCCAAACTGTAGGGACGGCAGTTTTAAAAACTTTTTTGAAATAACAGGGATGTGAGACATTATTCACATGTTGAAGGACACAAACAGAGATTAAATTACAGTAGGAGCATCTTTATGGAAATATTATTTTGTTCCCAGGTTCACACAAATAAGAAACCTTTTATTTTTGAGTTCATCAAAATTGATTGTTTTACATTTATTTCTTGCTTGTTTCTTCCAAGGAGATTCTGAGTAATGACAGATGGGTTTCTTTCAGCTTTTACAAAAATAAGACAAAGAAACAAGAACAAAAGCAAAAACTACAATCAACAAGTTTTACATTATTGTGATATATCATTCAACTATACATTTTCGGCTTCTTTGTCTCAGAGAGGAGAAGATGTGACCTGGAGTGTTCCACACCAGTGTAGCAGAAAGGCAGTCCTCCTGCTCTAACCCTGCCAGTGGGACACTGCTGTGCAGACAGGGCCTGTTCCTGCTGCATTCTACATGCTTTTCTCCGAGATTAAAGACTTTCCCACTGCAACCAGAGCACCGCATTTAGCTCGGAGATACCGAAATGAAAACAACACAAGAATAAAATACAAATCCGACATATGTACCGTGAGTCAGCTGGGATTACGGGCGAGAGGAGATTTTAGCAATAAGCTTGGCTGTTGTTGAATTAAGGTCTTTTTCTTTTTAAAGGAAACATGAGGCTCTCTCACGGTTTCTTCCCTCTAGTGTTGCACAGATGTTTTGAGAACAACATTCTAGAAAGTTAATCATCTCAGAGTCAGAGGTAAAGGGAGCTCCTCTTCCCCATAGAAGACATTTAAGCTCCTGAAATCAGATGTCCCATCAATACTCTGCCATGTCAAGTGATATCACAATTCCCCATTCTTGAATAATGCACACCTAGCAGCTAGTTTGGTCCCCCGAATAAAATCAGATAAAGCGTGAAGTAAAGAGAGCAGAGTCTGACACTGCTTACATGTGCTGGAAAAGGCTGCATAGCTGGCCAATCATGTTTTCTGGGAGAGGGAGGTGAGGGGTCTACAGCTGAAATATACAACTTCGCCACCAGATGCCACTAAATTCTACGCACTGCACCTTTAATTGAAAAACCCAGTGCCCCACATCCCTGTGGACTCAAACCAGACGCAGTCCCTGCTCCCACCCCCAAACTGTTACACTACACGGAGGACACTTGCACTGCAGTGGCGCTGAACCCTGCCGCTGTATGTAAATAGAAACAGCACTGCCCCCACAGATATCTCATTAGTTCACACTTTTCTGAAATCCCTTTAGTGTGTTCTCTTCCTCTGCAGCACATACATCAAACAGCGCGGCCGTCCCATGGATGACATTTTGTCGTGACTTCCCTGAGTCTTCCCCTCTGGCTTCCACTTCCTGTTGCATCCTTGACAAGCAATCATTTTATAATTGCTGTGAGATAGATTGTGGTCATGTCAGAACGAGCAAACATGTCCTGCTTACATCGATTTAAATTGGTCTGTCTGGAGCTCCAGAAGGGACATGAGGTTGGGTTTCCTGTTGACATTTTGGGGTGGGGGGGGTAGCAACCCCCCACCTCCAACATGCAGATATGTGACTATATTTATTTCTCCCATGGAAAAGAAAATAAACCTGAAGAATGGACTATGACATTTCCTGTGAGTCACCCTGGATGTGTATTTGAATACTGCATATTTGTCTACAACAAAGTGGTTAATTGGAAATGGATTTCATATTGTTCATATTGTTTGAAAGCATATGAATGTACATTTAGGTATAGCAAAAGGTCAAGAAAAAGAAATTGAGTTATCTTTCATTTAAAATACCTTTGCATTGTGTGACTCACTGCTGTATATATATATATATATATATATACAGCAGTGAGTCATAATACACATATCACCTTGTTGAAACAGAAGAGATATTTATTGACTGACAGTGTATGTATTTAGTATCAAAACATTAACAGGGTATTAACATATTTCAAACCTTACACGCATGCTCTGTTTTATTTCTTATATTGAGCCAAGACCATTTCATAAATGGATGTTTCCTGCAGCAGAGTCCCTGCCTGCCTCTCCCTCCATTGTCCTCTTGCCTCCATCATTTCAGTTTCAAACCACTGATGTTGCTCATCCTGTCCTCCTCTCATCCTTTAGCGTTGGGAAAATTTATTCTCCTCACTTTTCATGTGGGAAGCATGTATTTGCATTTTATAACACTCCTCCCTTTTTTCTTTTGAGAATTCAGGAGCCTGCTCTGCTGGACGTCACGATTCAGCTTTGTGGTTCGAAGGCAGGTGGCAGAATTATTGCACCACTTCACCGTGATTCATTGATTTCATATGACCGGTGCGTATGCAAGCCAGGACTTCAGGGTGTTCTGCATGGTCCTGTAGACCAGCTGGGGCTTGCTCCATGTAACAGCTGTCCACCAAGATAACAGACTCAAATAAGGTGATGAGTGTGTGTTGAAGTTGCTTTAACCTGCACGTAAAGCTGAGTCAAGCTGCTGTCCACGTCCAGGCTGCAGGTATTAATACTATGTCCTCTGAAGTAACGTCTATTTCTAATTTCTCAGAGCGTGTAGTATCGATTATTCATGATTGTATTCCTGTCTCGCTTTTGATCTCCTGCCAGACTGCTGTTATTCCCTCCATGTTTTCCTGCGTTTAACCGCTCAGCTTGTACCAACGTGTTTCCACTGGTGCGAGAGCTTCACTCTAGAACTTAAGAGTTGTTGTATTTTGCCTTTTATCCTTATGGTCTATTAATAATTGATCTATTTTAAAGTGCAGCGGCTGCTCTGTAAAAGATGCCAGTGAATCAAATAAATGACTAACTTCATCAGCGCAGGGGAGGATTTTTATTTTGCGACCCCGGGGATGAGGAATATGACTCTGTGCACTGGCCCTGTGTCGCCTTTGAGATAAATATCAATTCTTAATAAAAAGATACAGTGTTAAACTTACATTTGTTTCGAGGGGACAGTGCTCATTAATCAACGGATAAATTACTGTGAATTAATCAGACTTAGCTGAACAGGCTAATTTTCATCTATTGTTGCTGCAGCAGGTTTATAAAAGAAAACCTGCTGAATAAAATGGCCATAAATCAAATATAATTACAAACCTATGGATAATAAATGTGGTCACGATGCCCAGAACAATAAAATGCAAACCGTCCAAACTGGTCAGCAAATCACAGTACAGATACTATACAAAGTAATATGAATTTAAACTACAAAACACATCAAATTTCAAAGTTTGCCATATGCTGTGAATTTATTTGTACTTTATCTATAGGATTTTTTTTTTCTTTAACTGTGGAATTGTTAATGCAAACTGCTTCACCGCTGTGATCATAATATACTTGACTTTTGTCTGCATTTACTGAAAGTTATATTTATCAGTAAAGCCCCAGAAGTGTCAGTGATTCTCAGCAACATCAACAGCTCGCCTTGCACAGCCTTCATCTGCATATACTACACACACTCTAGCACAGACACACACCACCTGTTTGTTCCTCTCCTCCCACCTGTGCAGCATCCAAATATACAAACAGCCAAAACAAATTCAGGAAGCGGTTGGAGCACCGCTGACGTCACGCTGCGTTAATCCCTAACCAGAGGCCCGTCTCACTCGCTCTCACTGAAACAACCTGTTTGCTGTTGCATCCAAGTAACATCAGCGAGCCAAGCTATTCCCAAAAAATAATAATAATAATTTGGGGGAGTCGTAGCTTCTGATTCGCTTGACCAACGTGTGCTGATGGAGTAGTGCTGCAGTTTGGAAGTATGAGAAACTTTTGAAAATTGTTTCAATTGCAGAGTTGATGCAAGAGTTGGGGGTGTAATGGTGAATGCGTGGGAAACCACTGAAGTTCTTGTAGCTTGCAGGTTTTCATCAGCTGTATGTTTTAGTCTCGCTGATGGTGCCACGACTTTAAAATGACAGTTCATCATGAAACCAGGAAATGTAGTTATTTTTAACAACCACTTTGGCAGGAGATTTACACGTGACATTAAATCAAGGAAATATTCTGCAGCAGACTGCATTAAAGACTGACCTGCAGGAGGAGGATTAAACCACAGATCATCAAAACTGGAGCTAAAATATATTTAGGTTGTAGTTTTTAATTTGGTCCATGCTAATTTAAGGCGGGTTAGGGTTTATGAGCTATACCTCCGCCTGTCACCGGGGGAGCTGTGGGGGTATGTAAGATTTGTGTGAGTTCACATGTTTGAGGAATGTGATGAGCTTCGTCGTCTTCTTCTTCCTCTAAGGGTCAAATTTCGTTGCTGGGGTGGAACACATGATGCTGAGCCCATCTCTCAAATGATTCTGCTGTTTCTGTTTTTTAAATGTTCCAAACAGACAGGCCGAGGAATACCAAAGTTAAGAAAAGACCACCACAGGCAGGAAAGGTTCATTAATGTAACTGTGTCATTAAAAAAATAAATTAATTAAAAAAACAGCTCATAGTAATTTTTTTTTTTTAAATTAATGATGTGAAGTTTAGAACAATGTGTAACTGGAGGGAAACGACCTTGAAAAAGCTGAAGACAAATCTGCACCTTCATTTTTATCCTGGTTTTACATGTGGCCTCATTAAACTGTGCTGCGGAACATTCTCTCCTGCAGTATGCATTATCTTACCACTGTCCAATCGTGGCTCACAGTTAGCACACTATTTATTTTCCATTCAGCTGCAATAGAAACACTATTATCTGCCTATTTGAACAATAAACACGGTCCTGATTTGTGTGCTCAAAGCTCCCCCCCCCCGCCCCTCCTCATGTGGAACCCAGGAGAGGTTCTGTTAGAGAAACTTTCCTGTTATTTCTAGTCATGTGAAGTTCAATATTACAATCATTACACATTATGCTACTCTGCTGTGCAGAGCCAGGGCTGCACACAAAGCAGGAAGTGCCTAAACCTGCTGTGGGATTAAAAGCAGGCTTTGCATAGCTAAGCAGTGAGATCCCTTGAAGCTGCCAGTCTTTTCTGTGTGCCAGCCTCACAAATCAATACCGACATCCGATGTGACAGCTATAGATTCAACAACTTTGCCTGGATCTCAAAGACGAGAGTTGACTTCAGTGTCTTCAGTGTCTCACACAGCGAGGGGCTATTGACTGTGTCGAGTCAGTGTGACCTGGAATTGCTATTCTTTCCTTAATCTCAGCTCTGCGCTGCTTTGTGAAATCATCAGCACCCCTCTCAGGCTACGCCGCTCTTCGTTAATATTGTAAACACGTTATCTATTGAAAATCTCTTTCACTCGCCCTCCCTCTCTGCCTTCCCCCAAACTTGAATCATCCCGTAATAAATATGGCGAGAGGGAACAGTCCAGCGGGAGGAGAACAGGAAGAGATTGCTGGGGGTGCTTGTCGAATTTTAAAGATCCATTATCACAAACTGGCCTGATTTAATAAGCACTGGGGGACGCTGGATTATTAAATCTATCTGTGCTTTAATGAAAAATTCTCCTAATTGATGTCGTTTCCCACTGAAAGTCTTCCTTTGGTCCCGATACGTTTAAGTAAATCAGTCTGTAGGAGACATGAGACATTTCCATATCTGAGAAGCATGACAGATCGCTGCTGCTGATTCAGCCGACCTGATGCGGAAATGATTTTATAAGGATGTGTTTCTCCATGCGTCTGTGTCAGCAAAGGTGGCACCCATGAAATAATTGCTCCAATCCTTTACAAGGAAACTATTATTTTTCTTTGCGTCGTTGACGAATCGTGTTTCTGCTCGACTGTGAAACATTTAAATCATACACTTCTCAAACGGGCAACCTCACAAGCTTGCCGTCGCGTCCTCCTCCTGCCTGTGCCTGCCCCGCGATGCGACTGCAGAGGAGCGGCCTCTGCGCCCACACCTTCTTTACATAAATGAAATAGTCCTGTCTTCAAGCTCTGCAGCTGACAGCTCATAAGCATGTGAATTTACATCGCTGAGTCGCATAGAGGAGGAGAGTCTGCCGTTTGAGAGGGAGCAGCAACTCCACTGTTGCCATTTAGAGGAGCGATTTATCATCAAAGTGTTTTAATATAAAACAGTTCATCACATTTTATTCCCTGTAACAGAACAAGGAAGTGAGGGAACACCGATTTAACATTCTCCATTTGTCTGTGCTAAGAAACGAGGGAAGCTGCTGGTTCAAACAGACAGAAGGGTAGTCTGACCTCGTTCCTATCAGGAGTGAGTTCAATTCTTATAACTTAAACATAAAGACCTTTCTAATGAGCTGAGTCCATCTGCCTCTCTTTTATAGGGTGTTTGAGGACAGGTGGTGATGATGATGGAACTCTCAGTTTGGTCAAAACAATAAATCTACCGCACTCGTAAAACACAAAAATGGCGAGTTGGACAGCGTCTCTCAAGTTCAGTGTTTTGCACGTGCCACCTTGTCTTCATCGCCACAATTATCATACATACATTTCAATTTCAATCTCAATTCATTTTTCTGATATTATATTTCACATTTTCTTAGTTAGCTATTTTTACTTTTAGAAATTCTGGCAAAGCCACTCCCCAGGGAAAAAGTATTTAATTCACACAAAGTACAGTATGTAAAGTAAAAACGTGCATCTCGGTTTGCCTGCACTTTTTGTTTGTGCATCTAATTCCCTCAGCAGCCGAAGTCTCTTCTTCACAGAGACAAAATGTGATTTCCTATTTATTATCTCCGGACCTGCGGTGGGCTCTCAGACTCTGTTACCTGCCGGTAAAGTGAGTCAGCTCTCCAGATTGCACGAAGCGTTTCAGCCTGTAATGGGTTTAGAAGACATCCTACCTGTGCGGCCTGTAACTGCATCACACACTTTGAACATCTAATCAGAAACATGTAGTTGTCTTTAACCCTGGGACCTGCTTCAGCCAGCTCCGTCTCCTCTTCTGCGTGATTACGTACAGCTCGCCAAAACTAGAATTGTCACGTCCATCTTTTCTTTCCCCCGAGAGCGTTTTTTCTTTTGTCCTGAAATCCTGATCTTGTCCACCATCTTGTGTTTTTGCTGCTGTTTTGTTCCCCTATAGCACAATTGAAAGTATCTTCCACGCTGCCACTCCAATACGGATGCTTCGTCTGTCCAGTGAATGAATCAATCTGCTGTGAACGACACAAAATGATGCTTCATCTTGTCAGACGTGTATGTCCTCTCTTCCACTTAACGGCTCGTGATTTTCTGCACACTTCTTGAATACTGAGAGCTCAGCTAAGCTTCCTTCATCCCAATTCATCTCTCAGCACTCACATATAAAAACAGTTCATTAGATTTGTGTGCATTATTAAAGCACAACAAACACGCAGGTGTTCATAGGCTCTGATGGTGTAAACTCCCAGATTGAATAGCCAGGGGTTTAAACCCCAAAGCTGTGTCATGAGTGAAATTCCATCCAGCAGCTCTAATGTAATTTGTCTGCTCTGATTACGTCGACGTGCTGAAGTCCCCTCAAATCATCTGCAGCCTCCGCACACTGTAGATGAACTGAGAGAGTAACTCAAGCACGGAGCGTCCTCCTGCTCTCTGTAAATGTCTTTCATTATCGTTCCCTGTTCTTTATTTGGATCGGCCATTTATCTGCGCTTAATTACCACATTTATTTGCCGTCTGACTTGGAAAGGTACATTAAGTCGAGTAACGTTACCTCGGATGACACAGTTCAATTGTCAACAGACAAATCATGGTGAGGAACAGAACAACTGAAGATGCACCAGATGAAGAGGGAAATAAAAATGAATTAGGAAGGGCCTTTGTGGACGGGACGGCATGTGCATGAATGGAAGTTTGACAAACAGTCTCTAAAGGCTGCAACAGAACTGCAGTGATGAGTTCATTCCCACATGCTGACCCCAGTCATTTAAAATAATTAAAACATAACCAATAACGCATTAGGCTACTGAGTCCTGTTCATGTTGTTAGCACAGCACTGGTGGGAACTTTATCAGCTGATTAGGTTTGTTGAATTGCTGAAGGACTCACACTGTTAAAGCCAAATATTATAATAATATTATTATTGTTATTTGTGTCTCCTCAAAAAAGGACAATATAGAAATGATAAATAATTCTTATTTTGCACAAGTCATTCATTAGGGAGAGAATTTATTTATTTGTTGGCATTGTAAATAAAACGACACTTCACTCAGAATAATTCCGGTAAATTCAGCAAGTCAAGAAGGAAAATACTTTATCAACAGCAGTTATAGTTGGAGCCACATTTGCACAAAATAATTCAACTGGGAAACGGTGTTAAACAATATTCTCGATTCAGCAAATGTCAGGGATCCACAGGGTCGACCACAAGGGAAATGAATAATTCATAAATCCAAATCACAACACAACTTCTCTCCATCTTTCACTTGACATTAGAAAATTGGAAATGACATTAATCATCACCAGATATGACCCGATCAACCAAAAACCAGATTTTTGTGCTTTAGATTTGAAAATATCTCAATACTCAAGTATCCCAATAAAAACAAAACAGAGATTTAACAGCCTGCCTCTCTTACCTTGCGACCTATCCTGATGTCCTGTTAGAGAACCACCCCCACCACTGTTGTTCAAACTGAATACTGGCTCCATTTTCTATATCAATTAGTGCCAGATCATCTCACACACTTCTTCCCAGAACCGCCCTGGCGATAAGGTGCCGACCAGTATCAAGCGTTGGGCGAAGGTGGCAGATTCAGTGGTAAATTCTTGCACATTATCAGAACGAGAAAAAACATTGCATTGCCCGGTGGGCTATTTATTTCCCTGCTGACGTTCAGTGGAAATGCATTTGTTGACGAAGTGTTGATATAATGCACAGAGGTTACATGTGGCCAGTGACAGCTGCACACGAGTGTCAGCACCTCCGCTTAAAGCACTCTCTCAGGCCTTCTGGTATAATTACAGCGGGGTTAATTATGTGTGTTCTGCTGTTCCAGGTACTCTGGTAAAGTGGCATGTGGGAGCAGTGAGTCATCATTCTGATTCACTTCAAAAAAACACGCTGAAGGACATTTTCTGTGCCCCATTCTTGACAAAGACAAAAATACCAGAGGCAGAGACTCAGACAGGATTCCAGTGAAAATGTTTCTCTCTTTTCAGGAGGGGCTGAACATTTGTCATCCTGAATTAGACTGAAGGCTAATTAATGAGCCCTATTCACAACAAGAAGGCCGACAGGAGCTCGAGTCCATTCAACGTCTCTGTGGAGTTTAGCAGGAGGGATGTCTGGGGGATTGGAAGTCTGCTTCATATGTAGATCAGGATTCTCCAGGGAAAAGGACTGAGGACTGGAGAGAAGGCTAGTCCTTGGCCCAGATCCCCTTCATCAATAAACTGGATAATCTATATAACAAGGAGTAGAGGACGATACAAACAGAAGTGTGTGCAGAATTGATCTTTGATCGTTATCCGCCTCAAGAGAAATGCTCTGCTCACAAAGATACAACCTGTTCACCAGTCGCTGCAATTCCAAGGTTTCAGGCCTTTCACTAATGCTGTTGATTTAAAGATGCATTGTACATCAGGTTCAGCATTTTAAAGAAGGATAACGCCGGATAAAGCAACCTTTTGAATTATGAATCATGCAACCACTGCTGAATCTGAAAGTATGCCTCAACAGATTTTATCCATAACTTAAGCAAATGTTTGTCTCCTGCATATTTTCTTCCCATATGCTATATACACATGATAATTTATGTTGATAAAATAGTTTCACTACATCTTTTTAATCAAATTCTACAAAAACTCCCACATTCAGGACAGCGTGCTGAAATTAGAGATCACCAATGGTCAATTAGGATGTTCTATCAGTGTTTACAGCAGACGGAGTACATGAGGAGTAATTTAGAATACTTATGTGTGAGTAATTCAAAGCAAACACAGTAACTTGGTGGTGAGCGGGTGTGACTGTTCAATGTCGAATGGCTCCTGAGCTGATACTGGATTTTAGCTGGAGGTGTGAGCACGAGACTAAGGTTTTATTTTTTGACATCTTGAACAGCAGTGCGATGATGATCTGTCTCTAGAAAGTCTCATATTTTTGATGATGCATATTAAAGCAACGTAGTTAACCGATTTTAGCTGAGGGACCTCAGTGGTGCTGGGGGGAGTCACGGTTCACTGGCTCTCATTAACTCTGCTGAGTGAGTCCTGGAAGTGTTCTGTACCTTTGGTGAGCGTTTAGAAGCTGATGCAAATTACTGAGCCAGTTAAGAAACAAAACCCCAAAGCTCAAATGTTTCACTTCATCTCTTCCCGTTTCTTAAGTGAATCCATCTGATGGAGGAACAGTTCACTTACACCCTGTAGGTGCACCAGAGATAAGGGACCTCCTCTGGTCTTCACTGCACAGGCATAGCTTTATTTTATGCATGCACCATAGGTGTTTTCACCAGGATGGGTTGTCAGTATCTAATCACTTAGCACAGCAACACCTCAACACATGGCAGCACTTCAACACCAAGAATTATATAAAAAGCAACATTTTCATTGGCACTCGATGCAGGACAGAAGAAGCTAGCCTCCGCAAGAGAGAACTAAACATCTCCTTACCTTGACAGCTAAGCCTTAGCATACTGTTCGGTTCTGCAGCTACACATGCTTCATATCCTTCAACACATGCTGACTCAAGGAC
Organism: Pseudorhombus dupliciocellatus; assembly: GCA_016785235.1. Lineage (NCBI taxonomy): Eukaryota > Metazoa > Chordata > Actinopteri > Pleuronectiformes > Paralichthyidae > Pseudorhombus > Pseudorhombus dupliciocellatus. The sequence continues at coordinate 2,854,396 of JAFBJW010009053.1, read as the reverse complement.
AGCCCCATAAAAATGAAGCCAAATCATTTGGATCGACGAGTTTCCATGTGAGTCATAAATCCCACATCTGAAATGTTAGTGGCTCAATTTGTTGAGCCCATCTTTTGGTGAGATCCTGGAGTAGTTTCTCCATGTCAACTGTTCTTATTTTCTAGTTTCTGTTTTTGATGATTCTCAAACGTGGCACCAAAACATGCAAAGGAAGACACAAAGGATGACCCGTACACGTCTTTATCCTCCATCAGATTGTGCTTGTGTATTTGCTCAGTTCCTTCCTTTCAAATGGAATTGAAGACACTGGCATGATTGACCATCAGTGAAGTGCACTGCTCTGTATTTTGTCTTTTAATGAGGTTTTCTGCCTGTTTTCTGTGCTCTGAACATTATCGATCGTACCCACATTAATTTTCCCCACAGGCCTCAAATTTCTGCCATCTCAAAAGTTGCACATGGATAGAGTCTGAAACACTGAAAATATGGACGTTATCCTGCAGCACTTTCAGTAATGAACACATCACTCTTGTATTTTAAAAAGGTCTCAGCATTAAATACATCCTCCAGCATCAGTAACAAGAGCACAACTAATAGACCGACAATGGGCTGGTCGTCTGTTGTGACCTTTACATAAGTCCACACACTCGTGGCCTGATCACAGTTTAAACCGACAAACTTGGAATACTTCTCCTGGCTGTGACTTAATTAAATATCTTGCTGACACTGATGCTGAACACTGCCTGAAACAACCTGACGCTAATATTCACTGATGCTTTTCACGCACGGCACTTACTTAATGGAGTTTAAGGAAATTTGGTGATTGTCTGTGACAAAGTCGACCACTTAATATAATCAGCCACTTACCTGCAGCTGTGAAATACTTTGAAGTCCATGTGGATAAAGTTTCTGTCTGCAGGAGATGAGAGCAGCGGCATAAGTATGCATAAAATGTGATATTTATTTGGATATGCTCATCTCCTTACTTCCCCCCCAAAACATCCAGACATTTTCTTTTAAACAGGGAGAGGAAAAAACCTGCAGGACCGCCTCAGATTCTGGACAAAGTAACAAAACTTCGGGTACTAAGTGACTTCCCAGCTCTTGTATCTTGAAGAGGATTAATGATGCATGAACGACATCAAACTGCATTTTGGGATCTGCTGTTGTCCGTGTTTAAATGTCAAAGCGATGGAACAAACTGTAGTTTATGAAAGAGTAATGGTTTAAAAAGTGATATTTTGCTGGAAGCACAAGCACAGAACACAGCAGGGGACCAGACGTCACACACAACAGTGCCGTTAAAAGGTTTGTCATTTTATCTTTGACCCTGAAGCCAGTTTTTATTTTTTTCATGTTTAATCATTTAAATTCTTCAGACTATCTGGAAATTATAATATATATACTAAAACATATATAAACAATATATATTAAAACAAGAGAGGAGAGATTTTTGTTCAACTTTGTGATTTCCTGCTGTTTACCAGCGGAGCTGTCTTCACTGAGCTGAGGATAAAGACGCAGAGCTGGGTCAGGAGAAAATGGAGGAAGCTACTCTCTAGTGTGAACAATTGATTGCACTACTGCCGTCTTGGGTGTGTACTATTAAATGATGAATGGTGAACACTCCAGCATGTTATATTAATGGTGGGCCATATTAAATAATGGATGTCGAAAACATACAAGGGTTTTTTTTCTGTTGATCTATGTCGCTGAATAATGCTGCATTGCTGTATATACTTTAATCGAATGTAGCTATAGAAAAACAGGGAAGTTTACAATTCAAGTGGAGACTTCCAATAGGTTGCGTCTACTGTATGTTCTGGTGCAGCCAACACGGGACGCCTTAATGACCGATTTTTGGAGCTTAGAATTTTTCGGCTTTGAATGTTTTTTTCAGGAACATTCACTCCCATCCATTTGAAATGAGATGTTTCTCGCTAACAGTGGTCATTGTATTGTGAAAGGTGGATGAAAGATTCATTTCTCTGCATCACAGAGAGCTTTGGTTCTGTGGTTTTTCATCTGACAGCCTGTTATTCCCCGGCAGCACTGGGACCTCAGAGACTCTATACAGGCCAATAGAATGAGTTATGGCCCCTGCTCCCTTGATCAGGACCTCTGATTCCCCATTTAGCCTCCTTCACGCTCCCCCTGACTGTCGCCACATAGTGACCGGGCAGCAACATCATAAATAAATCTAATTTCTTATGTGTTTTCATGTTGAAGTGCATGTTCAGATGAGCTCTGTGACCTCCGCATCAGCCTCAAATAGACAGCCGCTCTGGGAATCCTCATTCATGACCAGAGATATCGATTTTTACAGTTGTGCTATTAATGCTTAAAAAGAAATATTACACATAAAAAAAAAAAACGGACAGAGGAAATGAGCTGGGAAAAACAAAGAAGAAAGCATTGGAACACAAAAGAGAGGAGACAGCCGAGTGTCTTTTAAAATGTGAGTTGATCATTAAATAAATCTTTTCAGCGGCTTCATGCTGCGTATTAGAATTCATGTGATGTGTTCCAACAGGGTTCAAGATGAAGAACGAGGCTGGAGAGTCGCCACAGACACATTTGATGTTTTAAATGAAGCTGCAAACATGAAAACTGTTGGAAAGATGTGGTTTGGGAGGTTTTCACATTGCCATAGTCTGGGCACGTAGCCTGATGTGAATTCCAGCGGCTTTAATATCAAATCAGTTTCCATTTGATTTGGACGCTCAAAGCAACCAATTGACTTTAAGGCTGGCAGCTCATTGTCAATATAAATGAGAGGTGGCGTTTTTGATGGAGAGTAAAAATCAGGAATGCTCATTTAGCCGTGGGGTAAAGATTTAAAATCTGCCAGAGACTATTTTGGAGTTCACAGTTTTTTAGGCTGCAGTGTGTGAACGCTCTGTCGTATAGAAACACAACTGAATTAGATGAACAGAGCTTTTTGTCTCTACTTCTTTCATTTGATCAGCGACATAAGAAACAAACATGAAACAGAAGCTGACTCTAAGTATTTACATACTCCAGGCCAGTGCACACATGTTCCAGCCTCACAGGGATGTAAAGCAAACGTATTACTGTTGAGTGAAAAAGCACTCAACATATTTTACTTGTGTGGAGTCTGGGGCGCCATCAAAGATGCTTCCATCAAGGAAGAGCTATTTGCCACAATGGTTTTAGTGCATGAAAAAAAACAGAAGCGGGAGAAATCCATCAAAAAAAAAGTACATATTATTGATGTTTTTCATGGGAATTGTCCAGATGAATACGCACATACATGAGTAAATACATTTTCAGCATTACTGAAAGCTGCTGATATCAAAAGACAAACTGGATGTTTCAGTTCAGTTTCTTCCAATCATCCAGATTCACAATTACACCGCAGAGAAGGTATTGACGTCTGGGCCATGTGTGCATTTAAACAATTGGAAAATGCATTAACCTCAAGCAGTTTATAAAACATATGCACTGTTTAGTGAGCAGCTACGATCGACCATCACAGTATCTTCATAGCTTAAATTGCCACAATCAGAATTAATGCTGATGTCATACATTTATTTAAACGTGTATTTACAGTATTAAGCCAGCAAGTGTTTCAGATATGAAACTGGAGCTCTATTCCTTCACTGGTTTGTGTGGATTACAACATTTAAATGAGTGTCTGATGAAATCTTTTTTCTATTCTTGCTCAGAAATGTCATAACAAACTTTCATCCATAAAGTATTTCTGATTCTGAAAGGTCTTTATGTACACGTACTTTACATCAGTGCTCATCCATTAGAGGTAGAAGTACCTCCATTACGCTGCAGTAATGTCATCACCATGTGCCACGGATGATTTCTGTTAACGAACATTATGATTTTAGTAACACGAATTTCTGAATGAGCCAAGCAGGCAGACAGAACCTGTGCATGACTTATTCCGTTTCATGCTCCATTTCTATGCCGCGCACACACACACACACGCTCTTTACTCCTCTGTGACTGTCATCAAACATGCTCTTTCTCAGCCATCTTTTTTTTCTCTATACCCATTGTCAAGCTGCCATGACATTGTCGAGTACAATGCTCCTAAAATATGCATCGCTCTGGCGTCAAATGGAGTTCAAAGTGTGTTTGTGGCTCGAGAGCTGCAGAAGAGAATATGGGGCTTGAACAGGCGCCCGATGTGAAGGGCTGTGAACTGACCACAACCTAAGCTCCAATGTATATATACATTTATAACAAGGACTTCAAAGTGGCAAGGCCGCACGAGTCACACGGCACAGGTTCCCATTCGCTTTCATTCTGGGATCAGCAAAAGATCCACTTTTGTTTCTCTTTGATCATCAGAGTGCAGGTTCTCATAGAGTCTGCGGCACTTCCACAGCTGGGAATAAGAAACGGAGCAGGTGTCATGCTCATCTGGCAGCAGGTTAACTCACCTCATCGCTAAAATCCATTCAGCCCTTTGTGTTTGACATCTAATAAGTCCCAGACTTAAATTAAAAGCCCAGTAATGCCACGTAATCGGGCTCTGCCATGCTCTCTGTACACGCCCCCGTCGCACGTTCTCCACCAGGAATTAGATTGGGCTGTCGGAGAGCGACTCGCTTGCAGTTCTCACCACATCGTTCCACAGATCAGTCAATTTTAAAAGTTCCGGAGGTGGATGGAGGAAAGATTAGACCTTGCTGTAAGGGAGATCTGCAGAGACAACTCTTCTGCTTCTAATTTACCTGCTGTCTAATGATTAAATACACCGCCGGGTTTGAACCAGAGAGCAGCATCTCATCTAGGTGAAGAAACTGTGGCTGCAGCAGCACATTGTGATCAGAGAGTGAGATCAGACTGGCAAGAGAAATGACTCTGCCAGGACAAACAAAAACCAGCAGATCAGAAAATTCAATAGATCTCATACAGGAGATTTCTTTAAAGGCAAAGTTTACAATAAACTCCTGGTGCAGGAGTACACAGGTACTATCTCTACCACAGTAAAACGTAAATGTCATATAATCAAAATCCCCCTTTCCAGATGTTGGCTCATCCAGTGCGAAGCAACCAGCTGATTTCTCTTGGAATAAGCAATGTTAGCATATTTAGCAAGCTTCAAAATCTCCCTCCAGCCCATGACATTCGTCTTGCACAGTCCACCTCGTCCTCGTGCGAGTGTTTGCTGCTGTCATCTGTCATCATTTAATCGCCTTATTCACCTGCCAGCAGCTTAAACCCAGCTGCTCTCCTCTGCTGCAGAACCGGGTTTGAACCTGAGAGCAGCAGCTCATCTAGGTGAAGAAACTGTGGCTGCAGCAGCACATTGGGAACCCACCTGTGCTCCTCCCAGTGAATGTGAGAACCCATTCTTCTGTTGCTCACTCTAACCCTAATCCTGCTTTTGTTTTGCTCTACCTCAGGAACCTGTTCTCACCCTCTGCCTTCCAGCATGCTAAGCCTCACTTATTCCCAGATTCTCATCTGATTATCTCTGTTCTGTTCCGCTGAGCGATCCTGAAAAAAACACCCCGACTGATTCTTCCCTCGACTGATGCTTGAAAGCCTCTCTGCTAATACCTGGACCCCTGGATTTTCCATTTCCTTCACTATGGTTTGAAAGCACTCTTTGATTTTAAGAGCTTATCTCAGCCACAATTTTCTGAAAAATCACACACACAAAAACCCACTGAAATCTAGTTTGAATTATTCAATGATTAAGGCAACTGCATGGAAAAAATGAGGGAATAGTTTGTATATATATGTTTCCAGAAAACACTGACCCTTACATCCCTCCATTTTGTATTGTCTGACCATTTTGTCATTTAGGTCACCTCTTCCATTCTCTTTCATGTGAGCACCTGAAGCTTGAGGACAATAGAGGTGAACTCAACAAATATTCATGTGAAAATGTAGTCACATGGAGAAGGACACATCCACTCAGAAGTAACCTACATATCTGTCCCTTAGTTGATTACACAAGTTCATCATTTCACCGACTGAGAATGTCTAACTCAAGTGCACCTCACAACCTTCAGCCTGGTTTATCCTCCCCTGAATCCAGACTTGTGGTGAGGAAATACTTCTCTGTGAATTTCTCTCGGTGCAGGAAAGTAATGACAAAGTGCCACTTAACCTATTGCTTTGAAACACATCAGAGAAAAAATAATGCTCTGTGGCACATCTAATTCATCAATGCACCACTACACTCCCTTTTCTGTCCGGCTTCAATGCTGATGTATTTTTTTCCTGTGCTGCCTCTGCAAGAATCAATCTCCAGAAGAGCAGAGATTCGAAACATGTTCCGTACCAGTGGTTTGACCGGGTCAATTATCTTTCAGCTCAACTTATTAGCAGCACTCAAAGGGATAGTTCACCCGAAAATGAAAATTCACTCACTGTCCAGCACTATGCTGGTGGAGAGATGCACAACCTCTCGCCTCTCTCGCCTTGATGCGTGCTCACGATAGATGCCATTTATTTGAATTGTATTCACCCACCCCTCCATCAGCATGGTGGTCAGGGGGTGGGTGAGTGAGGGAGTGAGGGAGTTTTTCATTTCTTCGAGTGAACTATCCCTTTAAGCGTCAAACAAATCATTGGAAATCTGTCTTTATAATCCTGATGGAAAGATGTTGGAGCTTGTGGTGAAAATCAAAACCCTGATATAGATACTTGTTGCTTGTTAACATTGACCAGTGAGGAGGCTGCAGGTTTTTTAAATGAGCCCCTTGCTGCAACAGCTCACTTTGTAATTCACCTTTAGCTAGATGACAGGCGTCTATTAAAATGAGAAGACGTTCGACAACTTCACAATCAGGGAAGCTGCTAGAAATGTCTGCAACCTTGAGAAACCTCAGTGGAGACACAACTGATGTCCTCATGTTACCTTGCATGTGCTTGGGACGGCTTTTAAATTATTTAGGAGGCTCATCATCGAGATGCCCTCTGGCTGAAATGGTTTGACCCTTTATAGCATATACATTTAGCTTTATGGCATACCGTAAAGTACCTATTGGTCTCACTGTGCTCTTCTTTCTCTGGTTAAGGGGGGTCAGTGTAATTAGCCCAGTACCTAGTGTGTCATTTCTGTGGAAAATAAAGTTGTGGGGGTCAGGGTGCTGGAGTGTTCCTTATTTTCATGGATCTGTGCATCACACCTCTGAAACTGGTGTCAGTACCTTCTAAGTGTTCCAGGGTCTGGATTCCTGAATCCCGCTATATCTGAACAACTGTTTTATTTGACCTGAGCCTGAACACCACCTGCTGAAGGCTCTTCCAGAGTTGTTCAGTACTGACATTTGTGTTTGTTGATAGAATTGTTTGAAAACATGGTGGTTTGAAACTTCCGAGTACAAATGGGTGTTCGGTGATTCGAGCTGAAATAATCATTTTGCAGAGTGAGTGTGTGTTTGAATGATTCTGTTTGACCTTGAATTGTTCTGCTATTCATGTAAAGGTGTCCAGTTGGAATTAAACAGGTTTCTCATGCAGTTGATCAAAGGATAAATACGCTGAATGAATTAAAGGTCTTTATTTTAAGGCTAGTGTGCCAGACTCACAACCTGAAGGTGATATTAAAAGTGGAATATCTTATCTTGGAGTATTAATTTTTAAATTATTTCTTACAAAGAAATATTTCAGTATTGCCGATAATACATTGTTTATGTTATGACATTCATGGTGTTTTTATATCAAATGAAATACTTGATAGTGTGAAAGAAGTAGTGTGCAAGAAACATCACTGATGACTAACATATTGATGGAGGTCCAATTTGTGACTAGATTTTTTTTTTATTTGGTTTGGCTCAAGTTATCGCAGAGAAGTCACGTCGACCATCTTTGTAAACAGACGACGGTCCCATGTCACTATAGTTTGTTTTACAGTGTTTTATTAGCTGTAGCTGCTCCATCTGCTCCAAATAAACATTTGTTTGTGTGGTTTAGACTTTCTAAATGTTCTTAGTACCACACTGGGAAAGTAATGCCTGTGAATGTGAAGTATTAATTCTCCAAACTGGGGAATAGTTGAAAATAAATATATAATTGCAGTTTGGTTCGACAGTAGAGAGAACATACGCAGTTATTTTACAGCTCCGCCAAAATTTTCATAGACTTCAAAGATACACAAACATAATCAGTAAAAAGAACAGCCGAGTAAAGATGCTCTTTAATCTGGAACGAGTGGAGCTCGTGTGACACCACCACCCCCACCCTCCACCCCACACTCCTCTGTCTCCGGTGCCCTTTGAAGCTCAGACTGAAGTCGACGTACACGTGAGATTCAGGGTTGTATTAAATTATGGGGTTCTCACGAGCGTCAGCTGACACCTCATCTCTCGGGGCGCCGCAGAGCAAGGGTACTTTACTGCATGGAAACAACTCTATCTGTTTAATTACCCTCCTCTGAGGCATCAACACATCTCTGCACATTCACCACTCATGAATTAATGATGCACATCCCTGGCTGTTATTAGTCAGCTGCATTGGAAGGCAGGTCGAAGTTAATTTGAGGTGGTTGTTGTGTTTTCACTGAAGTGACTGATCCACAAACAACAGATACGGTCCCTCACCTGTCTCAACATGGTGTGCGGCCCTTCAGGGACTCTGTGGAGACGAGGCCAGCTGGCACTGGTGCTGAGCTCCTCTTGAAAGTTGTCATGCTGGATATTTGGAGAAAGTGGAATTAATTAGCCTTGGAAGTAGTGAAGCCCAGAGGGGGTCCAGGATGGATTCAAGATTATTTCTGTCGGCGTCTGCAATTAATGCAACGGATGTGAAATCCTGCCTCAGATGGTCAAGGTAACTCATGAGTCACTTGTCGCTCAAGTCACCATACCGCCCGAAATCTATCGTCTGTGATTGTGCCGTCTTCATTTTAGAATTCATATTAAATCAAGAATACTTCCAGTTGTGACTCTAGGTCTCAATTAGTTTAGTTAAGGAGGGAAAGTGTACAATGTTCAACAAGAAAACAGGGTTAGGGCTAGTATAAATAGAATTATCTATTTATTTTCATGTATTGGGACAGCTCCATTTGACTAGATAAGTGTATTTATTAGAGCTGAATATTTACATCATCTATTGCTCAAGCAGGTTTTTAAACTCCTTAGCGACAGATCATGAAAACATCTCTTTTTAATACATAGAAACATAAAATGGATTTAAATAAGCAGCTGGGAATTAAAGAATTGTTGGTAAAGGTTCAAAAAAGCAGTTTTAATGTTGAAAAGATTAGTAATGGTATATTTCCTCTCCCGGCTCCTGTGTTTCTCTGTACATTCAGGTGTCAGTTGACTTTCAAGGACTCAAGTTTCATAGTCTCAGTGTAATCCACTTTACTTTCACTTCAGAAAGTTGTACATCTATATATTGTTCAGATCCGAGTGAGGGAGCGACCTCCTCCATCATCTTGATGTAGCCGCCGGGATGATTTGAAGGTGTGAGGGTGACACACTTACAAGGATTACCTGGTAGTTCTTAACGCAGACAGAGATTATTCAATACAGATCCAGCTCGCGTTCAAAAAGGAGAAATGACTGAGACATGGTGATTTCAGATCTTCCGGAGCATCAGTGTCAGCCAGCAGTTTTTCAAATTATACCTGGGTGTGTTTTCAGAGCTGAGTCGACTGACGCGTTCATCTTTGCAGGTTTAAACTGCTCTCGCTGCAGCGGCACACTCTATGGCAGTGGAGCTTCTTGTATAATGCGAGCAATGTTTTCTGACTGTGAGTCTGATGTAATTAAAATTAGCAGATGGCCAACTTGTTGAACAGTAAGTAGGTTGTTGTCACATCAAACGCATCAGGCGCTTGTTTGTTATTACCTGTAGAGCGGCTGTGTGTGGATCCAGAGCAACACACACCTTTTACAAAAGAGCAGGGAGCATTCTGGTTATGATGCTGGGAATGTGGACAACATTCAACATCAACCGGCTGTTAAAAGACTGATCATGATATGATCAGTGTGAGAGTGTTTGTGTATTTATCATAATTGTTGTTGCCATTTTCCTAGGTGTCTTTTCATTGTATTCTTTTCAGCTTTTAATTTACTTTTGATGAATTTATTCGTTTAATTTGAACAGTTGAACAAATCTGATTAAATTTGAACATCTCCGGCTGCCTTCACATGGTTGTCCTGCCTCCTTGTTGCATCCTGCTGACTGTTATTGGTATCTACTTCTGTTTTACTGTCACTTTGTAAACTTAAAACAGTGATGTAAATTTGGCATTTATTATACTTAAACTATAAAATTGATTATTTCACTGGGTTGATATATAGAGGTTAGATTCTATGTACTGTATATGTCCAATGTGTATTGTTTCTAGTGCTGTATCAAATCAGCTTGGAAGTATCTTGTCATGACTTCAGTGTTGCAAAGAAAAGCTTGAGTGACTTGACAATTCCTCCCAATCAATTCCTCCTGATATTCCAGGAGGATTAGCAGCGAGAGAAAAGACTAAACTCACTCATGCCTGTCGAGGAGTGTGAGCAAAGCACATTACAATTCCAGACTGAATTGGCAGCCAATACCCTTGATTGGTTTGAAACAGCCTAGAAAAGCTTACAATTAAAGCTCCAGTGCTGCAAGATAGATGAATAAACTATGGGACTTTGCTCTTTCCCCAGGTAATAAGATGATAGACATCAGTGTCCCAGTGTCCAGGTCGTCTGTGCCAGTCTGTCTGGGTCACCTTCTATTGTCCTACATCTTTATTTCAGCTTTCACTTTAATCCGACAACAAACACGATCTTTATCCAGCTAATTCTCTGGATGCAGATCATCTGGGGACAGGCTCTTCCTTTGAAATGTTGGGTAGATAAAAGTAAAGGTTAGAGCTAATATCCTTGCCACTCTGCTACTTGTCATTATAATGAAATTCACCTAAGTTAACTCCCCACGGTGTCGACTTCTAAGGAGGGGGAAAAAAATGCTATTGATCGAGAGAGTTGTGGGGATTCTCCGAAGCATTTTCACAGCACATTTCCCCACATCAGCACAGCCTCGGGGCATCATAGTGAAAGCAGCAGACTGGTGTAGCTCTGGAGGAGCAGGGTGGAGGGACTTGATACAGGTGGAGTGAATATAATGACTTAGCTTTTGACATGCAGGGAGACTGGAGCACTTCGGGGCTCGGTGGCAGAACCCCGGCTCCTTGATCCTCTTGTTGTAGACTATTGATCTGATGAGTGAGCGTCTGGATTTTAATGGCAAAAAGTTTAAAGGATGCTAAAACATTTTCCGTTTCATTTTCTGCCTGCGGAAGCATCACAACAGTGATTATTTTTATATTTCAGATTTTCTCTCTTTATTTTAGCGTTCCGCAATTGTAGCATCTCAGGATTTGCAGAAATATTTCCCCAGCTCTTATGCACATTCATCCATGGCTCTTACATTGGGTTTCAGTGTCTGAGCCAAGGAGACTTTAATATTCACAATGGAGGAGCCCAGATCAAACCATCAACCTTTGGGGACAATCCATTCTTCCTCCCTGAGCAGCATCAAATCAATCACTAGCTAAAATGATCTAAGAATTTTGCTAAGTAAGTTAGTAATTAATATTTCTGAAGCATCTTTTAAAACCAAAGTTCTAATCACAACAAACAGAGTGAAACAAACAATAGAAGAGCAGAAGCTACATAGAGGGTAAAACAAGTAATTCATGAGGATGAGACCAATTTTAAATACTTAAGAAATAAAACTTCAAACTGCAAATGTCTGAAAATCTCATAAATTTCATCCTTATATCCAAATTAAAGACTCTGAAGGGTCGTCATAATAAATAATCAACAGATTTTAAACTTACTCTGGGATTTGATGTTAATCATCCAGCTAACAACACCTGAAACAATCTGCCAGCAGTTATTCCAATCAGCACCGTCAACAGTAACTATGTAGATATGAAATCTTCTCGTCTCTGCAGCACTTCAGAAATGATTGTTTGCAGAAATATTGCTTTTAATTCAAGTTATTGTGACAATAAAGCTTTTTATAGGCAAACCCAGAGTGAACGCTGTATCTAAGATCGTGAGTCTATGCCTGGAGCCTGCATTTACTGCAGAATTCTGTCATTGATATGAATTAATTAATAGGTCTTTAGTGGGAGACATATTATTCAAGAGCAGATAAAATGATTCCGAATTCACTCTTGACATTGATCAGATGGTGGAGAAACTCACAGCTACAACTTGGCACAGCACAACTTGGAGTTCTGCTGGCGTGGCAATTAAAGGAAATGTTGTGCTGACAAATACAATGAGCCAAAGGTTAAGCAAAACCGTTTTAGCTTCAGAATCTTAAAACATTTTCATTTTGATGGAAAGAGCAAGAGTCAGCCGTTTAAACACAAACCTTATTCCCCGGTCTATCAATTACAACAGCATGATTTATCTTATCCGAGAGTGGGCTCAGGTCAAGCAGAGCTAACGCCGAGCACTTACTGAAGAATGCATTTATGTGATGATAATTAATAACCCTTATAATGGTGGTTTCACTTCCATGGGGTTGACAAAGGCAACCTCCAAATTTTAGAGGTGAAGAGCATGAAACCAAATGTCCCATTGACATTTGCAGTATCTCTCTGCTGTCAGATGTGCGCTTTGCAAAATGTTCAGGATGTGAGAACTCACGTGTGCGAGTCGGTTGTACAGGATGCAGAGGTCAACATGGGAAGGGAGATGAGATTTGATAGCTTTTGGTGACGAGGCCTGATTTCATTGTCTGCACTACATTTTGCCTATGTGATGAGCAAATTACGCATTCACACACTAACGATGGCATGAAGACACAGATGTGTACTGCAGGTTTGTCTCTACTCTACTCCCGACAGTTGACAGCTCAAGATCACACATAGCTTTTTGCACATTTATCTTTTTTTTTTTTTTTTTAACAGTGATAGCAGCTACGGCTAACAGCTAAGAGCAAACAGAAAAGTTACAATGAAAGAGAGAAAAGTTGTGTCTTCTTCACAGACTCTGGCCCACGCAGCTTACTCCCCCACACAGATTGTTCCGTGGCTGCGCTGATGGGGGATTATTGAAAGTGCTGGAGCCATTATTTCCTGTAGCTCTAATGATGCTGGAGAACGACAGGTATCACAGACTGGTGTTATTATCACAGGGGAGACCAGATGATGGATGACCAGGACTGATCGCAGAAGCTAAAGCCAAAACATATTGCCACCTGGTTAGAGTAAAGGTCATAACCCCTGTCTGCTCCATGTTGGCAGATAGGACATGGGCAAAGTCAAATATGATTGAAGTGCATCAATAAATGTTGGGGTATTTCTCTTTTAATTTAGGTTGTAAGGAGTTATTTGATGAGGCAGGACATTTTCATGATTAATTTCTATGCATGTCTTCATCTGGGGAGAACGCATTCAAACTGGAATCAGTCTTGAAAATGACTTGGCTCTGGAACTATCAGGAACTGCTCAAGACAGTTGATGGCGTGAATCTCATTAAAAAACAAGGGACTGATCAAGTGCTTAGAAACTCCTGGTTTCTCATTGGAATGGACGTTTTAACGAGTAACGTCACAGGGATTTCATGCCCTGATGATCTCAAAGTTTAAAATTTCCCCAAGTTAACGATCAGAGCAGCAGGATCATCAGTCCAATGCTACAAAGTGATCAAGATGAGTGAATAATGAAAACCCGACGAGCTCTGGTAAGAAAAAAATGGTGGAGCCATGATATGCACAGCTGGATGAAGTCATTAGCCAGTGTGGAGAAGACTCAGCCACTTGCACTCACAGAGACAAAAAAAGAGTGTGTGGGTTGTTCATTAAAGCTGTGAAGGCACACTGTGTGTTTAAGATGTGTAACGAAGGCTGTGACAAAAAGGAATTGAACCACAATACACAAGTGATCAAAGACATGGCACAAAGAGGATGCAGGGATTTGGAATTTAAACCAAAGACAAACGAAACATTTAGCTCAACCTTAGGGTAATATTTTTATTGCATTAACACAGAGAACCTATGGGGATAACTAAGGATTAGTGTCTCCACTGACTAACCCTTAAATCATGTCTCAAACATGCCATCTCTTTCTTAATCATATTAATTAAAATGACATACTGTCTTGATTCAGGAATCCTGAATGTGCGGGAACGCTGATGTTATTAATAATCATGATGTTCCTCCGGCTCATGGACCTTGGAACATGCAGTCTGATTATCACTGCTTCTCTTTTTAAGGCTCACCTCATCCACCAAGCACCTTTTCATGTCCCTGGATGATTCTTCTCTTCAGAATAACATCCACCTCCAAACAACGTCAGAAAATACTTTTTCTTTCTGCTTTCAAATCCCTTCCCTTAAATAACCCTCCATACTGCAAGGTCCCGTTCCAATCTGCTGCACCTCTGTTGGTTCCCTGGAAAGTTAATTCCCAGCGCAGCAGTGGCCAAAAATACTGTCCTCACAAAATCTGATGCCCACGGTCATATGGGACCGTGTCACTGTCACTGTCAGTCAGACGAGCCCGGTGACACCACACGTCCTCTCAGCCCTGCCTCCTACATTTACTGTCATTTGCTAAATGTGTTTGGCCACTCACTGTAAAGCTTTGAGGGAAATTCAACTGCAGCCAGGTTTATATAAAAATTCAATATTTGTTTAATGAAGGGAAGATTTGTGTATTTGTACATCTGAACCATTATGTGAGCATTACAGCATGACAGTAGTGTATTAGACCTCGGTTGGTTACTATGGTTACTATGATAACCAGATAGGCTTAATGATTCAGCACTACAATGACCTGGTAGAGATGAGGGAGTGTTTTTTCTTAAGTAGTTTCATAAGATTTACGAATGTTTGTCATAGATTCAAACATAAAGGTTTGTAGGTTTGAGAATCAATTCACCACCGTGTATTCCTAATATAACCGAAAAGAACACAGGTAAAAGCAAATAGCACAGTGAGCCAGAAACATCCTTGTGCAGACTGTTAAATTAGATTTATTTCAGAGTTCTAATTTCTCAGGAAGGGAGCTTCTTTGAGACCAATAAATGATCTCAACGGGAAGATGTCACATTTCGAAATATGTAATGGACAAACAGATGAAGGTGCACGATTCTAAACCTGTAAACCATCTTGATTTGGACAACAGCTGCAATTCAATCATTGGAACCCCAGCGATTACCTCATCTAATCTTTTTGCATTGCAGCGATTACACTGCCCAGCTGCAGCACGGCAGTGTGTTCAATTTAGAAGTGAATAATTGTCTCGGTGCAAGTTTTCTAATGACCACGGTGAACACTTCCTGCTGGTGAAAGCAGGCAAAAAGAATAACAAAGCGATAGCGGATGGTCGAGTAAAAGACCCAACTAATGGAGTAAAGTGGGATGAGAGCTGTACTTGTGGCCATGCACAACCCATGAACATTAGTTTCAGAGCAAATTGTATTTAATGAATATAAAATTTTTAACTGTAGTGGAGCAGAGATTTTCACTTGAACTTACGTATCTGATGGAGAAATACGTGTTTAACAAAAGGTAGAACAGGAACTTCAAATTGATCAGACCCTCTTGTGAAGTCAAAGATATGATCCATTCAAGTCTAGTGACTCATAGTGAAGGCGGCCATGGACACGAGGGCAGAGCGCTGAGGCTGGGTGTCAAGCGGCCAAAGAGGAAAAAGACCAGTGGGCAGAAACCTTCAGCGTAAAATGGCCTCAGGCCACGGTAAAAAGGGAATGATAAAACCCATCTCGAAGACAGCACTCGACAGGCTGAAAGGAGCTGAGAGCTCAGAGCCGAGCAGATAAGATGGAGCATGTCGGGGGATGTCATACAGTATGTGACTCAGGAGAAGAAAGGTTTGGACTTCTCAAAAACAAAGAGGCTGCGTCAGAATCAAAGCGGTGTAAGCGACAGCCGACAGTTGTAGAGAAGAAGAGAGACGGCTCAAAAAATTTTCAGTAGAAAAAAGAAAAGCATCAGAGAGGAAGATCAGACGGATCAGAATGGAAGTGTCAATATATATGACAAGCAAACAAAGAATAATTTGAAAGAACTGACGAGAAAAAAAAAATCTGAGGGAAATTAAAAAATAAAAGCACAAAGAAGATTTGTGTATGACAGCGTTTTTAAAGCACTCCTTTAAATATGTAGAGCGATTCTAAAGGATGGCGTTGTTTTCGTCGTTTCATTATTAACAGCAATTCCCCTGAAGATACTAAAAACAACAAGATGCCTGTGAAGCCACCGCTTGATTTTGACGTGCTTATTCCACAAACTTTTAAAATGATGTTCCTCTTTTGTTCCCTACACACCACCGGGGTAGTTGGATTTGTTCAGATCCAATAAGAAACCAGACTGAACTATGTGTCCTAACGTACACCCCACCGCTCTCTGCTCTCGTGGAGATTTAAAAACCTTTCACATAACCATCAACAAGTTATTTCAGAATCCAGGCGGGTGGTAAATGGTTGAGAGGAACCATTTTGTATGACATATTGTCCAAACATGGAAGAATGCATGAGGTCTGGTGCTCTCAAGCTGTTCCTCTGCCACTCTGAAACAGCTTGTCTGTCAAGCAGCTGCCGCTCTATGGCGGCTTCCCTGATGCACTTTGTCTATTTCACTGTTCATTTTCAGTCATTGTTGGAACCCCATGATCATGCACCTACTCCTAATCAGTAATCACACTCATAGACATGTGAGCGGCATCAATAACAACCTCAGCCACAAGGTCTGATTCAAGATATTTGCACAGCTGAGAGTCCAGACATGCCACTGTGGTATCGCTATGATGCAGCTAGCAGCATCTTTAACCCCACACATGCTCCTTCAAACTCATCAAATGGACCTGGGCTTTGTTATTACTGATGCCCTTTGGTTTCTTTCTCAATTGTTTTTATTTTCTATTTTCACACAGTAAACAAACCAAACCCGTGTCTAAGTTTGTTTTGGACTGAGTTTTGCCATTTTTTATATTTAAATCACATGTTCTCAGTTTGAATCTGTGTAGTTATTTTAGTTTTTTCCATGTGTATGTGTGATTGTGATTCTGAAAATCTGCTTCTATCTGCTTCTCTGTTCCAAACAAGAGACTGTTAATTATTTAATATTCCAGCATTTCACAGCCACAATTTTAATTTAATCAAGAGAAAGCTTTTAGTTTTGGCAACACTCAGGCACTTAGGGAAGATCCACACTGGTAATCACATTGCTTCTCATCCAATCAGAGCTGCATGGTCTTAATAGTGATAAATGGCTGTGGTTGCTGATGCCTGTGTCATAATTGGCTGCTTCTCATCTGATATTTATGTCAAAGTGTCTTTGGCAAAGATTTTGACAGAAGAAGCAAGATAAGATGGAACTTTATTGATCCTACGAGAGAAATTAATTTATCACAGCAGCTCAAAAGTCAAAAGATTGAATGTGTGAGATGAATAAAGAAATACACGCATCACATACTCAGATATGAGTAGTAATACACACATGGGAAGTAACATTGTATTTTAATAATGCAAGGAAAATTTGATAGCGGCAAAAGAAATAAAAGAAAGGAAAGAAAGAGAGAGAACTCTGAGTCATGAAGACAAGGACAGATGAGTCAGAAGCGGTAGGTGGGACCACACTCTGA
The DNA here is from genome assembly GCA_016785235.1 of Pseudorhombus dupliciocellatus. Taxonomy (NCBI): domain Eukaryota; kingdom Metazoa; phylum Chordata; class Actinopteri; order Pleuronectiformes; family Paralichthyidae; genus Pseudorhombus; species Pseudorhombus dupliciocellatus. The sequence continues at coordinate 2,836,843 of JAFBJW010009053.1, read as the reverse complement.
TTTCCTGTGTGGTAGCAGTGTGTTGCTGGAGGAGTTGGTCAAAGGCCCCTATGGTTTAATACAGGCGATAAGAAAAGTTGTCTGAGATTGACGATAGCTTGGCCAACGTACGCCTCTCCACCACCTCCTCTGTGGACTCTGCAGCTCAGCCCAGGACAGAGCAAACCTCTTAAGCAGTTTATTGAGTTGTTTCTGGGCTTCCTCCCCTGCACACCACTCTACAGAAGATTGCTGATGCCAACACAGAGGCGTTAAATCTACTTTACAATGTGCTGCACTCTTCACAAGGACCCATGTCTTCTCAGCGTTTTTGAACGATGTGGGATTCTTGAGCACATTTGACATGGGATATAACACAGATAACTGTCGAGAACTTCCCAGATGATAGCAGTTGTTGTTGGCTGCTAATCACAGGGACAATCACTGCTGGACTGTTATGGGGCCAGCGATGATCCCACAAATGCCAGAAACACAGAAACTGTGATGACCTTCTCACAGAAAACGTGATCTTCATCTCCAAAACACCAATGTACATCACACATATCAAGTATTAATGCTGAGGAGGTCAAACCACTGAAGTGGTTGACTCCCTGGGCAGCACAGTCTTGGATTCTGGAACCATATCTGGACATTTTCCAAAGGACTGGACCTGTCTCCAGTTGAAAACAATCCTTGGGCAATGTGGAGCTGATGCCACCAGACTATCTGTTTGATGGATCTTCTTCAGTCAGCAGCTTTGTCAGATGGACCCAGTTCAGGAAAACACATTGATGCTGGATCTACCCTGGATCTACCCTGGTGCACAGAGAAAGGAGTGGGGCCTGAACCTTGAACAGTTTTCCCACTCTCTGTCTCCAGGCTCTGGACCCATCCCACTGTCTTTGCTATGGCCCATGACAGTTGTTTTTCATCCACTCCAGATTGCATCCAGTTGCACTGAGCTCTTGTAAATCCTCTTCCATTTGCCTCCTGTCCTTGCTGTCCTTTATTTTCTTTTCCCTTTATTTTGTCCTCTTTGTCCCGAGATAGACAATCCTTTTATTTGCCAAGGCTTTGTTTGTTTGAGCATTTTCACAGCTCAGCATTGAACATGTAACCTTTACGCTTGAGGCAACGAGTAATTTAATGAGTACGATTTTTTTCTGATTGAGAAAGAAGATGCAATATGACAAGGTATTTGAGTGTTACATGTCTGCAGAGCCAACTGGTTAAAGGTTTTGAATTCTTCACAATCTCTAAATGCTAAATGTAAAAAAAATGATGTGGCCATTCAGTGGATTTCAGCCTCCTGCAGATTTCAATAGGTCTTTGAATAAAAACAGGGAAAACTCAAACTTCCATTTCAATGCAGGTCTCCAACAGAGCAAAAGAACTGCCCGTATGGCAAAACGTTTGCAGACCTATCAAAATAAAGTGAAGATTTACAAATTTGAAAAAGGTGCAGCTCTGTCTTATAACCATAGGAAGACACAACATTATGCTCCACTAGTGGGGCAGTGTTTAATTCCACCAAGAGAAGGTGGAGTTTTGTATCAAACAGGAGGTTTAAATGTACAACAACAGTGGAATTACAGAAAATGTCACAGTGCAAAAACCTTTTCAGAAAAGATAGATAGATGTCTAGCTGCATTATATTTCCTGAGAACAGACTGCAGTCCAGTCAATTGCTCTGGGAACAACACCCAAATCCCTGATTTGAATATCTACATCAGACTGACGCAGCAAAAACGCAGATTAAAAGTCTCTTTATAAAGTCGAACCACCACAGAGCCAAAGTTTGTCTCCTCAAACCAACATGGAGCCTGTCAGCAGCTGACTGACATAATAATGACAAGGTGTCCACAAAGGTCAAACGTGATGGAAGGGAAGACGGAGAAGAGGTGGGGGCACCACAGAGTGTTAAATGAGACAGGAGGGACACATCAGTGGATTGGTTTGTGTTGCGTCTGGTCCTTAACAGCAGAAGGATTCAGAGTCACGTCTCATACAGTCGGCTGCTGCTAGGATACAACCTCCAGTGTGCAGTGACTGGCGCACTGTCAGATTACAGTGGAAAATCTATTATTATGGCTGCTGCTGTGTATTTGAAGGGATGCTATCAGCTTGCCCTTCCCTTTTTAGATGGGCGGCTAGTTCCTCCCTATCTGGGACTTTCCTTGGGTGTAGATTACACTAAGTCCAACTTCATGAGCTAAAATTGGTTCCTGGAGGCCTGCAGGTCTCTCCCGTTCCCCAAAAAATGATCGATGCCTTAATTTTACAACTGAATTCCCTCTGGTAGATATTTTAATATCTCTATTACATCAGAACATTGTCCTGGAGGTTGATATAAGCCTGCAATTAAAGCATCAATCCTCATTTATTAAATATGTTCCGCTACATATCTCCCACTGAATGGACTTCAGCCTGAAGCTGACACTGCATCTCAGCCATCGGCAGAAACGCTGAATTATTGTTTGATTGCTTGATGCTAAATAATGTGCCGTCGCTTGTGCGTTTAAACACACCTTGGAACAGTTTGGGGGGACCTGACCTCTTGGGCAATCAAACAAATCATGCCTGCTTGGTTACAAGTTCAGTTAAAGTGTGAAATTGAATAAGTTGAGAACACCACACATGACCACACACACAAATATAGTACAATTTCTTGCCACAGCAAATGCAAATTTACAGTAGCTGACCTTTGCCCATCCCTCACAGCAAACAGTCATGAAATAAGTGTTAATTAATTTGCTCTGACAATCCAGCCATGTGGAGGGTTCATCCTGTTCAGCTGCTTTACTGTTTTAATTTATCAGAGATTTCATATTTAACCAGGATTCCTACAAATTAATTGCAGATTTCAACTTAAGGGACAAGTTCCTCCTTTTTAGAGAGAGATTAACAGTTTCACTTAAAGTAAATGCTCTGTTTCAATGTATTTTACAGTGTTAATTTAATTAAATTTAATACATTTAATTTAATTGAAATTACATTTGATAATTCCTATGATAATGGCTTTTGTAAATTAGTTTAATATCAGCAAAGACTGAAGACAGTGTGGCTGATATATGGAAGACAGTGAATACTCAGTGTTTTATTGACACAGCCACTTACCCATTCAAACTGCAATGAACTTTTACAATTTGAAATAAATCAGACACATGCACATCTCTTCCAACTTTACTTGATGATGTCCAATATCCATTGTGATATCAGATTAAATGTGATGCTATTTTGCCAGGATGAGTCTGAAAGTACCCAGGACAGAAAACACCTCAACCTACTTGTAAAACTCTTCCAATTAAATAACTAGTGAGTCTGTTCTTACCGGTGATTGTTAACCTGACAACAGAAGGTACTGTTGCTATGTGTGAAGCCAGTGCATCGTAATTCCATGCTTGCTGATTTAGAACAGCGGCTGAACTGTTGACACCCGTGGACGTAAAAGTTATTCGGAAGTGGAGAACAGCAGCGTGTGGTGCACAGCACTTGGCTGCACATAAACCAAGATGCAAAAGAGTCAGAGGACAAATGTGCCAGTGCAAAACTTCCCACCAGTGTCTGGATTGCTGCAGGGCCCATCTCTCTCTCTCTCTCTCTCACGCACGCACGCACGCACGCACACACGCACACACGCACACACACACACACACACACGTAAATCCATCAAGACTTTCATTGTTGGCTTTTATTTCATTCGAGTCATTTCCACAGAATGGAGCACATAAAGGCCAAGTCTCTCTCATGTACCACCCCCCCGCTGGCATTCCCCTAATTTGTCACTTGGCCTTTTTAAATAATGGTTCACGGAGTCACAGCGAGGAGCAAATCATTTGATTAGAGTGAGCATGGAAATCAGGCCGACAGGGACATTTCCCAGATGTTTTGTTTTGGACAGTGAGTGTGAGGAGGGGGTGGGACTCTAGGGTGTCAGCGCAGGTTCATTCCCTCCGCTCAGATGGCCTCATTCCTGTCACAGCTACACAATGTCCGAGTGGCGAGCTAAAAATAGTCAGGTAAAGAACACTGGAGAACGGAGCTCTCTAAAGGCAGTGCTGACCCGAACTGAGCACGTTCAACTTTCACATTCGCGTTAAACTGTCATATATCGAGATCCTCTTCCTTGTGTACATATTTGCCTGTAGAATTGGGAACGACAATAAATCTTCCATGAGGACTTTGTTTTTTTGGTTCTACTCCATCATCCCGGACAGAAAAACACAACAAATTTCCCCCGAGCTCAACACTAAGTCACAGACCACTTCCCGCTCCGGCCCACAGTGGAACAGTTGATCCTGCTGAGCTGCATCCTGCACCATTAAGTTCTGGTCTCTCTTTACTTCTAGGTGAGATTCAATAAATAATATTCTTGGACTTACTCATGGACAGCAGGAGAAGACACATTACACATTACAGCTGTAAACTCCACACCACAACAATGCTGCGCGTATCAGTTGAGAATCATTTTGTGTAAATTACCTCATGGGGACTTATTGTTTTGTTTTTCATATTTTTATGGTGCAGTAATGAACACAAACATCGACTCATCTCATGCTGGATGTTAACTGTGGACATGTGAAGAGTGGGAACTGTCCTCTTCTCCAATTTCAGAGCCTATTTTGGAGTTAGGTTGTCTGTCTATAGATATTTATCCCTAATATTACCATTAACTAGAGATAAAATGCAATATAATGAGAGTTCAATCAGTACTATTATGATAAACACTGGATTTGTGCCTGGGATATTGGCCTGAAGTCCTTTTGAAATCATTTGATTCACTGCTTTGGTTTTTCCTGTAGAATAGAGGTTGATGTTATAACGGACAGAAGCTCCTCTGAAGGTCGGAGAGCCGACCCTATTATTGCTGGATAATGTTCTTTACTGGTTCGATGAGCAGTGCTTCAGTTTGTCGGACTTGTGATTGATGCTTGTGGAGTTTGGTGGGTGAAAGTCTCTTATTTGGATCATGGAGCTACTTGTAATACGGGCTGGTTGGTAAAGGAGACTGATGGATGTGTAAATGGAGAGATTGATTTACCAGCAGAGGTAATGTGGTTTACTGGAGTGTATCTGTGAAGATTCGCACTCATCCAAGTCATGGTGTCTTCAAGTGTGCAAAGGGAACTGGCCTGTAAGCAGCAAGTTGCTTATGTGTGCACTTTTATAACTCCAGGAGATTTACTGGCACACACAAACCAAATGTTTGTGTTTCTCTGCAGCTGATTTACATGACAAATAATTTAATCCTTTGTTGGTCCAGTGTGAACCAACCTTTACACATATGCAATGCAGGCATCCAGTGTTTGAGTGTGTGTTTCTGTACTAGTATTTGTGCGTCTGCAATAGGCACAAATACCAAGGTATTTGGTTAGGGCTGTGTGTGTGTGTGTGTGTAGGCTCACAGGCCCCTGTTTCCTGTGACTGATGACAGTTTCATCTCTTCCACCTCTGAGGACGCTACAGAGATTAATTTGAACCTGGAGAAGCTGGAATTTGTGAATTTTAAATGTATGTGCGTGTGTGTGTGTGTGTGTGTGTGTGCAAGTGCATGCACTTTGTTGCGTTTGTGTCTGTCTTCAAAGTTTTCTGTAGACCTCTTCTATATTTCTGCAGTGATATATGTAACCAGGTCATAAAAACAAAAGCTAGAATTAAAATGAAGGAAACTAAACTTTGAACTTGGGAGTTCAAGCTCAAGTGTTATGTTGTCCATCACAGTCTCGGGAGCAAAGACAGGAAGTTAAGTCAGCCCAGCGTCTTCTGTCTTTTATTGGCGAACACACATCTGTGTCCAGTGGTTAATGCACGGCTGCACGATGTGCAGAATTATATTTTAAGTTGAGAAGAGATGTCGATGATCGCTGCTACATTAGCCATTATGAGCACAAGATGTGAAGCTGTGGAATTCCCTCCCTGGCAGCTAACATTAGCGAGCAGCTGTCTGCAGACATCAGGCTGACGTCTCGTCAACACAAGCGGTTCAGATGAATTACTGAGCAGACTTTCAGTTTCGGTCCAGTCTCTGCCCACAGTGATAATTAAAGTGGATGTGCTGAACTTAGTTGAAGCATCTGCTATGGAGAGAATTTCTTTCTTTTCAAAGCATAATGACAGCGGCCTTGTAAGCCACACTGCTTTTTCTTTTTTATTATTCTTTCTAAACTCTTTTGCACATTCAGTCCCAATACAAATTCTGTTTTAGAAATTTTGCTTTTGGCAAATCAAAGCCTTGTTTAGCCATTAATGAACACTTATAACTTTTAGCTTTAATCAGATGATAATCACATTTTGAATGTAGATGAATTAGCAAGATAAATTCTAAGGAGTGCTTCATGAAACTTTTAAATATGTTTTTGATAATCTTACACTTTCAACTGTTTGTTGTTGTTGATTTCATTGGGGGCAGGCATCCTGTCTGTAATGCATTGCCGCCACCTATTTCATTTCATGTTCTTCTGTAGTTCTTCTCTATAGTTGCATTCCAAACACCAAATGAACTTTGTTTAACCTCCATTGTCCACTTTTAAATCCTTGGAAAAGAAAGGAGTAAAGATGCCATGGCTTCAATCCTTTATATCTCATTTTCCTTTAACCACTTTCCTGACCTTTCATTACCTGTCAGACTTAAGTCAGATTTACTGTATAGAAGAAGAGCAACAAAATAGGATGAAGTAGGTGGCGGCAGTGCAACTATGAACAGGAAGCCAGCCGCCACTCAAACCAACAACAACAAAAACATGAAACTTTTTACAGAATCACCTTTTAATTTATGTAGAATTACAGCAAAACATTGAAGGAGAATGTGGTATTAGACCATGGTGGAGGGAAACAATTGATGTTCAAGAGCTGTACGTACATGTACACTCAGATCAAATCGTCCTCAACAGACTTTCACCAGAGATGAATGAACATAAAATCCAGTTTGAAGTAAATAAAAAAGTCAGTCCTCATGAATTTTTCATGATACAGTAAAGTGAACTGCAAATACCTGAACTCCTCATTGATTAAAGATGCATGTATACATGAATTCATTATCTTTAACATGAATTATTACCCTGGGGTAATTACTGGCACAAAAAAACTCTGATATAGGCCTTAGTCCTCAACAGACACACACACACACACACAAACACACAAAACAGAAATCTTGCATTTCATCTGATTCTCAAGACTCACACAGGAAAAACTTTAAGAAAGGCTTGAATATGAAGTGATGCAATCTCTCTGACACATCCTTCAGTAGGTGTGATTGGAGGAGCTAACTACTCACTGCTTTCCCCGCGTAAAGTCTCGGGCCCTTGCCTATCCCCCCCCCCGTGCCTGCATGATGAGAGTGCGGCACGCATTAAAGGGCTGCTTTGAACAAAAAGATCCAATATGAAAAGGAATGGGATATTAGGCACCATGAAGGGATAGTGGATCCGCAGCGCTCCCTCCCTTGAAGCTGTCATATAATTAGATAAAGGTAGGCGCTCTGCGGTGAGTCCATCCCCGTTGAGAATTTGCCGTGACCTGCAGGTCAGCCCACAGACAGAGCAGCGGGGGGAATGCGAGATGTTTCCACCTTCGTGTCAAGGTGACATCACCTCACAACAATGAAGGGGAGAAGAGAGAGGAGCGCTCTAAGAATATCGAATAAGGACAATTGATGTTCGAATAATAAAGAATGTCTGTGAAACAGAAGCAGACACGACCACACTTACATGGATAAAAATATGTTTTGTCCTTAATCTAGAAAAACATCCCCACTCAGATGTTTAATGAAAATGAAAATCTCATTAATGGCCCTGTTTACAAGCAGCTGTGCATCCTCTGTTTGACTAAATCAATGTGTATCTGTGTGCAGCCTGGCAGACTGTGGATCTCGTGTCTCCACTTCCTCCTGCTGAACACAAATAAAGCTCAAATATCCCAGATCTTGGCGCGGCAATCCGGCACTATGCCCGATCTTTAGCATGAAATTTATAACATCAAACTGTGCATAAAAAAGGAAATAGCGGGTTGTGTTAACCTCCATGGTATAGAAGCCCTCCTGACAATAACTGAGGATGTATCCATGCAGTAAGAACGTGTAAATGAGGAAATGTTTGGTAAAAAAAAAATCTTTCTGGCATGTTTAACCTCTCATATCTTGGCAACTGCTGTTTCTCTGAGAGCAATCGATGTAATGCTCCCTGAAATATCCTCATCTAAAAATCTCTTTGCCTCAAGACAGACGTCCCGTGTGGTTCAGTCCATCCTTTGCTTTAATAAGCATAGGTAGACATTTTCCACTTTCCAAATCTTTTGCCACGTTCTGACCCAGTTTTCACAAACAGCGTGTGATACGCCGACAGACGAGCCGCTCTGCAGCACACAGAACTGCTCTGACACTTGAACAATTACAGGCAGTGTAGGGTTTGAAGCAATTTGTTTTCTTTGGGTAAGATATAATAAAAATGTGGATATTCGGTTCAGAAATTGTGGCGAATAAATTCGGAGTAACCCTTTTTAAAACACGATCTTTCAGTTTCATCCGTCTGTTTATGCCACAACAGCAGCAGCAGACAGGAAATTAACAGCACTCCGTCTAATGATGTGAGGATGCTGTGCTTCAGTGTGTGGGTGGCCGAATCTGGGAGATGATGGAACATTTATTGGAAAGTTCACCCTTGAATGAGCTTTACTTCCTCACAGTGCTGACAGTTGTGCGCAGGAAAACACACCCTCATCCCCAGTGCCCACAAAATTATCTTAGTTTCTGCCACAGGTTTTTTGTTAATAATTTAATATTGCAATCTTAAGCACATTATGATGTGCATCTTTCCCACTATCATGAGAATATGTAGATTAGAAATCCACTACACTTCAAAATGTAGGCTCGGACCGTAGACTATAAACAAAGATGATTGATAATTTAATTAAACTCTAGATTAAGAGGAAATTAAATGATCTGCAATCAAGTGTTTTCCTGCAAACTGATAGAGATGAATGGGATTACTGTTTTCAATCTGCAAAGAAAGAAATTTCCATGTTATAGAACAACAAGCAAATCAAAACTTTGCTTTAGCTGAGGGTTGAAATGTCCATTATTTGCTGTGTATTGATTTTAGTTTCGATCTGCAATTGTTGCTCACACTCATTAACATAAGGCCATTACCATGCAAATTGACCCGGGAGGCTTTTAGACCCATCTCACACCATGGACTCGTTTTAACAAAGCAGAACTACTAACATCAATGTTCAAGGTTCAGTTCCATTTAAAAAAGCAACAGAACACTGTGTCAGCAGAACACTGGAGCCACATCATCGGAATTAAAGGTGCTTCTAGTTAAATGTTGTGTCTGGTCCGATGTGAACAAGGTCCACAGAAGAATGTGAACAGCTACTGCACCTTTTAATACCTGGTCTAGCTTATTTTTTTAAAGTTTCCTCAGTTCAAAGTTTACAGAAGAGCTGAAATAAATAACAGAATAAACTGAGAAATTCAACATCATTGAAATACAGATTCTGTTCTTTTTAGGAGGAAATAACTTTGGTTGTTGATGTGAACTCGAATTTGAGGAGTTATTGCTTTTAAAGGAATGTTCACCTGGCCTCTTCAGAAGGGATCTGTTAGTTGCTTTATTCAATTTTGACTGCTATTCAGAATTTACACCAAAATATCTGAGATGAAACTGTGGTGTCAAGCTCCACCGATCCAGAGTCAGTTTATCTTTTAGGTAGACAAACTTATTTGGTCAAGTTAAAGAAAGGTTGTCCTCATGATTTAATCGAGGGGTGTTAAAGGTACAAATGTTTAAATCTTAGGTGCAGCTCCACACAGCAACAATTCAGAAAGGCCCAAAGCAATAACGAACAGAGAGGGGCTCAGGAAGTAATTTTCTGTCTGAACTGTACAAGATCCTCAGAGACACAGCCCGACCCAAACAGGACAGGCATTTTGTAGTTTGTGCACTAACTCCACCTGAGCATGCCATTTCCCCCGTTACAGGTACATGCAGTGGAAAGAAAATCTAGTAAACAACTCGATAGAACGCAACCTAGCCAGGTGTCAACAATCTGATAACATAGGTGTTGTTATAGAAGAATGACAGCCTTTGTATGGAAACTAGGGTTTGATTTTGGTGTTCAATGTTTTGTAGTTGTTGCTTTCGCCGTCACAAAGCTAAAAACCAATATTTTCTTCCCTGTGTCAGCTCTCATTAAAACCCCTTCACACCCACTGTCAGGCTGATTAGAGTCCAGCCTCTAAAGAGAATCTGCTCTGCTCCTGTTGATTTCTATAAGATGGCATCTTTTGTTAAATCTTACACATCGACCAGTTGTGCCTTGTCCTCCAGATATCCTTGATCTTTTCCCTTCTCTTATCTGCGCCTATAAAAGACACAGATCATTGTTGGTAGCAGCATTTATCCAGGAAAGAAAGAAAGTAAGAAACAAGCGACGGGCAAAAGCATTCTATAGATTTTCCCTGAGAGAAGCTGAAATGACCAATCTGCTGCTAATGGTAGTCAAAGTGGACCCAAGTAAACAGCAGAGAGTATGTGTGCGAGTCCATTTCTCAGAGGACGGTTTCCACACAGCGAGAGAGATGCTGTGAGGAGACGTCTGAAGAATACAGCTGGACCATCAGCTGTCCAGCTAACAGTCTCTGTGTGGGTATTTCCGTAACGACATGTGTGAGAACGCTGCAGTGATCACAACAGCAGACACGTTGTGTTCTTCTGCTTTGTCGAGACAAATGTATGCAGAGATATTTCCCACGATGTACTGTAGATAACACGGATATCTCCCCTACATGTACGACTCACAACACAATGTGGATTCTCCCTCAAAGTCAAAGTCCAACATAATTATCACTGCTGCGTTTGTGATTCTCTCCCGTTGTGAGTAATAAGCTGTTTTTCTGCCAACAGGAATCTACACAAGTCTTTACTGGAAAGAATCCCTCAACCACCTCTCTGCAGGGATTCGCTCTTCAGGGAAACAAAAAGAAGAGCTGTCTCATACAGGCTTGGACTTTCAAAAGATTCCGACTTGATTTAGCTTCGTGGGAATTTCATATGAGCCTCTGCCAGAAGTTTGAAGTGCATTTTACACAGAGCGAGGGCTGCCTCTCTGGCTTCTCGCATCACAGACACGCTCTGATTGAAAAGCTTTAGGGCCGGCGTGGGCACATCAGGATTGTTTTAAGACGGACTTGGAAAAATCCTAAAGCGGTTGTTTGAGGTGCATGCGGCCAGTTTTCAAGTTTCGGCCACAGCAAAGTATGGGTTTTGTTTATTCTTTCATGTTCTTTTGTTGTTTTTACCTGCACCAAGGAGATTATATTTAGTTTGTTTGAAAGATCACAAACAAGTCTTACATACATATTTATTTACTTGTCGAGCCTTAGGAAAGGCAGCTGGTGGAGAGAGTATGTAATCATAACTTAGATGCTCCAGCTCATTATTTGAAGGCACTGATGAATTAGGTCGCCACTCAGTATCTGTGGTTCCGGCTGTATTTATCTATGTTATATAATTGACGCTATTGTTTGCAGATTGTCTAGCAACAGAATGGGCTAATTTTAGTTGTTCCATTAGCATCTGATTGACAAAACAAAGCCAATTGTGACAAGCTGCATGCTGAGGAGTGTTCAAACTCCACTGCCTGTGCATCTGCATGATTCAGATCTACACCGCAGACTGATGTTTGTAAAATCTGTGTATTCATGCAATGTGTCGTAAAGTGGAACTGGGACCGGAAATGAACTTATCTTCCGCTGTGCCACCTTAAATCAAAGCAGGTTCCTCCAGAATAAACACTTACTACAAACAAAAACAAGTACAAGTTGTATTTTGTAGTAAAGTACAAGAGAGGTGGTTATGTGCACACATGAAAACTTAATTGCTCCTGAGTGGACTGTAGGGTTACAACAGATGATAGGGTAGTACGCAACCGAAGGATGATATAATACTAGCTGGAATGGATTTGTACTTTTGTTGGTGACCTCACGACTATCTCCATATTGAACTCACAAAGATATGCTGAATCAAAACAGACTTTGTAGAAATGGAACACAGTAAAACTAAAGGGCCGTGAGAAGTAATAACCCAAACTGCCTCAGAAGCTGCTGGTCCAGTTCTACTCTGCAATCACCATGTCGCTTCTCTGCTCATCCATCACTATTTGGTTTAGACCGGTCACCAAACTGCAGAGGACTGTCAGGACCGCAGACAGAGTTACTGGTGTCAACCCGTCCTCCGTGTAGGACTTTCACATCCAGAGTCAGGAAAAGAGCAGGAAACATCACTGGAGACCCAACACACCCTGGACATAGCCTGTTCCAACTCGTCCCCTCTGGTTCGGCGCTACAGAACACTGCACGCCTGACACAACTTTCTACCCACAGGCCTTCATGCTTAACATGTTTAATTTACCACTGGAAATACTGTGCACAGATATGAATATATATATATATATATATATATATATATACATACTATGTGCAAAATCTTCTTTTTTTCTCACTGTAACTTATTTGAACTTACATATTTTATATTCCACTTTCTTTGTCTTTTCCTTACAGAGACCAACAAAAAAAACAACATACACAAACCTTGTTTGTGTATGCTGGTGAAGCTGATTCCGATAATAACATATTATTAATTATAATTATTATTATTAATAAACATATTTTTAAACATGAGACTCAATAAAGAGCCAAACTTGGTATAAAAAGATCCCTACTAGTTTTAAATGAAAACTTTTCAGCACACACACAAAGCAAAAAAACTAAGGACATTTTGTGCACTCACTCCACAGAACCATCCGCATGCTAAAATCCAAGCACACATTTGGAACACAAATTACACATGGTCCTTGTTTAGTCACAGACTTGTATGGAAATTAGATCTCATCTCTTCAGTAGCAGCGGCGTGTTTGAATTACAGCTGCAACCTTTTGGCTGAACAGTGGCGTGGCTGTAACTCACAAAGCCCCTGAAAACAGACACGAGACCAAGTGTAGTGGTAAAGAATATGAATCGTCCATGGAGCTTGAGCACGGTGGCACGACGTGTTTGATGCTTATCTTTTCTGTGCATGTATTGTGAAAAAACATACACAAACGTTTGATGATTTGAGACTTCATGTTTTATCTATTTAAATGACCTGCAGCAGGATTCTATGTTCCCTCTATAGTATCTGTGAAAAAAACAAATCGGGATGTGCTCTCTATTGTCAGATTTATAGTTTTCTGAGAAGTTTTCTGTTTGGTCTCTTTGGTCATCAAGCCATCTCTCCACTAAGTGCGTGTGTTTTAAGATGCCACTCAAACTAATCTAACATAATGTACGGAGACAGAAGCTGCCTCCATTGGGGTCAGAATAATGAGAAGCAAACAGTACTTTCTGGCCCAGTTCATCACACAGTTGGAGTGATCTGACTCACGTTCCCACCCATTATCCTGATTTACAACTGACTCACCTTACACTAATCAGGAAAAATGAGCCTGTTCCCATCAGTCTACATTCTGGGCGTTGCAATATGTCTCAGCACCTGGTCAGCAGATTGATTCTCTATAAATGGAGCAATGTTTCCTGGACCTGAATCTTCGCTTATCAGTTGTAACTCTTACAGTGCATTTGGAGAGGATGTCCAACTGAACAATTTCAAATACGTTTTTTGCAAACAATCGTTAAATATTTAAAATAAACCACATTTTAAAGATAAATTGGACAAAAGAATCAGGATGTTTGAGTAAAGGTACAAAATAAAAAGAGGTGAAAACCTGGAGTGATTGTTTCTCTTCGAAAAGCTTCTGTAAGCAATTGTTCACCATATATGAGGACATTTGAAGGAAGGCGACCTATCCGTACCTTACCAATATTAATACACATGCTACAAAGTAATCCCTCCTTTTATATCTGCACCAACATGTGGCTTCATGGCTTTTCGTCCTATAAATGATAATTTTCTGAGCTCTGTTCTAACATCAAAGTATTGCAGTATTGGTGCAGTGTAGTTCTGTAAGTTTTTCATCTAGGGAATGTCAACGGTTACTTCAGGGATAGGATAATCTAATTGGAAACAATGACTTCATAATTATTTCATTTAACAGCACGCCATTTAATCTGCACCAGGAATACCCACGACGGGATTCTGCAAAACCACGACTTCATGCCTGCTGCTGGTTTGAGACAATGCTGCATTCTCAAAACGCTTTAGCAGGGGCAGGTTTGGTCTGCTGGGTGGCTGCGGCACTTTAAAGCTAGAACAGTAGCTCCTTGTTTCCATGGCAACCCAGCGAGCGTGTCGTAGAGAGAGAGAAAAAAAAACAGGGTGCCATGGTGAAGATGCTCGAGGTGAGTTCATGATGCAAAATGATTTGGCTGAGTAATATTCTCCCCGTACGAATCCCGGGCTGATGCAGCGGCACCTGCAAAGGTCTGCGCTGCATCCGGCCCCCACCTCTGCATATGGCCCACATCCTCTAAACTAAGAGTGCAGACTTGAAGGCAGCTCATGGAACATTCAAGGTGGGAGACTGACATGTCAGATGAGGATATCTTCACTTTTTTTTCCTCCCTCATTATTTCAGAAAGAGGAAGTTCTTTGATCTGTAAGAAAAACCTCCAGAGAGTTGTGTGTTCATGTGATGAATAATATATTTAAACTTACAGTAGCTACTGAAGCTCCAAAGATCTCCTTACAACTTGAATTTTCTGCTGCGACCTCAATAGATCCAACAGATTGATAGTTGCGTAACCTCTGACCTGCTAGCACATGCACAACGTAAACATGTCTGCTCCTTTATTATTCTTTAAGTTTCTTGGTGAAATAATTGTAGGTGCCTCTCAGTCTCAACACTGAGCCCACACACCTCACTAAAGTCTGGGGTTCATACACATGCACCAGATGTAACTTAATATACAGTTTATTATTTACAGTTAATTAAATAAACAGCTCACCACTTGGTCTTTCAAACTTTTTATGAATATGAAGATTTAAAGTTTGAATGGAGAACTGAAGACATTGTCGACGGATCATACTAGGATCCAGGATTTGATGTAAATCATTTTTATCTGTATTATTAGGCAGAGTTCATATTAAATTAAAATGTTTAGACATGGAAGAGCAGCACTTCATTTCACAAAGAGAAAAACAGAGAAAAGAAGAATGAGCAAGGTTTGGGATGAGAAGTTGATGGTAAAGGTTGTCGTGTGAAGAATATTAACAATCATAAAAGTGTTTGTTTTTTTTTTTTTTTGCTTTCATACACTTGTACAACTTCTGGAGACACCCTGACCCAAGTGACTGAGAGTCTGCACAGATAAAAAACACCCACACGTGTTTAAACAGGCAACATTCATGAGGGGAATCTTTTTTCCACTCGGTCACATCTTCATGTTATTTATCACTTGATTGACTTTGATGTTCGGATAATGAAATTTCCAAAATGGTGCAATTCAACGGTTGATTTAAATGCAAATAAGCAAGACGATTAAATGCCTCCTGAATATTTTCAGCTCCAATAAAAAAAACTCAATAAACAACCATTTTTAATAGTTTAACGTTCCTCTGTGCTAAAAAATTAACTGAAGGGAAAATAAATAAACAATCCTCTTTTTAATTTGGTGGTGAAAAATTGTGATGGTTAAAAACCACTCCCTTGAGCCGGCTGTCGGACACCAACAGTTCGTCCTTCAAGGATCACTGAAATGTTGCCGCTGCTTCTTCATCCTTCAAGCTCCTGCAGAATTATGCTGTTCTCCCGAAGCTTTAAAATTAGACCATGGTACATTAAATGCAATTTTGTTTCCACTCCTGTTGTTGTTTCTGTTAATGCAACTCCACAAATGCCCACGCTCATTCGGCACCACTGCTGGGGAGCAATAAAACTTGGTTTGTAGACATAAATGTGCAGCCGGATGTACCAGCAGCAGGCTGTGTCGATGGAGTTGTCTTAAAAAGCTTCTGGACTTGCAGTGGGAAAGCGACCAAAGCACTTCAGAAGTCCATCTGGAGGCAAATATAGCAGATGCTAATGTTTTGCAGTCCCATTTACATCTGAAAATGTTTTCCCAAGGCCGGATTTAGCCATCATCTGGGCATTATTGTTTGAGTGTGTGAGCTAAGGTCAAAAGATTTAGCTGGCGAGAACACAAGGAGGTGTGTTTGATAAAGAATAGCCGCCTAGCTGTAGGAAAACACGAGAGATTAGGAAAATAGCAGATGAAAGGATAAAGCCAACACTTGATTCTGGCACACTTCTGTCCCTGGGTCTGTTTCATTCTCTCCTGAATAATAGTTTTCCCAACCCTCCACCCACTCACATTACAGGATGTGTTCGGTTCTTGTTGATGTTTCTTACTCAACCTGCCGGCCGTGTAGCCGCGAGAACGACTGCTCATTCCTCACACACCAAAAAGCTGTAGCATCAGACCTTCGAGACCAAGTGATTAGAAATTCTGGCTGGGCAACTTTTTACACTAAGAAATGAAAATCTTCCAAGTTTTAAAGAACGTTTTATAAAGGAAATTAAATCAAGCTGTGGTATTATAACAATCCTCCGCCTCCTCCTCCTCATCATCTTCATCATCATAATGATCATTGTTATTATTTAATGATGGTAGTTTTACTTGCCACACCAAACCTTTTTACACCAGTGTGGAAACATATCACAAAGTAATGAGTCCCAGGGAGGAAGCTGTGATCAGATGATGCTGCAATTAGTAGTATAGTATACACAGGAGGATTTTTAATGAATCAGCTGAAGCTTATTTAAAATATATTTTAAGTTTTCCAATTGGCTTTAGTAAACAATCAAACTGAAAACCTGCAAACTTTGGCTTGTCTGCTGTTAGTGTGTCGTTTTTGAAGCTCAAAAGGGAATTATCACGTGAGGAAATGAAATAAGCATGATTTAAAGGACGCAGAGTGAAGTTCACTAATTGGACCGCCCACGTCTAGATCCAGCCTTATTACAGTAGTGCAGTAAAGATCTTTGTTTGATGATAACAGGGGTCCATGATAAACCAATGATTCCAGTACACAGTGGTGTTAATGCTGAAACAAGCAGATGATTATTATAGTGTGGAGTTCAGACATGATCATTAACCTCTGTCAGAGCTTTACAGCACTGCAACCACACTTAATCGCCACTTTACCAGTGAGTCAACTCACTCTTTGACGTATTAATGATTTCACTGTGGCTGAGGTTCGACAACATACATCTCTAATGTTCTCTGGACGAAAGTACGACCGTGAATAAACTAAAAGATGAGATAAGATAAGATATTTCTCTGTTATCTGAGGAATGTTCTGAGGAATAATTGGTTGTAGAGGGACATTAAACGTCCACTGTCCCCTGAAATATTTCAATCAATACAAAAGTCTGATTTGGAGGTAAAGATTCATAAAGACAGTTCATATACTCTGACTGTACATACATCGACACTGTTTGGCTGACTGGTTCTAAAAATATAAACATCTATTAAGCAATCTAAAAGTCTATATTCCCCCAGGACAAAACAAAAACCTAAGAATGTATGGACAATTACCAAGTTTTTGAATCATCCTTCACAGAAATAACAAATATTCTCTGTGGGCTTAGACAACTCATTAATGATCCTCCACATGATCATGTTTTTGTTTTTGTTATTCCCTGCATGTGTATGGGAATCAGTTATTAAATGATCAAATGGGCCAAGACAGATTCCATTCAATTTGAGATCCAGAGCTAGGATTTTTCTCACCTTCCTTAACTCTGGAAGATAAGCAGTGAGTATAGCTGATGGTGTAGATCAAATCAAGTGAATCTAAATGTTTTGTTCTTCTATGGTTCTTTACAGTATGAGTTATGTCATATGAGACACAAATAATAGATCTACTTGGAGACAAGCAGCACAACAGGAATAGGATTGATTTTAGAAAATCTATGTTCACAGTAGACAAATAACAGCCCAACCACCAATGCCTGAAAACATTTGTTCTGTTTTCAAGAGCCAACAATTGTGCACAAGAGCTCCCCGTTCAAATAGTGAAACACACAAGGTCACAATCTTTTCTGCCGTTTTGATGGCAAGGTACGATTCAATCCATTTACTTTCAAAATTAGATTACATGAATTAAATGTATAAAAAAAGACAGATTGTCAAAATCTGGAAATCAGCATTTGAAATGTAAATAGTTTAACATGATTAATTTCAAGCAAAATATTTTACAATTGGTAATGTACAAATACATATATAGTATGTAGATCTACAAACACACACACACGTCACACTGTCTCTGCTGAGTGTGTGTGAGGCATTCTGGATGCGACCCATTCAAATGCATTTTCCTGGTATGAATGGGAAATGTAAGGCCTGTCATTTATAATCCCACAAAGGCAAAGGTACACAAAGGTGTTTCATTAGATTTCCTGCTGAAATGGACATAGCTGTCTCAGTTTGAGAGCTTAGGAAGTCTCCTGTGGCGTTCTGACAAGGCTTCCGTTTGCATTAGTATCAGTCATTTCCACAAAATAGAGACAGGCCCCGTTTCTCAATGTGTTGATCGTTTCAGCTGACCGAGGAACGCACTGTCAGAATGTAGGGCCATTAAGGATCAGTGATAAATATGGCACGTAAAATGTCTTTTTTCTCTGAACTTATCTATTGAACAAAATATATCATGACATCATTATTCTAAAAGTTATTTCATAGGCAAAATGGAATGACCCACATACCCTTGAATCTGTTGGACTGTCCTTGTGGCTTCTTCAAACCACAAGAGACAACATCGGGGGTTGCAAGCTCTTCGGGACAAAATCTGCCTAATTACCAATTAAAACAAGCCCAGCGGCAACAAACAAGACAAAACAGAGCCAGATCTGAAAATATATATGACTGCAATACCACACACACACACACACACACACACCCAGAGCAAACATGTGGTACAATCTACGGTTGCAGCATTAAAAACATTAGTTTATTTTCAGTAACTCTGTAACAGAGGTCCTTCAGTGACCTCATACAACCCATATTCATTATAGAGCTCACCAGCTCACTGAGGCACACATAGATTTTAGCTCTTTTCTGGATGACATATAATACATATGATTATATGTCACTTCCATTTGCTGCAGTTAATGCAGCACAGCAGAACAATCATTTTGTTCCACACAAGACAGAGAAAATGACCCAGTGACGGGAGAAAACACAAATATGGATGAATAAAAAGGACAACGTTGTATTGAGTTCAATAAGTCTGTAAGTTACTGCAGATGCCATGTTTGGAAGTGTTGTTAAGTACCACCCCATGTCTAACAAGGACAGATTTCAACTCAATTCAATAACTTCACCTTGTCACTGTGTCCATGCTGTTTGTGTGTGTGTGTGTGTGTTACCTCAGAGTTGTGCTGACCCTTCCTCAATGAGGTGCAGTAGGCTCGTAATCCAACACGTTGAAGTTGAAGCCTCCATACTTTGTCCAAACTTTGGTCCCACACTCAGAACAGCACCACAGCGGCTGGGCCTCCCTCAGAGCCTGAAGGGGCAGCCATGTTTTCCTGGTCACACAGTGCACTAACACCATTAGCACCATGCTAGCAGAGATGCTAACTTGTGGGTGCACAGCTCAGGGATGTTTATCTCCTTAACCAGGTTAAAACAGCCACAAAGAAACACAGCTATAACAAACAGGCTGCTTCACTCACATCAGTCATGAAATGAAAGCTAATTTTGCTAACCAGCAGTGAGCAAAGCTGAACTCTGAAGCTTCCTCAGCCACCATTGACATCACTTCCTCCACTTCCTTTATAAGTCCCACCCCTTAACCAAAGGGAATAAATCTCTTAGAGGACCAGTCAGGTAAAAGAATGTCTCTCCCTGCTTATGCCTTTTTTATATTCTATACACACTTCTATTCTATACACACACACACACATAATTTGTATCTTAACACTGGAGTTTTATTATGTATATTATCGCTGTTGTATTTTTTATAATATATGTTTAAATCATGGGGCTTTTATTTGATGTATGTATTTATATATGAATGTATGTATGTACGCACTTTACTTCCAACTCTTTTTAATGTTAAATCCTCAGTCATTTTTTTTCCAGTCAGCAGCTCAGAGTCAACATTTGTTCTTTTTAAATTTGGTTTAAAATCCTGTGGCTGAGTTTGGTTTGTGACCATTAGCAGCAGCGACGCAGGAATCAGGGCAGCTCATATCAGCTGGAACTGAAACAACACTCAGCTGGTGACGTGAATCAGACGAGCCTGAAGTGGCGGTTTCATAATGAAGCATATCCTGTACATCTCGCAGCTAAAATGCAGCTGCTGTTTTCTTTACCTCACTTTTATTATTGGTGACTGTTAGTGTTATTTTGTTTTTAATGCAAGCGCATGGCTCATTACTTTTGTTTTTTTATTCTGCAAAGAGAAATCCTGGAATCTTTTGCTGCTCTGAACTTCAGGTGGGTGGAAATCTGAAGAAATTATGCAGGGATTCATGACTCATTCTCACTTGCACAATTATCAGGGGATCTGATTTATTCTTCCATCTCAAAACTGAATATTTGGGGAGATAACACCCACAGAACTTGATAGTGAATTTTATAAGAGTGGTGTTTAATTTTAAGTTATTCACCAAGTTTAGATAAAATAAATATTACATCTTCCTGCTGCACTGCATGGTTCATAAGCATGTCTTGATTTCCACTTATAAACCTCTTCAATTAAACTGTTTCCATTCCATTTCCCCTGCATGACTGGAGTTAATTAAATCGGTGAAACTTTGACTACTACACCTCTTACTTCACCTTTTTGCCACAATCACAATAACACACTTGCTCATGTATTTTAAGTAAACAACCCAACACACTTTTAATCAAGTGCATATGCAACATGGACTCATTCAATCCAAGGCTGTTCCTGCGTGACCCTCAGCTGCGTGGGTTTATTGTGGTTAATACTGAAATCGAACACTAATTTAAGTATGTGTATTTACATATACGTATATAAAGGCCAAGGTAAGAAATAAGAGTGTATCAGACTCACAAAGCAGTGAAAACAATTCCCCATTATTTCCTATAATTCCTTATGCAACATCTTGAAATAGTTTCTCTGTTAACTGAAGATCTCAGAAGTTTAATATTTACTGGAGCTTTTTCCTCGACGCTGTAAGTATAAATATTCGAAGGAGACACTGTCACTCACAGTGACTCCTGGCTGCTACATTATCTGTAAACATTTCCTCCCAGTAAAGACCGTCTGTGTCGCCTTATCTAATTATTGCTGTAAAAAATGGCACCATGGTGGGTGGCAGAAACCGAGAGAGGGAAACAGAATGTGTGGGAGGTTACAGTTCTCTTTCAGTCATTATGGGCTCTGCTATTATGATGTGAGACAAGCAATAAAGGCTGTTCAGGACCTCAGCTAAAGCAGAGAGACTCATGTATAGATTCATTCTGCTGCTCCTCACTGCCAATGGCCACATTTTACCAAGTCAGTTTAACCCAATACTGGTATTACTGTTAGTTTATTTATTTTGATTGGAAAATAAAAGTGTTAAATGTAAATATAATGTGATGCAATGCTGCACATGAGGAAGGGCTGTCACTTTTTATTATAAATATAAATATATGTTTGGACATGGAAGGGGGTAGGTTCATATTCAAACTGTAATGGAAGTATTTCCTTTTTATATCAGAATAAAACTTGTGAATACAAAGATACAGTCTGCATCATCTGAATCTATAATTTGCATACGCAGAAGAGCAAATGGAAGAATATGGAACAAGTGTTTTTCTTTGACTCAAAAAAACATCTCCACTAATTATGGTATTATCAGTAGAACTGTTGAGTGAGGAACAGTAATTGAAAACTATTTTGGAAAGTGGCCCCCTTTCATTGCTGAGCATCACTTGATGTTGATGAACAGTTGGCACAGAAACAATCTGTCTCTCCATATTTTAGGAAATCAACAATCAAACCTCTGTTAATTTGTGCAAACAAATCATTCATTCAACCGAACAAAGTAAATCCAAATAACAATTAAGAAATCGCAGGATTCATGTGCATACACATCATTAATTTGTTGTTATAAATTTGCCATTAGTATGCATGAACTCTGAAAGTTTTCCACACATACCTGCAGAGTTTGGAGCTAAAGTCTCTCTATCAGGCTGTCAACATGTTTCCATACGGCTCACAGAACACCAGCATGTCTGACTATTACTGTCTCTGGTGGTCATCCATGTTGGTCCAGGCCACATCCACACCACACCGCCTGGACCCCCGTCCCCATCCAAACCACTTTATTTTGATTTGGTCAGAGAATCCATTAAACAAGTTGCTGCCATTATTCACCAGGCTTCTTCCTCTTTGGCAGAGTTCAATCGTCTTGTGAATGGTTTTCTTCTGTGAGGCTGAAGAAGTCGATTCGATGTCCTTCACACTCTCTGACCAGTCAGTGAAACACTGGGTTCCACAGATGATCTTTGTGCCAAGTCATCTCTTTTGGTGCATTGAGACTCGACTTTCCTGGGTAGAGGTAAGACAACAGAATAATATCTTTGGCACGATGAATCAATTAGACACAGTTATCTGCTGACTGACTAATTGAATTATTGATCGTTGAAGCCTCGCCTGTGCGATATGAGAGACTTGACTCAGACTTGGAGTATATTTTATACTTCTGCTTACGATCCTGGATGATTACTACACTGACAGGTCACCATGAGAAGACCCACCCCTGAATGCATCTGTGTGACTCTGGAGACACAGAGGGAGACTCATTTGGTCTCTCTGTTACTAATTCAAGTTCAGGAAACTTATCTGGTAACGTGAGATGATTTATATTCATTTTCCCCTCGAGCTGCTACTAAGAGTCATTTGCAATTACTGACATTTCCTGATAGGTCGGTAAAGTCCTAGGTGGATAGATCGCAGCAGGTTTTATAAACAGGTGGAAAATAGAGATGGAGAGGAGAGCTCAGCATGAAGCATGTTCTATTAATATCAATATATTATGATTGTGATATTAACAGGTTTATTTCATTTGCACAGTTACCCTGATAAAATGTGATAAAGGCCGTGTCCGCAGTTCCTAACAGGATGTTTTAAAATGTGCATTTATTCTTAATGCTGAAGCCTTCAGGTGCTGTTCAGGTGCAGTCAAAAGCAAACAGTTCAAACAGTATTTTATCTGCTGTCACACAAGCGTCATTTTATCCTGTGCTGCTCAGAGGGTCTGTAAATCAGCGGAGAGCGTTGATGAGGCGACTGCTCCGTGTTGATCTTGTAAACACACGGAAACAATAGTTCCTGGATCTGCATATTTAATCAAATCCATTCCCAAATGTTCTGCATTCTTAGCTGGCCCCTCTCCAACCCTCCATCAAGGTTCACAAGCTCTCTTGGCTGATGATCCAGATAACCACCGAGTGTCCTGCCAATACATAAACAGAGCACCGGTAAAACAAACTGAGGGAAGCAAAAAGAGACATTTGGATCTCCTCTGTTGTTGGCCTCCGTGTCAGATCGCAGAGAGAAGTCCTCCACCTTCAGTGACACCTCAGTCGTCCCCATCAGTGCAGCGAGTCGCTGTGCAGCTCGGCATTAACAAGCAGGAAAGAGCTGTAACGTGAATATTAGGTGAGCCCCTCCATCACCGACACACTCACACTTTCTTTGTGGCTTTCCAGCCCAATTATTCTCATGTTTCCAAATGTCTAGTCAGCAGAGGCAGACTGAAAACTGTGTTTCAAACATCTTTGATAAACCGAATCTCACCTCACTGTCAGTCCTGACAAAGTCTGACTCCTTTTTTTTTATTATTTCCAGCTTGAGTGAAGAAGTGTTTTGACATTTTTTTGAACATCGCACCAGGAGAGATTTCAGCTTCCTTAGTTGGGCGTTATCACAAGATTATTGATTTAAACTGTCAGTGGCTTGTGACATGGAGCAGTGATGAAGACGCTTGTACCATTTTTTCCTGACTTGTTCTGCTGCCAGAGCCTCCTGCAACTTATTAAAATGACCTTTTTTTTAAATGTAATTTGGCCCATGGTTGCGTCTATATTGGAAACACGTCCTTTCTGCCTGCATTATCTTGGTGTGTGTGTGCTTGCGTGTGTGGTTACAAGGCTGCGGGGGTGAAGTTTGTTTTACTCCTTCAGCAAAGTCAGTGAGGATGAACGAATTGAAGAGGCAGTAAAATCCAAGGACATTGTTCATCTTTGTCAATACAATGCAGCCTCCTACTGATGTGTTTGGGATGTGCTGTCACTGTAGGTCTAGGATGTAATAATCCATCAGAGGTGGGAAATTGAGTTAAAAGAGGGTCAAGGAAGCGCTAACACCAGAAACTCCCAATAACAATTCATCCTGTTGTATCTGGAAGATAAGCATTTCAATCTGTGTGGCCTAAATTTAGCTTCTCTATGAGTTCGGGTCGTAGAGTGCAGCACAGAGCTACTCGGTGGACAGCACCTTGTGGAGGACATGGATCTTTTTAAACAATTATCCATTAATTACCTTATAGATATTTCTAATTTCTGAGGTTTTGATTGGGGCCTGATAAATAATGTATTTCTTTTATTGGTTTTAATTCATATTTTATATGAGGACTTTAAATGGATATTGTATTTTTGAAGATTATCTTTTAAATGTGTTGTGGACACTTAAGATTAGAATGGAGATAAATAAAGTCTAATCGTGAATTTATCAAAACAATCAGATTCCTCTTGCAGGCTGGGGCGGTGGGGGGGGGGATTAATGGGGTGCCAGCTTTCTCTTTGTTTTATAAATGGTGAATAAAATGCAGCAGATGAGGATTAATTCAGCACTATGAATATTAATCACCTGGGTTCTTTTCTGTGCTCATCTGGGCAGTAGGAAACTAAAAACTCTCCAGCGGCTATGATTGGAAAGTGTTCTTGAAAATATTAAAGCACTGGTAGTTTTATATTAAATTTCCTTTAGTTGTTCTTCTAGTTTTCCTCCTACAACTGCAGAAATAATGTTTGTTGTCTCTGAGAAGAAACAATCACAGGAGGTTTCAAGGTCGGATGTTTGACTTGGACGACTGTTCACACTGAGTCTTATCAAAGCTCAGCTTTGGTTTGTTTGTTCCTTTAAATCCAACCAATATGATATTCAGCAGACAGAACCATGTTGCCACTTTCTTTCACGTTTACAATTGTTTTCATCCTGTGAGGTGAGAGTTACTGAATTTGGCTAAAGAATTATTGGATCACAACAAATAAGGCTTTATTTAACCATGGATTTTTCATCATTTACATTTATCGGTCAAAGAGACGAATGCACAATTCTGCTCATTCGAGTCTCAGATGAGTCATTTTAAAACGCAACAGTAAACTCAAGTCATAGAACTTGTTGATCCCTGATAGTCACAGTAATAAAAACATATTTAATTGGTTTTGATGCTGAAAGCTTCCATCAGATTTAATGGCTCATTGACATTGAACTTTATGTTCCTTGATGGCCCTTTGTGTCATTATCTGACAGCGTAGCATCACCTACATCTGTATTCATTGTTTCATTACAAACTGCAGGTTCAGGGAAGTCAAACAACGACCAGGGGATGTTTACTCAGTCTCTGCCGTCCCGCTCTGACAGCACCTTTAGGCTGATGGCATCCTACATTATATCTGTTCCCTCTTTGTCCTCTATTGTGCTGGAAATGGCCTCCTCCGCTTTGCCTGTCGCACAATGCAAAACATTTTCTATTCCGTTCAAATAACTGATGTTATTGAGTTAATACTGGCTGTTGCCCACACGATTTCAGGGGCTGATGTCACGGTTCAGTTTAGTAAAGATGCTGAGGTGACATTTAAAAAAAAAAAAAAAAATCCATAAAATAAAATATGACAAGTAAAGGGTACAACACCGTTACTTGTTCCAACACAAACACCACAACTGCTTCTCTTATCTTGACATCCACTCAAGGACAATTTATTTTGTATTGTCTCCTGTCTGGAGCTGCACATTTAACCTTCAGCACAAGAAACATCATATAATCTAAGATGACCCACTCACCTCCAAACATCACTGACAGTCACAGCTGCTGCTTCTGTTCTGCATGTTTAACTCCTTGACACTCCTCTGTGCTATCACACAGATGACTTAATGCAAATTGTTAAAGTAACATCCCAATGAACAACTGACACCATTGGATCACAGAATAAGCCATATGGATCATGATGGATATTTTTTATTCTAACATTACATCCAATTATGTCGACGGTGAGCTGATGCTGTGAGAATGAGGTTCTCAACTTTGCCTTTGGCGCCTTATAAACCCCCGAGGGTTTGGACACAGCATCATTACAGCTCTCTGTGTTACTGCTATGACTTTCAGCCTCTTTCAACTTGGTTTCATTAGACATTAATGAAAGGGTTCAGTTTGAGCTTTGTTTTGATGAGGAACCTCGAATAAAACATATGAACAATACCTGGAAGGTGCGGAGGAAGTTATTAACAAACTGGGGAATTAAAGTCAAATGGTTAAAGATCCACATATTTCAGTCGATGTTTCCTTGGTTTTGAATTTCTTCTTCTGCTTGCTTTAACATTTACAATTGACACAAGGTCCTCAAACTTCATAAACTAACAGGGGTGATAAAATTGTGACCTCCTTTTTGAGCAAGTTCAACCTCGCTATCGAGTCAGAGAGGCGTCAGTCACACAATCGTTACACAGGACGTGGTCCTGAAGAGTTTATCAGCCAGGGAAATGGTTTGCATCGTGCTCAATGGAGCAGTGTGATGGGAATGTGCTGACTGCTCTGAAGGAAGCAGCTGTCACACAGAGAAGAAATTCTTAACAATGTCAAATCGAAAGGTGAATATTTAAAATGCTGTTTTCCATGAACCACTAAAGAGAATTGTTGGTTTTCTGATTTAAGCCTTTGTTGAATTGTTCTCGATGTCGATGTTGGCTCCTACAGCTGCAAAGTGATTTCTCTATCGGACCCTTTTTTCTCAACTGAGAGATTTTTAATGATTTGATGAGGATGCATCTGCCTGTTTTCAGCAGCACAGCGGAGAAGGTTCAGTTCACAGATGGCCACAGTGTCAGGGGTTTGCTGCTTAATAAAACCTGCTAACAGCCTTCATTGGGCAGCAACAATGAAATATTAAAATGTTTCTGTGATCATAAGAAAGTAATTTGAAGACCCTGGCAATGGTTGGTTTAAAAAACCTCTGTAATGCAGTATTACTCTGCACCACCATTTGAGAATCAGGGTGTGCATCTCCACTTAGGTTCTTATTACAAACACCTCATGCACATTTGTGTAAAGTATAATTTCCTGTTTAACCACTAATTGGTTTTACATGAGAGGAAGATGCATCGAGATTTTTTTTTTTTTTTTTAAGGTCACTGAAGGTCATGGATCCATGGCTGCTGCAAGGTATGTTTTCATGGCAATGGCATCTAATGAGAGGGCTGCCGGCCAGCTGGGGATTTAATAAGGGTCTTAACAGCATGTGTGATGAAGGTGCACAACAAACAAACGTGTGTGTATTCGTAAATTATTCAAAACGTGCTTCAGCTGCAGCCTACTTTTATATCCGGTGTTTGCTATTCATCCAAACGTTAACAATGCCCACTTGCTTAGTAGAAACACACAGAGAGCACCTGGTGCTGGATCTTCGCTGAGAGCCGGGTCCTTCTTCTGCGTTCTGCAAGCACCGTTTAACCGCTGGTTCTCCAGCATGTGATCGATCGCAACTGCATCTCATCGCAGTTTGTGCTACAGGGAGTGGGAGTGAAGGATAGGCTAATTGTAGAGCAGATACATGAAGGGATAGGGTGAGCACTGCAAGGCACATGCTGTAATGATCCTGTTTTGAGAGTTGAAACAATTAATCCAATAAGCCCAGTTCACGTTTGACAATTTTAAGCCTGAAAGGTTTTGAAAGCCTCAGATCAGCATTCGATCAGCCGTCGCTAATCAATGTCTGTGAATTCCTCAAAGAGCTAATTTGAGGGGATCAGTGCGGTGTCGTAGCTTCTGAGGAGGTGGAATATGGAGGTGAATCGGCCGAACAGAACGCAGGATGGGGGGGAAGACGGTGAAGGTACATGCTGTGATATGGCGCTCCCCGATGTTTTTACACTGCACTTGTGTGTAATTAAGGAAAACAAGCGACAACTATGCGTGTCAGGGACAGATCAACACAAACCAAGTGTTAACTACATTGAGTTCAGGTCGGGAACGAGGACACCCGATGTGTCATCCCGTCAGCATGGTCTGGTTTGTTACTTTAACATTTTATGGACCAAACAATGAAGTGATCCTTGGAAGTTAATCTGCGGATGAAACAATCATCAGCTCCTTTTGTCGTGTTCTCTTTTTTAATCTGCCCAGCTGTTGTGCCGCACCTCCTCTGCCAGTAAAACATCTAGAATAGATGGTTTGAGCCCACAGAGAATAATGGTGTCAAACTTCAGAGGACACTGGCTTTAGTTTGGATTCCACAGCAGTGCAGCGGCTGGGAAACAAAGTTTTGTGAGCCAGAAATCCTGCTCGTCTCATTGGTATTGATCAACAGCCCCATCCACCCTGGGCAGATATATGAAGGTCATCTTGTGCTGTGAGGCAGTAAAACCTCTTAGTTGATATCAGCACACCTGTCAATGTTGTAATTTCCCCTTCACTGAATGAGGTTGATCATTTCTATTCCTATGTTGAACAAGTCAATCCCAGATGAGCTCATTCCATCTTCAGATGAATTATTCAGGCTGCATTGTATTCAATCTCTGTTGCCATGCGATTCAAGCTCAACAAGACTGTTGACTTTAGTAGGTAGGTAAGTGGGTAAAAGGTAGGTAGGAGGAAGGTAGGAGGTAGTTAGTTACGTAACTAAGTACGTAGGTAGGTTGGTAGGTGGGTAGGAAGGTAGTATCTTGATTGACCTTGGTTTCTTCATGGTGGGATGGCTGGAGATCGTCCATCTTTATTTAAAGTATGTCCTGTAGACCACAGAAAATCTCCAACTCACTGTGTGAAACTTTCTCCAGGTCTCCGCACAGGTAAACATTTTTCTCTGGATGTCGCTGCTGAAGGAAAAAAAAAAAAAATGAATTAGTGTTTGTATGAGTGAATACAAAACACATCAAAGCTGCATACTCACCAAGCTAACACGTACTGCATATTAATGTTCTGTGAAATGGTAATTACAGCTCTATTTATTTTCCTCCCTTTCATAGCTCCTTGAAAAAGAATACTTCATTTAGTGACAGCAATCATTTGCATTAATTGAGCAAAGTGCTCATCACTGCTTCAGAATTTGTCGCGAAACAGCGGAACCTGTTTCGCACTCTTCTTCTTTCACATGAGAACAAAGGAGCCAGAAAGTGGGCGGAGTGAGTATAAAGAAGAGATGAGTAAAGGGTTGAGTCAGTTTTTCTTAAAGTCAATTAAAAAATGTAAGTACAATGTTTTAGTCTAGTTTAAAATCTGAATTCTCACTCACTCACATTCAACCGCTTATCCATTACTGGGTCGCGGGGGGCGGGAGCCTATCCCAGCTGATGTTGGGCAAGAGGCGGGGTCCACTCTGGACAAGTGTTCAGTTCCTAGAAATATATATTTAAATGTACGATATGTCAGGTTGACGTCTCTCAATGAAAAACTAATGAAAGATCTCATTTGATTACGTTGTGAAGCAGCGGAATTCTTCTTCAAGTAATTCAAGTTTAAGCTTCCAAATGAAAAGTAATGTTACTTTGAATTAAACTGAGGGTTTAAATGGATTTTTGGATACTTTATGTACACAAGCCAGCAAAATAAATAACACTGGTCTAATCTTTTAAGATATTTTAATTAAAAATGACATCTAAATGTGTTAAACCACCATCTCTTGCATATATTCTAATAAATAATGTGACTGGAAACTTGCCTGGACTTTTCTTTTGAACTTGACTGCACTCAGGGCTGGAGGCATTTTGTTTTCATGTTGTCCTTCCCGGCACATCTCACGAACGCCTTGAGGAAGCTTCTCCAAATTTGGCACAAACGTTCACTTGGACTCAAGGACAAAGTCATTAGATCCCGGTGGCTGAAGGTAAAAAGGCGCCTGGAGCATCCATCCCCTTGCTGTAAAGGGTTTATATCAGGAAGGCCTGAAGGAGAAATTCATCACGTATGCCCCAAAATCCATGAAGAGTTAACTCAGGAATCATTTTACAATAAAAAACACATTTAGTGACATCTCGTCCATTGCAATAAAGTCTTCATCACATATTAGTAAAAGGTCTTGATTGACATGGATGTGAAGAGGAGGACAAATGAAACTGTCAGGCTGTTTAATCTGCACCTGAGATGATGAAGTGAAGGATGGGTGAGGTGGCCTCTAATGTAAAACTTCACTGTGATCAGATGTGGGAGGAGGCACAGAGGGCTGCATCACTGACGCTCTGTGGACAACGACCGTCACTCGGTGCCCTTCAGCATCGCTCCAGTCATCGTCTGCTGAGAGGGAGAATGTAAACGTCAGTGTGGAAGGTGTTTCAGCCACATGCATCACGGATGAAGATCGAAATATTCTGCAACCCCTCCAGTGGCTGCAGCTTCAGTGAGCGTTTCGATCTGTGATCCAATGGAAGATGATAAAAATCAGAAGTAATGTGTAATAGCTCAAATGTGAAACAGAGAGGAGAATGTTCAGCTTCACACTTCTGTGGTCGAGCGGCGACTGACCCTGGAAATCACTTTAGACTTTCCGCCTTGACATTAAAGGACAGGTGGTAAAAGACAGATTTACAGTCTGGGGAGTGTAGGAAGGGAGTGAAGGCGGCAAGGAGAGTGCTGATCTTTGCAAAAACAAAGGTACAGATTGACTCAGATTTGACATTAGATGTCACATAGGTGTTGGACCAGATCAAAACCTGTCCGATCAGCAGGTGGGGAGACGCGAGGCGGACGGGTCAGCTCTTCTTTTACTTTATTGTCTCCATGGTCAAGGCGAGACGCTGCAGAAAGGCTTTTAATGACGCAGCAGAAAAACTCCTGCAGTAAATCATGAAATAACTCTGACACTTCTTAAATCACTTCCTTCAATGGCTGCTAGAAGATCGTCCACAAACAGTTAGGCGACACAACAATACAAATCCTTGACTTTACTTAACAAAGTTAGCTGGAGGCTAATTAGTTGCCAAACGCAAGTCAGGTGATGAGTTCTCGAAAATGGAGATTCCTAAAAGTCTGTTTCCATCTGAGAACAATATAAACCACCCGTCATCAGACCCTCGTCCCTGTGCATAACATCTGCTGGAGGAATGACGTTCTGGACGCAGCTTTACTTCCCACCACATGTAGAATTGATGGGAGCGTTCAGCAGCTCCTCCATCACATCCCTCCACCTCATTAAGACCATTTCCTCTCTCAGTGCATTAGCAGGCAGAGCTCTCAGAGCGGTGCACATAAAGGAGCAGATGAAGTGGGCGATCTCGTCACACTTGCGCACTGTAAAGATTCTGCAGGCGTTCAATCCCATTTTTTTGTTACAGCCCGTATTCAAATATTAGAATTCATCTCTGGTTTCATTCTGCTCTATGGATTTGATGTGTGACGTGGTGGAGAAGCATCAGTCATTGTTTTTTTTTTTTTAATATAACAAACGATTGTCTTTAACAATCAATGAAACCAAGGCAGAGAATTGAAGATGGAATAGAAAGCTCGGCCACCTTTCTGTTGCCTCATCGGTTCGGCCTCTGCCGGCTGAGATTTAGCGGCTGCATCTGCAGGATCCGTCATGGCTCTGAAAATCCTGGGGACTGGCGCTTTTGTTTGCCTCTCAGCACGACGCAGCCCCGACCTGGAGGAGGCTCTCAAACTTTCCAAAAAGATGGATTAGGGGCATTAAAATAGAGCCGTGCACCTGTCACCTAACATTTTCCAGCATGGCCGGCCCTGGAACCAGGGACTGCACCAAATGTCACATGAAGGAGGAAGCTGAGAGCACAAAGCTGCTTATAGACACCCACGTTTCTCACACTCAATAGTGGACTTCAAACACAGTCAGCTGAGTCAGAACTTTTGTTTTTAGTGACAGTGATGTAACACACTCCTAATGCTGCCTTAACGCTGGAGAAGCCTGATGTCACACGTCTCCACAGCAGCTGGAGACCAACGCTGGCAGAGGAGTCATAAAGTTTTTTATTCTTTTTTTCTCCCTCCTGTGTGACTTTGGCCACTGAAGTGTTTCTATAATTGCGTGTGTATTCTACATCCGCTGAGGCTCTGATGTCAAACCTCCTTGTCTATCTCTCTCCACCTGATTCTTCTCTTATTCCTCCGGCTGTCGCTCATTGAGTGAAATCGGCACAAATACTTTGTTCAGTTTGATTCTTCTGAACCGAGCCCGCTGCCTCAATTTGAGCCTTTCAGGGAAAATTTCCATCCACTTAACATTGACATTTAAAAAAATTCTGCTTGCTGTGTAAATATGTGCTCAACATCATCCTCTCACATTACTGTGATTACGTGCAATAAAATCTATTTCGAAGACATAGTTGAACCTGCCACAATCAGTCAACTATGACAATCAACACAAGATTAAACAACTTCGGTAATAAATTAAATAAATTGAAGAAATTGCTTGTGTTAAGTGTGAGTACAGAGCATTTCTGGATTATTATTGCTCTACTTTTTCTTATTGTTTTCTTAGATATACAATGTCATCATCTAGTAGTAAAAAAGCATTTAATGAAACATAAAAATTAACAAAATAAATTGTACAACTCATGTTTAAGGAGTCATAACTCACCTGGATGCATGTTCCTGAGTCACAGGTTCGGCCCCATTTGCTTCACATCTTTCTTCTTCATTCCCAACTGTGACCAATCACAAAAAAAACTTAAACGAAGTAAAAAAAAAAAAAGGAAACCCCCCCCCCCCTACAATTTTCATAGTCCTTGTAACAGAATTGCTTCAAGAAATACAAATATTTTCAGGTTGCAAGGACGAAAAAGCGTTCCTGCCGTATCGTCTGTTCTGAAACAATCACAAAGTTAACTTCCAAAAGGATGCGATGAATAATTGGTCAGTTAGAATACACCGACTTCTCTCCCACCTTGTGCGTCAGGACCTCCCTAATAACCTCCCCTCCTCACCGTGGCTGGAGGTGTATTTAATATTCAGCAGGTGTAAATCGTGGCCCTGGCCCGGCGTGACCTTTTTCCCTCTGTTGATCACAAACATGCTCACTCATTTCTTTCCCACAAATAACCATTTATTCTTCACACATTTACTGAAAATTACAGTTTATTGAAAGGACACGGAAAGGTCAGATAACACAGATACATGTAGCTAGGAGTTACTACTCAGTGCATGGCACATTCTCAGGGAGACGACCCATTGTGAGTCTTTGGCTCTTTGCCTCTGGAGTGTTGAAGGCAGGGAGAGTGCTGAAATACAGTATTAAACCTTGAACAGTTGGCCAGCCAACTTGAGCCTCTATATTTCAAAATGTGGAGGTGTAAATTAACCGTGCTACAATGAGTGACAAACAATAGTCTAAGTTGGGTAGTAGTAGTAATAATAGTAGTAGTTGTAGTAGTAGGGGTGTCTCTTATTTGTCAATTGATTTATACTTATTACAGGATACAGTGTCAGACCTCACCAGTGCAAAGGGATTTTTCTAGAAAGATCACACATTTAGAAAGCAGTGTCCTCACTCAGAATAAAACTCAGATAAGTAAACAACAGATGAACAATCATGAAACAAGTTACCAGAGCCATTGCTACCTTTTTAAAAAGAAGTTCTAGAATGCATGCCGTTTTACTATGGAGGTTTTCAGATGACGGTTTGAAGTCGGACAATTCCAGTGTCTCAGCTTTTGCAAACAATGCTGATATGCGCATATGTAGCTGTCGTGTGTGTGTGTGTGTGTGTGTGCGTGTGTGCGTGTGTGTTGGGGCGCACATTGTTTTTTGTGAGAGTGCGCAAGTGTGTGCTCTTAGAAAGATCCTTCAGGCAACAGGAGCTCCGCTGTTTGGGTGACAGGTCGTCGCCCGCTCAGTTGTATTTATGGGGCTTTGTCTTTCTGCTGCCGCCTCCCTCTGCCTCCTCGCTGTCGCCTGAGAGCTTTGTGTTGATTTTCCCAGTCTGGCTCCTTTGCTGTGAGGTTCAGAAGATAAAGATTTATAATGAGCAACAGTGACACTGTGACGTTCCACAGTGGACATGTGCTGCTCTGTAATCTGAGCAGGACATGCTGCTGAAGTGGAAAAGAGAATTTTTAAAGTTTAAAACTGATGCCACGCTTCTGTTGTTATTACAACACAACGACTGAGGTTACAGTTGTTGAACAGACGTTCTAAAGTTTCTAGAGCGACGTAGGGCTTATTTGGGTTGAAATTTGTTAGGTTTATAGAAATGGACAAAGGATTCTGTGGTTTCTCTGCAGTCAGTTCATCTATGCTTGTCTGCTTTACGCTTCTGGGAATTCAAGCGGAGACCAAACGGAGCAGTACCACTGTAAATCAATGGGGGGCAGTGTAGCCAGTAGTTGAGGGGAGAAGATCATGGGACACAAGGTAGAAATTTTAAGGAGACCGTTGAAAAACCTGTTAAAAATATGTTTCCTATCAAATATCCCCACCAGTATATTCTTATTTTTCTTATTTGTAGTCAAACTTTTTACACTCTCTAACCTGATGTTTTCCTCTCCAGTATTTTACCGCTGAGTGTAGTTCGACTTGCCACAGACTCACGTACTATCCCATAAAGTTGTTACCGTCCACGTGGACAGAAGCCAGACCCAGTTTCAGCTGCAGCTCTGTGTGTATCAGCAACGTGCAGTCTGCAGTCTTTGAACTGTCACTTGATTGAATGAATTCAGTGGTAAATGCCAGGCTTGTTTAACTTCACTTTATCAACTTAACGAATGCGTGGAAATGAATTAACACCCTGTTGACACTTGAATATGCATCTGTTCAAAGGATTTGCTCTCTGGTGGCAGGGTTCACACAATGAGCCTGTAATTTGGAGGTGTTCTGTTAACGTCATATTTCCCAGAATATCCTTGATTTTATTTGAGGGGGGAAACAAAACAGTACAATGGTTATAATGAGCGACATAAACGCGACTGTAATGAAAAGAAGATAGATGTAATTTACTTGTGAAAAAGTTTCAATGAGTCGTTCAAACTAAAGTTGAATGGTAAACGCGGTCGCGCGTTGTAATGTGAGGAGGCGGATGCCGGTGGATCGAAGCTCAGGTATTCAGCTGCCTTTCATTTCAGCTCTGGAGGAAACAAGCAGCTCTTGAAAATAAATATAATTAAGAACCTGGTGAGCTGGAAAAGCAGCAGCTCAGAGAGAAGACCAACACTGACAGAAGCCTGGTTCCAGTTCAGTGGCACCTGGAAACACAATGAGCGGCTGTGAGGGGGTATCCTGCTGTTTTCAGAAATTCCCGCTATCGTTTGAAAAAGAAAATTATCGGGCCATTTGGTATCTTTGGTATCTTGAATAATTTCAGTCATTTGAGCAACGTCATGTTTAAGCACTGTAGACTGGCCCAGGGAGCCGACTCCCGGAGCTGAGCATCTGTTTTGTGTTTGCCAATGTCACTTTGGAGAACGGCCCAAAGGCGTCCTGCTGCCTGCAAATGACTGCGTGACACATCACTCTGCATGGCAGTGGGTTCAGTGCAATCAAGCGGCCTGAAGCCAAACAAATAAAAACAGGCAGCATGAACCTGAACATTTATCTCATTACCTTCAGAGCATCATGGCAGTTTACTCTAATGTTCCTTCTTGATAAAATACCAACTGTGCTGTGGGTGTGGGATTTTCCTTTGTCCCTGTTTGCATCTTGTTCATCATCTAAAGGTGCATTCATGCTCAACATCAGCGATCGGCGTGGTCAACAGTTCAAGCCCTAGTACAGCTCTAGAGTCTTGTGCCGCTCTCTTGCGGACATTTCCTATCTCCCCCTCCAGATCTTTTGAGTTCTCTAACGGAGTGCATGCCACATGGCTGCTCTGACTCACAGAATCTTTGAGAAACTTTTCACAGTTTCAACTGGAGTTGGACTTTACCGTCAGACGTATTGAGAGCCCTATAACTTAAACCTTTACATAGTTACACTATTTAGATTCATGTCGTCATTGTGTTCGTCACAGGCTCGATGAGACATTTATTGTAGTATGAACACTTTTTGCTCTGTGGATTAAGTAAAAAAAAAAAAAGGAAGGATCCTTCTTTCAGTGCTTTATTTTGGGTGCATGTCAGCTAACTAATTAGCCGACTGTCACACCCAGCAGATGCTGTGCTTCCTGGAATGTTCGCTTCAAAACAAATGGAACCTGTATGAAACATTTTCTTTTTTTAACCACAGATGATTTTTAAAAGACGGCATATCTGACTCGGTGGATCAGCTCCTCACACTCGCCCCTTTGTGATTCTTACTCATCATCCAGTGTGCTCTTCCACTTCCACACTTTTAATGAAGTCAGGAATGTCAGAGAAGAACAATACTGATGCCACTGTGCTTCAGAGAGGTGCTCTGTTGTTTGAGGATGTCAGAGTTCGCTGAGTCATGTTATATTTTTAACTTGTGAGGAAAGAAGAAAAAAACGTTCACTCTCAAGGATTCTTAATGATGAACATTTGAGTTTAATGTGAGACAGGTTGGTTAGGGTTATTGCCTCTATGTTGTTGACCCGACAGTTAATCAGGAGTGACCCGGGTCTGTCAGGATGTCAATGTGCAGGCGTCTTGTGATGAGTCTGTCCATGACTGCTGAGTATTCTACAGTTTCTCTCAGAGACAAAGTGCTGTTGTTACTCTGGTTTCCTTTAAATCTTCCTGGGGGATGCCACTCAGGCTCAAGATACAGTATAATGAAGGTGGAGTAGTGACAGGGATAACGGCCACTTTAATGCAGATTGATCCACAGAGACCGGAATGCAAATCGTTACTAATCAAAGTGTTTACTACACCATGAATGGCAAGTGCTGTGTACCGACAGACGGCAGGGAGAGAGACTTGATTGTAGATGCATTGATGCATTAAAATGTGAAACCCTGTGCGTAAATTTAAAAACTTAAACGTGAAAACATGTCTGGAAGGGGATTTTGCTTGATCGACACTCTACAACTCACCTTCTCCTGCTCGTCAACTCTGTGGCTGACTCCTAAAAACAGAAAACTCGATTTTTAATTTAAAAAACTGTCAAAACTACACAAGTACTGTCAGATTTCTGTCTGTTTCAGAATTCGATGCTTGTCTTTTGTCTTGTGGAGACAGAAGATGTCTCAAATCCTCTGGAGACATTTCTCGACTTCAGTAAAATGTTGTGTCAAGCAATTTCACTACAATAATCCTTACAGAGAATATCACTATTTAGTTCTTCTTGGAATCATGACACAGTCCGCTGTTGCTTTACATTAAATGTCCTTGTCGCTCTCTCTGAACCTCTCTGGCACAAAACACACCAACGAAGTTGAATCCACCCGTTTGTCGAGATGTTGTTTGAAATACTCTTGTATTCTTGTGCAAATAGTCTCTGTGTCTAAAAATGGATCGCTGCCACTTGGAATGCAAGGTGTCCGCTCAGTTAGACAGTGCTGTGGTGAAATGAGATGCATTGTTTTTTCATACCATCTGCCACTGCCAAACAGGTGTGACTCAATTCGATAATATGATGAGGAAGGCAGTTGTGCATGGCCTTTGATGGGGCGGTGGATATTGGATCTGAGAGGAACAGTTGACTTCTTTAAACAGCCGGATGCAGACATCGTGTGTCCTCTCGTGTCCAGTTTTGTCAGTGAAGACTTTAATTTTGTGAGCGTTAAGTGCCTCCCTACTGCAGATGGTAAAAACTTTAAGGATGTTTAAACGGGCCACTGCCTCAGTCTGAGTGTCATACTGTCGAATGCCCCGAAAAAACACCTTGTTCACTCCTGGTTTGTGAAATGATAATTGAAAACCACAGTGTCCAGTTGACAATTGACAAATCTGAATATTTAGAAGGAATGATGTCACTAGGACCATAAAGTCAGAGAATACACTGCAGTGATGTAACATTTGCTTCCAGTAAGAATTAGTCACAAAATCTACATCTTACTCATATGAAACCTTTGTTGTCATTGTCCTTCTGATTCAGTTTATTTAAGTATTAGTTCCAGGAAACCTGCAAAGTCTGAACATGTTGACCTGCAGCCATTTAAAAGCTGAAAATTACAAAATACTACGATCCGCCTCAGAACAGCAGCTGAGAGGATGAAGCTGATTATATTCAGCATTTTTCTATTTGTGTACAGATCACATTGAAATACAATTTTTCCACGTAAAAAGACCAAAACCAAAATTTGCTTAATCCCACAGACGCATTTCCCTGAGGCCTCATCTCTGGTGCACTGGAGCTCTATTGTTTGTCCAAATACTATTTAAATGAATCAGTGAGCAGCAGCGATGGACTGGGCGATGTGTTTCCTCATCAGGAGATGGTTCTGTACACACGTCATTAGCATCGCTGTGAATAAGGCACTAAATTAATC
Organism: Pseudorhombus dupliciocellatus; assembly: GCA_016785235.1. Lineage (NCBI taxonomy): Eukaryota > Metazoa > Chordata > Actinopteri > Pleuronectiformes > Paralichthyidae > Pseudorhombus > Pseudorhombus dupliciocellatus. The sequence goes on along the minus strand of JAFBJW010009053.1, from coordinate 2,798,361 downwards.
TGCGGCAGGAAATAGCCCCGAAAAAACACCTGGTTTGTGAAATGATAATTTAAACCACAGTGTCCAGTTAAATTAGAATTTCCCTCAGATGTTTTGACCTGAAGATTTACATGTGTTTGAAGAAGCTATGAAATTATGAGAGGGTTGTTTTGATATTGTTCACTGGATTCACTGATGATAAGAGACCAAAACAAAGAAAAACACCCTTTTATATTCATGACCCCAATTAACCAAAGAAAAGTGAGAAGTCGAAAAAGAGACGTTTCCATCTGCTGCTGTGACGCTCACCTGCTGTGCCTCCGGTAGCTTTTTACTGTCTGCAGCCGACTCCTCCGTCTGATTCTGGAAGCAGTCGCCTCCAGTCTGTGGGAGCAGAGGGAGAACATCTGAGAGCAGTGAGGGGGAAACGTGCAGGGCACTGGGTGAATCCAGAGAACACACCAGAGGAACAGACAATCAGCAACAATCACAGGCCCTTTGGATTTTCACACAGACGTTGGACAGCACTTCATCCAATTTACTTTCCCATTCAAATTGTGAATTGATGACGGTTATCAAACAGAAAAGTGAAAATCTAATGACAGATAGATAACGGCTCAAATCCTTGAAAGAACACAAAGAACACAAAAGATTTGCTGCTTTTCTTGGTGTTTTTCTTTAAAGCACAACATTGAATTAAATCTCGCAGGGTTCTTGGATACAGGTCAGAAAAACATTTTCAAGTATTTCCTTGGGTCTCAAATAGATGAGACAGACATTTTTCAACATTTCATGACATTTTAGACAAAATCAATAGTGAGAAAAACAGCAGCCTTAGAGGAAGTTTCTCTTCAACAGAACTGCACAAGCGATGGAAGCAATTTCTTTCAGTGATGAACCTGAACCCATTTCTCATCAGTGGTAATGATTTTCTCCTTAACACAAAGCATTGTCAAATTATTGTCCCTTAATTACCCCTCTCCATGTTTATCAGGCCCATTGTGGACTAATTGTTTGGCGCACCTGCTCCTCACACAGTGTTTAGTCGCGTCTCACAGCAAGAAGAACAAGTGATGAATGAGGGACGATCTCCAGCTCGTGAAACACAGAACAGGTCAAAGGATCCTGTACCGCCTCCAGTTCTCCAGTTTAATTGAAATAGTTCAAGTTCAACGAAATCTCCCGCTTGGTTAATGTAGTGCTAATAAATTGTTAAAAACGTTTCTAGAGGAATCCTGGTTGGGAGAATTTGGATAATTTACAGCTTTATGTCGAGAACTGCAATTAAATGAAGCTCTGAAAGTTTGAGACTGTGCCTACAACCCAGCCTCTGCTGATGACTCACACACCCTCTGCACCAAGCCGGAGCAAGCTGTTACCACACCCTGTTGTGCGTCGTTAGGATCACACCTACAGCAATGAACCAAAACAACAGAGGAAATCAAGATGGCTGATGGAGCTGTCTGTCTTCACTTGTATGTTGGATAATAAGGTTTTGGTGGCAGGCGCATGGTTCTTACTGCTTGTAAAAATCAGGTCCAAGCATACTGACTAATGATTCTTATAATGGCAGATATTCTACTTCATCATATTATTATTTTTTTTTTATTTTACGCAAACAGATTTTAAGACTTTAGATGCATTTGCCAAACACAGTGAACTGAAACCTGCAGAGGGCCTTACGATTCACCCTGTGCTGCTTTGCTGTAGAAAAAATCGCCCTGAGACACAAATATGTAAATATGTGATGGAGATTTTAAACCCTTGACCGGTCGCGTTTATATTTCAGCCGGTTAAGTATGAGCTTTGTCTGTGAAGCAAGCCGTGTATTAGATGGCCGTGAACCTTTCACATTTCATTTTCAAACCGAAGCACAGGCCCGGAACTGTCTCTGCTGATTTCATGGCAGCCCACAGGGAGGAGAGGACCAGATATGGCGGCGTTCAGCAGCAAACACAACATCTGAGTCTCTGTTTCAAACCCGTCTCCTCTCATCTGCATCACAAGGTTTCTCGCTCTCGCCAAAGGACTTTTTTTAAACCCTGCCAAAATGACGTGATCAACTCCTGGACACGGCCGAACATTGTTTTTGGCACAGTTTCATTAAGGAACAATCTCTTTGACAAAGTTTCCACAGACGGTAATTTCCGTTTGGGTTGCACTCCGCTGTGGTCTGTCAACTGATCCCCTAATAGTTCTTGATAATCGCTTGTCAAAAATCCTTATGGACCTGGTTTGCTTCCCTTCTTCTGCCAAAGCCTCTTTACCTTCTGGATAAGTGACGGGTCATGGCTGCCTGGGTCCTGGAGGAGAGAGTCCTCAATATCCCCAAGAGGTTTGTGACTGTTTTCTTTTTCCCCTCGGTCACTTTTTTCAAAATGAGACACTTGATTCCTACACATCTTCCAAAAGCTCCTCAGTGTGAAACAGTTTGCGGTCTCAATTCAAAAGCTCCTGGAGGAAACTTTGAATCATGAAGGAATTCAACTCAAGCCTAACAAGCAGCCTCCTCCTCCTCCTCCTTCAGGAGCAGTCATCTTGAATTCACTCAAGTTGCTCTTGCAGATACATCTGCATTTTATAGAAAAGGTCAAACACTGAATATCTTCTGCTGAATTCTTCAGGAGACTGGGCTGACGTGGATCTAAAAAGTTAAAACCATAAATGCGATAAGCTTTGGGACTCGTCGGGCTGACGACGCCTGTCACGGCTGTTGCAGTAACCTTGTCAGTTAACGATCCTCCTGGAGACAGTTGTCGTGTTTGATGCCCGACGAGGAACTCGCGCATGAACTCAGTGAACAGATGAGCGTCATGGACCCTGAGGTCACAGAGGCCATCACAATTTAATTAGAAGGAACACCCACCTTTTCCATCTGGCACTCTTTCACTGCACCGCCCTCTCTCCTCGTGGCTCCAGGGTTCACGGCTGATTTACTGTCTGTGACGATTCTCTGAAGTCGTGAGATGTCCTGAGAAAGCGGGGTAGAAAATAAAGCGCGTGAATGTCTCGCTGATGCAGCCGTGGAAAATCAATAAATCCGTCCTGACTATTATGGTTTATCTGGAAAAGCTAATTCAGCTTATTTATTTGTTGTAAATAAATGATTGGTGGAATCCCAATCTCATTACAAGCAGCAGGAAGCGGAGAAGAGACGAGAGGGCTACAAACTAAAAAGAGAATTATTGAGATATTACAGCTTGGCGGTGAAAGTACCAAAAGTAATTAACCATCACGCATTATACACACACATCAAAAAGTCTCCTCAGTGTCAAAATTTCTGCTTAAATTGTGTTTTCACTTGAACTAATGAAAACACTAAAAAAGAAACTAGCAAATACGGACAAATCCATGTTCTGAGTGTGATCTGTAAGGAACCAAAGTCTAGTTCCTGCAGTGTCATAGTGGGTTGCCAGTTATGAGACAAGGAGACTGACCCCGGTCAGTCTGCTCTGAAACTAAAGTGAAATGTTCAGTTGTTTACCAACTGACCAGCACGTCCCAGAGGTCCCAGCTTCAGACCGGCCTGCGATTGATATCTGAATGAACATGCACGCATCAGCTCGGAGTGAGAAGTAAGTCCGGAGAGCAGCTCTGGGATTTTCTCCTGCGCTGCACATCATGAGCAATGATGTTTGAGTAAAGTCACCCGCTGCAGAAACAGTGAGAAGTGATGGCGGGAGGTAAACAAGACGGACGGTCAGAGATGAATGGCCCCTCTCTGGAGGTGGACGAGCAATCTATACCACAACCACCTGAAATGATGTCCACATGAAAAACACGACTCTCCGGGTTGATGCACTTAAAGTCAGCGGAGTGAGAAATGCTCCCTGCGAGAGGCCAAGAAAGTGCTGAATAAAAACTCCAGGCTGTTTGCATGGAGGGCTCCAGTCAACTTCCTCCTCAACGCGGCCGACCTCTGTGAATACTGATGCACGACTTCGCAGCGATTAATTTCCTGTTGCTTTATTTACCCGAGGAAACAATCACAAGAGCAAATATTCGTGCTTTCCATTGCCTTGAAAAAGTCTTCAAAATTAAATTTGTATTTCTGACCTCAGTCCGGAACCTGTCTGTGTCCCGTCGGTGAACTGGCTGTCAGCAAGATGAAGATAATATCTCTTGACCGTGACTGAATAATATATATGTTTTTAAATGCTGTGTGGTCATGGAGGAGAGGCTCGCACACAGAGCGACATGTTTGTACAGTTAAACGCTCTCATTAGTGAACAGCAGGAGCCAACGAGGGACAGACAGAGGAGGGACGTGAGACAGTGACGGACGCTCTGAGCATCAGACTGAAGTTTCAAACAACGGCCTAATTTGTGGTCTTCATGAAACTGGCGTCATTTGCAACTGCTTTGCATTAGCAAACACTAATAAGGAAGAAGAGCATCTGCTGCCCAAGTTTCTGCGTGTCTATACTTTTTAATTGAAAATTAACATAAATGCCTGCAGACTTTCTCCAGCTACACTGACTCTGGAGCTGAGCGTCGACGTGCAAACTGTTCGTTACTGCGGCGACAGGAGTCGCACATGCTGGTAACGATCCGTGCAGGTTAACCTCGCTGCCGAGCGGCTCACACAGGCGGGAAGACGAAAATACATCAATAGGAAAGGGCAACCTGTCAGTAGACACGTGTTCGGAAATAGCTCCAAACGAACAAGCAGTGAAGAAAACTTCATGGTCCTTTAAATTACTCAGGTTTTTATCCAACATGTACACTATGTAAATTAGATTAATGAATTATATTTAGAAGAGCTTTACTTGTTGAGAGTTTCCATGTGTCGACCATAGTTTGAGAAGTTCATCTAAATGAACACGACAGATTTGGTGCAGGATTTAAAAGTCGCTGTTGTGCCTTGGCACGACGAACGTCAACGTATGCAACAACGATTTTGTCTGTGGAACTGTGGCTGCAGTGCCTCCAGCACCGGGCGGGAATGAAGAACCTCTCCTAATCTGGCTCAAAAGTGGTTTCCTGTGAGCACAAAGCAAGATGGCTGTGAGATGAACACAAGCATCCCATCACTGTCAAATCCCATTCTCCCTCTGTCAGCTGGAGCAACGTCTTCGTCGGCAGGTTCAGTGGAATCGGCTCCTCTCGTGGAAGGGACCGCTTTCAGGGCGAGCGCTTCATGCATTATTTCCCACCGTTTGACAGCATCTATCAGAATCAGCAGAATTTTACAGCAGAGCGATGGAAGAGGGGAAGCATTTAACAGGAGCTTTTCCTATCAGGGAATGTCCTGTTTGATTGTACACTACATTTAGACAGACAGTGCGATAAAGAGCGAATATGCATTTTTTTTTTTTTTTTGCCTTATCCTTACCTGTAACTGGCATGCGATGAAACTTTAATATCCAGGAGCTTTATGCGGAACCATTACATAAGTGGACTTTTTTGAGGAAATATTTTCTTCTACCATCTGATAAATATTTTCAAGATGCTATTTTATTTTTTATTTTTGGCTCCGTCATCCACCTACTATCTCCTCCTGGCGTGGCAGAGATGAATTTCCCGTTGCTTTATGTACACAAGGAAACAATCATAAAAGTAAATATTAAGTGCTGAGAGCAGGGCAATGAAATGCCTGATTTCTCCACTGACACACTGCTATGGGCATCTAAAGACATCGTCTTCCATTACTTTGATGAAAATTGCATGCTATTGGACCACGAGAATTGGCTTGCTACGCGAGACTGTTAAATATGAAGCAGCTTCCACTCCAGTCTTGCTGATCTCTGCATCCTCACGCTAATGAATCTTTCACCAGGGAGAAGAAGTGTGAGCGGGCGGGCTGCGAGGTCCGGGAGAGACTGATGTGTGGAGTCTTAAGGCCCATTATGCCGGCGTGCATCTCGAGTGTTGAACAACCTCCCTGCACTTTCCCACCTTGGTTTCACTAAGACAAACAAGTTTAAACTACGTGTCCCCGCGAAGCTCAAAGTGGAGGACGTCTGCCTCGTGCGTTTATTTCTGCCGTCTACTTAGGGGTTAGCGCAGCTGTTGCGCCCCGCTATGTGCAAAAATAATTGCCTTTTGATCAGCAACAGTAATTAGCACAAGATTAGCCATGCATTTGCAGAAATGTTAGCATGTCTTAACTACATGCATTCACTCACACTAATATGTCAGAAGCACTCAACAGAAACCAAGATAAAGGATGTAATAACACTCAGCGCTCTTTTGTGTCGTTAATGAGCGTAATGAGGAACAGCACGGGGTCATCAAAGAGCTAAGTTCTTGACATTTGCCTCCCTGTCAGTAGTTACCCGGCGACTCTGCCGCTCTTTCATGCACAGTACGTTTTATTGTGCAGCTCTGTTTTTGTTTTTTTTTTTTTCCTTCCCAGGACTTAATTTGAGATAAATTTGGCAGTGATTTAAAGGACACACCTCCACATGCACAGGCAGTGGACAGATGGAGCGCCCCGGCAATCCTTCCAGAGCGGGGTGCGCTCAGATTCATCACACTGCACGCTGCCTACGGGACCTAATGGAGCTAGCAACTGCTCACATGTGGAGTGCTGCTATTATATGCAAATGAGGTGGGTAGAGATGGCTCATTAGCATAAAAGATTAAAGTGAAAACAAATCAGTTTCCTTTACTCATCTTTCTTCTTATTATTTCAAACACATTCTTTAATTCATCTGGTTTGTATCAACCCAAAGAGGATGGGAGAAATACTGAAACTTCTAATTAATTAAATGTTATGTGTACAAAGGTTTTTTTAACGTGCATGAACCTGCTTTGAAAAATCCCAGCGACACCTTTCTCATTTCAGCTAGAGGAGTTGGCTGCTCCTTCAGCTTGTTACTGATATCACAACCTCAAAACGTCAGAAATGGCAAACGACTTCTTGCGGTGGTGCTCCATGCGCCTGCCCAGCGTTTCTACGGAGAATTGCCAGCCGCCTCCGTCAAATTATGTTTCTGCCTTCAACATGTTGGTCAGGAATTAATAACTTGAATTTCACCACCTATTGTATGAGGACTCAGTGAGCAGCGAACGCAGAGACGGCAAAGACTTAACACTGATTTAACACGACCGCATGGTTTCCTCATATCCTGAACTGGCAGGTGTGAGGGCATTTTAGAGAACATTGGTTTGCATTACAGCAGGGGGACCAGCCGTGGTACTGCCTTGTTCAGTGGCATTGACAATAAATAAATAAATGAATAAATAAATCAAACATAAGTGGTGTGTTAAATGTCTCAGGCAGCCATGAAACACAGGCAGGGTAAATTGTGACCGCTGTGAGGAGTGAAAAGCCTCTTGAAGGCAGAATTGCTCGCCAGGATCAGGGCAGATAAGGCGGAGCGAGGCTGTGGCCGACTTGACGAGAGTCAGAAATCCCAACTAACAGTATGTGCAATTGAAGCTGACATCACTGCTGGGTGGAGGGAGAAATAACATCTGTGCTGCGAAGAAAATCCTCAAGAAACTGAGGCGATGTTCTGCTTCAGCTCCGTAGAGAAACTGTGGAATTGTTATGAATCAGACGATTGTTTTTTTTAAATAATTAAAGAGTATTGACCAGATAAAACCTTGACATATGACTTTATTTCCAAAATGTGAAAGTGCCGCACAAGTAAAACAAGAAGCCCTATCGACACTGACGATGTAATTCTCCTTTCCTTTTTACAGTGAATCCTCTCGGCAGTCACCTTTTTTTTATTCCTAAAGGGGATTAAATCCTGATCCCTCAGTCGAGTCTACTGCGACCTTGACTTTGACAAGCCCCAAACAAAGACTGTGTCACATTGAATTAATAATTTCACAGGGAACAAATTTAACTCCCAATGCACCAAAAGAAAAACCTCCCATAATGCTCTGCAGTAATTGGGCTTTAATTTCAAAGCTACAAAATAAAAAGACTCACATCAATTACCATGGCAACGCTTGATTTAGATACACTATTACTCTGATTCAACCTCTGGATTCATGTTTGCTCCTTATGTTTGGTCATAATTAACTGACTCCATGGCATCACGCTGACAAACAGCCACTTGAATCGGACATAACAATCAGCAAACACTTAAATTCCTAACGGAGACTGTGTTATGTGCACTTTGTTGTGCGGCGAGGAGAAAAGTTTGGCACCGAGTTTTATTCCATGACGTCGCCATGCTGAGAGTTACAGCGTGAAATGAATTTTAATTTGCAAGAGTTTACGCAGAGAGGAGAGGAAAAATAGATTTTTCTGAAAAATGCAAAAACAGCAGCCTGCTTATCTTATCTGGAAAGTCAGCGGGAAAATTATACTTCACCACAGACAGACGGAGGCAAATCCCAAATCCAACTACTTTCCATTTTCACTTTACAAAACAAACTTATCTCACTTCCCCCCCTAAGAAACAGTAGCTGCAGAGTTTAAACTAAGGTCACCGGCAACACAGCTGACCAGACACTGTGAGGCACAGTCAGGGCTGCAGGACTTTTTTTACCAACTCTTTATTCACTAGGTTTTTCATAGACATGGTTAAAAATGATATTTCTCACATAAGGGACAATAATTACCCCAGGTGTAGTCATTACTTTACTTCAGCATGTCCACGTCTGCTTCGTGTTGTGGCTCCCTGGCATCATGGGCTTCTGTTACACCTTAAAGGAACAGAGCTGTTCCTGATCTGCTGCTGGCACGACCAGTCCACATGTCCTGGTTCTGATGTGAATCAAAAGGGGGGACAAACGTCTCTGCACTGCAATCGGCCATGATTACAGTACAGCCCATGTCGTAGTGTCATTTCCCTTTTAATGCAGCTGCTCTGAGTGTTGTTGGTCAAATAATTACTTTGGCAGTGGTTGTTTACCAGGGGGCTGAACGTGCAGGTTCAGGAATCCTATCACATGAAACACAGTCTCAATAGCAGCTGTTTGGCTTTAGGGATTTCTTTATCGACTTGACTTTGAAGTAGCTGTGGCTAACGTGGCGCTGTCAGAGCCACATAGCGTGTGGTGCCACCAGAGTCAAGTGGGATGTTGACGGCCATGGGGGTGTTTGCGTTGCTAGGTAATCTGCGTTTTAATTCGCTCCAGCAGCAAAATTGATTCCCAAAGCTCAAAAACAAATTCCTGGACTTAAAGACATGTTGAAGTTCGGCTCAAGGACATCAGGGCCTCATCTTCACATGAAACCCAGACCCCATTCACTCCATATAATAAGGGAGTACAACACTTCTTTTTGGATAAACATGGAGGTAGAAGAATTTTGAATTACCTTGGCGTGTGGCTGCTGAAAGGTGACTCTGGAGCTGTTGAGGAGTGATGAGTATCTGAACAAGTGGGTGGGGGCGGTGGGAAATCTGTGGCTGCCGCTGGGCTGGTTGTGCAGGACGGCAGAGAAGCAGATGTGAACTGTGTCCTTCAGCGCCTTCAGCTGGGACTCCTGTCCCCAAACAAGATTACACACACAAGAAGATTCCTGAATGGCTCCATCCCTCCTTCCATCCACATGAGAAATTCACTTAAGCATCGAAGCCACAGGAGGCCGTGGTTTAAAGCCTAGAGCAGGACCAGCGCGGGAGGCGTCGTTAGGCAGCACATGAAGTGGAACTCACCAGAGGAACAGACGCAGTGTTCAAAAGATCATTTACCTTTCATCAATAATAATGATAATAGACAGAATGGTGGGTTTAATTACTTTATAACAGCCTCTGATGTCGCTGCTCCTGAGCCGAGCCACAGAGCGCCCTGTTTTCCTGATCAGCACTTTTCTCCTGATGCATCTTTAACTCATCCACCTCGCTCCCGGTGACAGTGGGTCAATAAGCACATGTATAAAAACAACATTAGCGCTAGTAGACGAAAGCCGCGGCCCGACTTCAAACTGCTGAAGCGAGACATCTTCAGGATTAACCCTCTTTAATGATATGCATACGGAGAATACAGTCTGTTCTCAGACTCTCTGGATTTTACCTTTCAGAGTGGATTCTGACGCGTTCTCGGGAGCGTTGGGGTGATGGGCGGAGCAGCGAGCGGAGGCGGGATGTAATAATGCCCGTTGTTGACACCAACGGCAGCTTTTACTACGAAAAGTGTTCCTGACTTTCTCCTCAGTGTTTACTTCGTGTGTTGTGGCCCTTTTTCGCTCTCACTCGGACATCTGCCTTCTCTCACACAGACGCTCTGAGGTGGTCCACGTCTGGAAGCAGTTTTCGAGACGACTCTTCCTACACGTACTTTCGCCATTTAATAATTTAGATCCTATTTCTGAACTAAGTGTTTGCAGGGTTTAAATAGGTCAGACAAGGGAGGCTGTGACATTGGCCAAAAGTTTCAGAGCGATTAAGTGAATAGCACAGTAGAATGACAATGGGCAGAATAAAATAACTTGAAATATTTAAGGTTATTCACCTTGTCCAGGGCTGTCTTCTCCAGTTCTTCCTTGGCGACGGTTAACTTGTGCTCCAGGTCCATCAGCTGCTGCCCCTGTAGGGAGTCACCACTTTTGAATCATCTTTATTCTGTGCTAACAAAGCACTTCTCTGCTCTTTCAGCTCATCTCTGCAGCCGTATCAATAACACTAATCTACAGCACAGAGGACTGTGCTATATTATTTAACTGATCATCACTTTTGTCCTGAAGGGAAAAAAAAAAAAAAATCTGTAATATGACACACGCGCTCGTCCACATTGATCCAGCATTAAAACTAATTTCCGTTGATATGCATTTAGCTCAGGACTGAGTGGAGAGTCTGCAAGTACGTGGATCTCATAAACCCCCATAATCATAAAGCTGAAATTCAATCATTTAATCGTTAGTTTAATTTTGGGACCGGGCGGCTCCGTGGAATGATACTTATCTATTTCCTGGAACAGAGGAAGTATAGAGGGTATTCAGATAACAATCTGTTCACATCAGACCCCCTGAAACCATCAAGCCGCTTAATGAGCATCTTTGCTAGAGTTCCAGCCCCCGAGCAGAAAATGAGCCAACACACAGTAACATGGTGCGACGCTGAGTGGAGCGCCCTCTGGGGAGTCTTTTATTATTGATAAATTCATCATCAAGAAGGAGGGGAAAAGTTGTACTGGGATCATTTGCATGCAGTCAGCGTAAAACTGTCCTCTGTGATGGACTTTGAGCCATGAACTTTTATTGGGTGTCTTTTACTGGCCTCTCAAAATGATGGACTGCATGGGCTCACATTCTAAAACAGCCAAGGTCGGCTAACCCAACAAACAGCGAGAACAGAAAAAGCGCGTGCCATTTGGAGGCGGCGGTGTGGGGTTAATTTCATCAGCGTATGTTCTACCTGAGTTTGGTGACACAGCAGGCGGCGTGATCGCTGCTCTCATCTCTGATCCTGTCAGCGGCGTGCTCGTTCAGTGATGAACACGTATGTGGCTGAAACAATGCGCGTGTTTTCGGTGACAGATGGAAGGAGCGTGAGTGAAAGTCAAGGGCAGAGTGGCATTCAGCTCGACGGGTTTTAAAAGAAGCCTGGCAATCAGCTCTGCCTCTCTGAAGGTCTTTTTTCATTTGCAGCCGGTTTAGGACAAAGTCATTTGTAGCTGTCGGGCTGCGCTCGAGAGGGAGTCTGAAGAAATAATAAAGTTTGAAGAACAGATCTTCAGCCCTGGACCTACAGGCTGGAATATATTCCTTTTGAGGTAAGTGGTGAATGAGCATTCACTCACATTTGAATGACTTTCAACATAAAGGGAATTTAAGGGGAAAAAAAGAGATGCTGCAGTCATGATTAGATATTTGCGATAAAATAACCGGCAACTGACTTTTCATTTCGTGCACTGCATGCTGGGAAGGAGATGGAACAGGGAATAAAGTTGGAATCATAACTGTCTCTTGGCTGACTGTGAGGGAGAGCAGAGTGCACACTGAGCTGAAAGATGGGGACTCGATTCCTTAGTCATTTTGGATAAATGTATATTTTACCAACATTTCCTTTAGGGGCTAATAAAGTTTTACCTTATCTTATTTTCTCTTATCTCAAATGAACTGTTGACAAATACTAGCTACAGAGGCACTGTGTGAATAAATGTGTAGATGAATATTTACTGTCGTATATGACTGTGTCATTAGTCTGTGTTAATCTGTCCAAATATCCATTGTATTTATATCGGATCCTCCTTATTTGTTTGCTGTCAATATCTTCACCAGGGCTCCCTGGCAGAAAACAAACTGGTTACCTCCTGCTGACATAAGAGATAAATAAGAGATATGATTTTGCAAATGGACAAATAATGAATTTATCAGAAATATGAGATACCACAATTCAGCTGCCTTAAACTTGTGGGCAGCTGGATTGAAGAAATACCGCAAAACAACACGGAGCTCTGAGTTTAAGAAAATGTGGAGTAGTGAATCATCGTGACTCGGGGCTAGTGCACACAGGGATGGGAAAGAAAAAAGCCGCCTGCTCTTTGTTTGTCTTCAAAAGGATCTGAGTGTCTCGCAGTGTTTGTATGAAGCACTAAGTCCCTTTGGGATTAATATAGTACTGCATCTAACCGTCCATCCCGTCCACAGAGCTTCATCAGTGGACAGGACTGTGAAGACGGCCGGCGCTCGGCCACTGACCCAGAAATGCTAACTTTCAGGGTTAGTGCCTGTGAGTGTTCAGCTCCAGATTTCTGAGCGGAGTCCATTAAAGAGGGGGGGTCAGCGGGTTACTGGCCACTCTGCTAGTCCAGGCGTGCAGCTACATCATTTTTCTTTTCTTTTCTGTTTTCGTTTTTCCTAAGCTGGCAGAGAAACAGCTCGAGGGGTAAATTTAAAAGTGGAAAAGAAAATGCGAGAGCTCGACTGCAGCTCATCTGCCAAAAATGTTGTCTCACAGGGAAGCAGACGCAGGGAGGCTACTTTCTCATAATCTCAGGGCTGAGCAAGTGAAGGGGAACCTGCCGCTGCGGCGTGTTTACAGTTCTGGTGCTGCTCGCTTTGGATTCACAGACACATTTTATAAGTTTGTCCTTCAAGTCTGAGCTCGATTGATGGAATACACTCCACCGTAAATCCATTCTGTTAATCTGCATTATTGTATTTCCCCCCAAACTTCTCCCTTAAATGTCTTCAAAGCTCTACCAGTCCTCTTCTGTCACGACTGAACCTGTCGATTCCAACAAGGATCCAATAATCGGGTTTTGAGGCGTCCCTCTCCTGGCGTGTTGCGTTGAGTCGTGTGCTGTGACATTCTGCTGCAAAATGCACTTTGCCATGCTACAACAGCCCAATTCAATCGCCTCCCGGTCAAGGTGACTTGATTGACATCCCCCCCCGTGAGCCTGATGACATTTCTGCAACTTGAGTGACTCGTCTCCACTTCCTGCTCACTCATCCCCCCCGCTGGGTTTCTGATCACAACAGATTGGGAATACAGATGAGTTTCAGGAATAGCTGGAGGGATCAGTGGAGATTGGAGACGTGATGCATTTCCCCCTGACCTTTCCATCGGAGACTGTCATCTCTCAGAGTTGACTCGCTTCGCCTGACGAGTCACAGAACGCGATCAAATTAACTCCATCCTCCTGTAACTTGAGCCTCCGCAAGCCTGCAATGTCTTAACCGTCCACGTGACATGTTTGGTGATTTAGTCATGTTTTTTTTTTTTTTTTTTTTTGGCGAATGACTGATGCAATTTGAGGACGATGCTTTACAAGAAGTGACACCAAGCAAACAAGTCAATGCATCCATCATTGGGAGGCTAGAAATAGAACAAGGGACGGGACATCCAGGGATAATATATTCAGACATTACGAGTAGCATAAAATCAAGTCTGGATGGGCCAAGTCCTTTTTATTCATTTAGGGATGATGGAGCTTGAGGGACGATGGTTCGGAAGGATCAAAACATACATTTAAGAATCTGGCATCACTGCAGCACAAATGTCAACTGACATTTTAATGCCACAAACAGGCCTGAAAGGTCAGAGTTGTATCAGTGAATGTCAATAAATGTTACGTGAGCTCTCAGATCTCGGAACGTGAGTCCTCTCTGTACATGGGGCAGAGGACGGGACTTAGCAGAATGTGGACGAAGTGCCGGGCCGATTGACTTTGCAGGGCTCTGCCTCCTGGAGGGGACTTTGTAATTGCCGGCTGAATTAATTAGAACGCCCTGTGTGACTGGATCATCCTTTCAGTGTGTTCTGGAGAACCTGTTTACCTGCTGGTCCTGAGCTACTATAAAGCCATCCCCCCCCCCCCTCCTTCAGTTTGTGCTTACCTTAAAAATTAAATCCTTTTTCCCGTACCGCAGTTCTTTCAGTTGAGCCTGGATCTTTTTGGACTGCAAGGAGAAGATAAGGAAATAAGTGTTAGCTTATTCAAATAGTGAAATTGGTTTTAGATCACGTAGCAGGATTCTGCCAGCTGCAGCAAAAGACGCCTTTGTGAGCGTTCCCTGGGCAGAGCTCTGGCTTAAAGGGAGGCCCCACTGAGAGGAGGAGAAAATCAAATCTCCCCTTCACTGAACTGCATAGTCCACACAATGATGCAGTCATGCACTGACTTCTTGCCCACTGTCTAAACCTGAATTCGCGCTCCCACTACACACATTACCGCCACCATCACCGCACAAGTAGATTACAGTGGGCGCCCACCTGCCATCGGGAACACACATACACGCACTTGTTTTTTCCTTTTTTCTCTTTTGCCGCCCTCGTACGCGACGAGCAGTGACCGGCTCTGCCCTGATATTCGCTCTGCTGCTGCTGCTGCTGCACATCAGTGGGTGCACGGAACACAGGGCTTCTCCCACAGCGCCCGATACACAGCCGTCCTCAAAGTCGCTCGTCATGGGAGCAGGAGCTCTGAAAGCCTCCACGTGGGACCCAGCAGCCGCTCACACGGCTTCATGCTGTGCCATTATTGAGACTTGATGCTCCCATAGATATTTCACACTGTGGGAGTTATGAAGTCTGTGAGTGTTTAGGATGCAAATGAAACTGCACTTGCTCTGTTTGAGACCTATCAATTCATGTGCTCGTGTCCCTTTTCAATCGTGTAGAGGGGAAATAACTTGTGGCACCCTTTTTATATCAGGGGTTAAAATTCACAGAAGTCGATGAACATTTCTTCAAAAGCAGAGGTCCTGAAAATCAAAATAACAAATGAGGTCATTCCGTGTGATGTACTGTTAATTAAAATATGATCATATTCATATGATATCAGTTATCAGTCCGTCTGGATTTACAAGAATATTTTCACAGTATGTATTATTTGATTTTAAACTAAATGACATTGACCATTTCAGGAAAAAAAAATGATTGGCTTAGGATGCAGACTGTAACTCCTGGTTTATAATATCTCCTCCTTTTCTGTCTCTGTGTTTTGAACGCACATTTTCTGAGACGTGAGCAGAGACGTCTGCGAAAATAAAAACTTTGAATACATGACTAAAATGGAAAACAAACATAATGGGACAAATACAAAGCATAGTGCTTCATCGTTTGGGGGTCTGATGATCAATAAATATATATATATATTTCTATTTCTATTTCCCTTGACATCTTTTCAAACCCGTCTTTCTACCACGATACTCTGTTTTACAACTGCAGTAAAAGATGTGCTGCTAATGTTCCACCAAAAACCTCAAGAGTTGTGGGATGATTCTCCCTCCGAGGGTTCAGTGCACTTTACGATCACCTGCGTACCAGTTGTCTGGTATTTATTTTTTTCTAAATTAGATTCTTTATCTTATTATTTCTCTTCCAGGGATGCTGCTGTGTGCCGACAGTCAGCTCTGTCCTGTGTAACTAGATTAGAAAACACTGCCTCCGAGGGCTCCTCATAAACAACTGTAAGGTTAAAAAAAGCTCATTTAAACACTTGTGATCTTCACGTCTGCGTTTCTGTGGCCTGGCTCATAAAATGAAATGTGAACTCATACAAAGAAAATTAATTTGTTAAGTGCTGCTTTTGAGATACTTGCTGGTAACAGAATGACTCATAAATGAATGACTCATAAAGGGGCTACAAAGTCAAACCCAGTGCGGCGTTAACTTATAAATGCAAATATCTGAATATGTGCTGAGCTCTTGGAATTGCCAAAGCATCGGTTTATTATTTACTAAGAATAAATCATGTGAGCTGTCTGCCCGGCCCCGGAGAATACCAGGAGCATCTCTCTGTTGTTGTTCCCGATGGTTGAAGCCCTGCAAGAGTGAGACCTGCATTTTAAACAGTTACAAACCAAACAGTGATGCAGTATTTTACAACAACCGATCTCAAAGATGGTGGAAGGCATCACTGACAGTCATGGCCTCTACGGGAAGGAAGTTTAAAACTGTCAGTGACAAATGTTTGCATAAGCATGTTTTGGACACTGTTGTCTTCTGCCAGGTTTAGATTGATGTATTATTAATGACAAGACCAGAAAAACAGAGATGCTCCAGTTGGCCACATTCTTGTGATCTCATGATATATTTGGGATCCTGCTTCCTTAATTCATTCCCCCTGGTTTGGTGCAACTTGAAATAAGGTTGCCAACTTTGTAAACTAAGTAAAAGTGACAGAATTAATGCAGCTAAACTTTTTAGCTCATGAAACTCATTGCTCATTGAAATGAAAAAGTCAAACAAATCAAACCAAACAGAGTCATTCTTTGTCCTCTGTAGCTGTTGGCTTGTTTTGGCTCACAGAGTTTGTTTTCTTAAGATTGTTGGTTGGTTTCCTGCCTCGCTCTTAATGACGGTATTTGCAGCCTCCCTCCAGGAGCAATCTTAGACTCTCTTTGCCCACTAATTAATAAGTCCATCCCTGGTGCCCTGTGGCCACGCAGCACCTATTTAAAGACGTTGTGAGGTGTCGAAGGGATGCCCTGTGCAAGCGGAAATGTCATTTGACGTAATTTCATGTGCACGCAAGGATGCAAAAGGTCAGTAACGAGGAGCATAAACCAGCTTAATGATCATATAATGCTCACTAGAAGCCTTTTCTTCTTCTTCCTCTTATATAAAATAAGCATTTGGGGACAACCAGAATGTGCAGCCCCTTCATTATCCTTTTGTCAAAGTCAGATATTGGGAATCACCCAAGCTGAAATGTACCTTTTGAATCTGAAAGCGGCTAAATTACATATGTTTTATAATTTATGTTTTAAATTTCTTTCTGTTTCCTCTGAAACATTTCTCACCTCTCCTCAGGCTACTTGCGTTTTATTGTCCAATTTACAAAGCCCCTGTGTTTGGTGCAGATTAGTTTTCGGAGAAATAGATTTTGCTGGTCCCTCAGCTTCTGACAGTATCAATAACACAGAGCTAAAGCTGAGGATGCAGCGTCCAGCTCTGCATCAAAACGTGTCCGTCTCTACAGGACACAGGTGCACATCCAGATGTTTCCATATATTACTATTTCATTTAAAGTCTTGTCATCAAGAACTTTCTCACCATCGTTGCTGAGAAAGCCTGATTAACTCAACAACTACATCACAGAAAGGCCGATTCAAACGGGCGACGCAACATGACAGGGTGGTTGTCTGTGCTCAGACTTCCTCCGCAGTTATTTGTATTTAGTGTACATCCACCGCACCCCCGCCCCCTTCAAACAGATTGCCCTATTTGTGGTGTGTGTCTGATTGGAAGAGGGTGAGCGGTGACGGGCCGGGGGCCAAAACGTACGGGCTGGAAGCAAATATTTTATTTCAGTCATTTGAGTCAGGATAATCTGATTGAATCAATATGTATAGTGAGTGAAGTGGAGCAGCGCAGCATTACATCTGTTTTATTTAAAGCATCGGATCTTGTACTGCTCGCTGTGCACATTGCTAATTGTATTGTGGGGAGCGTCAGTGAAGCTGGCAGCACACGTCATCCTTCACAACAGCTCCATTACCACAAACACTAAACATTCACGTGGGCGGACACGGCTTTGATTTCTGAATGGAGCCTGATTTCTTATAATACAAGATTACTAGAATTTGAGCGTAATACGATGTTTAGATAATCAAAGAGCAAATTATTAGGAACACCACACACACTCAGTAGGGTTTCCCTTTGTCTTCAAGCTAGCCTCAGATCTTAAGGACCCCACAAGATATTTAGGGTTAGGGTTACAAGATTCCTCCACGTTTCAACAAGATTTAAGACACATGTCAAATACGACAGATGTGAATGAATGAATGACAGATCTTAAGGTGAAGTATCCATAGAGCCCACTAATGAGTATTTATCTCAATATCAGTTCCATGTTGGTCTTGTTTGTTTCTTTTGTATGCTAACATCTGTATGACTGAGACACAACAAACTCTAAATGGTGCCAACCTCTTTTTAAACCAAAATAAATATCCAACATTTCTTACACATTTCAGATCAATTTATGACTTTTTAATGTTTAAAAGCTCAGATTCTTCTATTTTACATTTTCCAGAGGCCACCCAGTGAATCTGCTCATTCACTCACACTCCCAAAGCTCTTTTTCTTGCCACTCTCTCTCTCTCTCTCTCTCTCTCTCTCTCTCTCTCTCTCTCTCTCGTCCAGGCTCATGATGCATATCTATCTCTATTTTAAAAAGAGGAGCTGGTAAACTGCGGCCCTGGCTCAGAACAGGATCCACATGGTCAACAACAACTCTCAGATAGGCTGCAGTGTTCAAATAATGATTGTTTGGGCTCGAAGTGTGCAGAGAAAACATCCTCCCACCTTTCTCCACCCACAACCAGCCTGGACTGTTGACACAAGGTGGGATTCATCAGACCAGGAGATGGTTTTCCAGTCTTCAACTGTTTTGGTGAGCACGTGTCCACCGCCGCCTCAGATCTGTGACAGGATCGCATCCATACGTTTGACGTGCTGTGCGTTGTGAAAGGCTTCTCTGACCGTAACAGTTGTAAAGAGCCGTTATCTGAGTTACCCAGTTTCAGCCTGGCCGGCCGCTCTCCTCGGATCTCTCCTGTCTACAGCGGGAGAGTTTTGCAGAATTGCAACAGGAAGTTTGTTTTGCCCACACATTTCTGACTGAAGGTCTGGAGACTGTTGGGTATAATAAAAAAAAAAAGAAAATCCTCAATTTGAGGAATACTGAAACAAGCTGGCCCTACTCCAACCCCACCTCATCCATGTTAATGAACGGGACATGGACCAAGTATGTGGAGTTGATGTTTAGATTTTTTTAGGTCGTTGTTATCATGCTGTCTCTAATCTTTAGTCTAATGAATCGTATGTCTAACATATTCAGCTGCTGATCTACCTGCTGATTATCTATCTACCATCGCTTTGACACAGACACAACAACAGCAACACCCTCAGAACTGGATATTCAAGCTTTAGCTGAATCAATGTGTAATACGCCTGCATGCAAATAAGACTCCACCGAAATATGTCCCAAAAAACATGAGCTGGTGAAGCCTGCTGCTCCATTCTGAAAACCCCTAGATTAATTATGTGAGGAAATTCACCTTGAAATCAGTCATTACTGGAAATCCTCCCAAAGCGTCGGCATTAGGAGAAATTCATCTGCGGAAGGTTCCAGTGACTGGATGTTTTCATAAAATCCTGATGTGAGAATGAAATGTTATTGTGCTGAAACAACATCCTTCATCCAAACGCTGACCGTGCAGCAACACCATAAATCTGACAGAATAGCAAACAGGTGATAAATTCCAGCTCTTGAAGAATGGATGAACAACAGACTGAATGGCGTCTCTGATGCCACATGTCCCTCTGCTCTCTCTCTCTGAAAGGCCTTCACCTTGAGTTTGACGCTGCTTTTCTCACATGCTTCCCCCGAGGACACTACAACCGTCTGGTTCAGGAAAGGGCACATTTAATCTTTCCTATGAAATAGGATAAGAAAGATTCACCAGTTTCATTTCAATTCAAATGCTCTGCTGGATGTGAGAAGTGAAACAAAGCGCAGCTGAGTCGGCCCGGTGGCTGTCTGCCAGTGAACTTGGTGAGTGTGTGAATCACTGGTCTTGGTAACCTCTCCTCATTCATGTGGTTGTGTGTGAACATCAACAGCTCCATGAAAGAGCGTTGGCATGGCGAAGTGTTTCCATCCATCTTACTGTGAGAAAGCTGCGAGTTTAAACTGCTCTTCACTTACAAGTGCTCACGATGAGCACTGAAGCAAACGGAACCACAAGGTCGAGATTCATGACATGAATGATGGTAACGCTTTAAATATTTAAACATGAAGTGCACGTCTAATATTTCAGACATGGATGGGATCTGTACTTCAGTGTATGTAAAGATGGCTGACATGATTGGTCAGTGGAGTTCTCTCCAACACCAGATTACAGTAGGGGATGATTTGTGCTTGGCAACATGGTTCCACCAGGTGAGCTCTGGATGCCCCAGTTAATCATCCTCTAATGGCCACGTCCATGAGCCCGCTGGCTCATCTTCTACAGGGGCCCTCAGACGTCTGTCGGACTCCATTCTTCCACTCGAGCGGGAAACTCATGTACAGAAGCTTGAGGGGCCGGACACAGACTGAGAGATGCAGGGTGCGAAGCTCAGTCAACCGGAAGGAGCATGAGTAGAAGCACTGCTCCATCATGTCAAAAGGGAACGGTTGAGGTGGTTCAGGCATCTAATCAGGATGCCTCCTGTGGGCTACCAGGCACGGCCAGCAAGGAGGAGATGGCACTGGAGGGATTACTTCTCCCATCTGGCCTGGGAACACCATTGGATCCCTAAAGGAAGAACTGCACAGAACGGCTGAGACCTGGGATGTCTGGAGGAGCCTGCTGGGCTGACTCCATCCCCAACCCAGCCAGGATAAACAGAAAACAATGGATGGTTGGATGGAGCTTTACCCTGCACACCTTGGTGTATAAAAAAACATTGTGTTGTCTACATGATATTCTGTTTTTTTGGGCAGATTGTTCTGGCAGCCGTGGAGCTATAGGACTCACTCATGCATATAACTGCAGGAGCGACCATTCAGCCCTCTGTGCAGTGTTGTAATTTTGTTGTAAGTTTTGTTCACGCCACTTCAGCTGAGCAGTCTTCACCACACAACACAGATTAACAACACAAAGCTTGATCCTCCACCTTACTCACACAAAAGCGAAAGCCGAGCACAAGTTAAAGCAGCTTTCTAAAAAACGATTACCACACCAAATGAAATGTATTCCGATATACAATATGCAGGAAAATCCCAAAGCCAATTTCCACAAGCTGAGAATGCAAATCACACATGAAAGAAAGCTGCTGTTTACTCCGGCAAAATCTTAAACGCACAAATGAGCTTTTTTGCCTTAAATATTCAACCAGGGCCAGTTTTTTTTTTTTTTTTTTTAAGAAAAAAAATCTGGGTTTAATCTCAGTTCTTGGACATGGTTTCAAAGCTGTCATTTTAGGATTCAATGATTTTATCTGAGGCAGTTAAAAAAAAAAAAAAAAAACGCTGGCTCAGTCAATGCTCTGAAGAAATCTTAATTGAAAAGATATCTGAAGCATGAAGGGGGGATTTTATAGGCAGCAAGTAAAGAGTTGAAGAGTTAACATGTTTTGCACTGTTGTCAATAAAACCACACACACGATTGATTTCTTTTTCATAAAGAAAGAGCAGATGGAGAGAGAGAGGGGTTGAGCTAATGCGGGAGTGTGTTTACTTTCTTTCCAATGGACAAACGTGTGATACAGTGATTACGTTTTCAAATTACCTTCTCTGGAGGCAATTGTTCTGCAGCTTTAGCATCCCCCTCTCTGTGTCCCTCTGCAGTAATTACACTGCGATTACAGTTGCGGCTCGCACCCCGTTCCCCTTTGAACATGAATAACACTCCTGGATGAAAGTACGGACATGGAGGAATGTGCCTCTCACTGATTTACTTCAAATTTTATTGCCTCCCACAGGAATCGCAGACAGTGACCTCCATTTACCTCCGTTCCAAGAAAACCCTGGTAGCTATTTGCTCCCTGAAGAAGTCTGAAGTCTATTGGCCTTGAAAACAGTTGTTGTGGAAATAATCAGGAAGAGGCAGGATCCCTGGATAGGAACGCAGCAGCTTGGTATTAAAGAGCATTGAGAATCAGATAACCACGAGCACAAAGCCAAGCAGTCATCTTTTATCACTACATCACTTCCACTGCTGCTGCGAGTGAAATCCAGGCTTAATGCAGACGGCTGACAACTTCAATCAGGACCCCTTCATAGCCTCTGTACTCTTTCCAGCTCATTTCTGAAGTGTTGTAATTAGACCTGGCTGCGTAGTCGAATGTTTTATCATCATCATCATCTCAGAGTTTGACTATGAGATGATGGCTTTAGTAAAACCGAGCTGGTCAAATGTCAGGGATGCTCTGCTGGAGGATTTGTAAATGAGAAGATGTCTGTGATTGTAACACCGATTTCCTGTGTCACAGTAAGAGACTCATGGGTCAATGAACAGCTCCTCTGCACTAATTGCTTCCAAACATAGGCAGTCAAGTTCTGGGACTGTCCTACGAAGGCTTTATTGTAATCAACTGCTCGTGGCGACGATTAAGTCTCCAACAAACATGGTTTGTTTGTTTAACGACCATGCTTCTGAGGAATGAAGCACCAAGCTAAATATGAAGCAACCATATTGAAATAATATCTTTCATATTTTTTTCTGAACTGGTGGTCGTCAGTTAAAGATCCACACCGACCAGGCAGGGAACAGTTATTTGTTGGTTCTCTCACAAACACAGGGAACACAAGAGCTCAGGTCCAAGTGAGAGCAGCGTCGCGTTGTCTGTCACTCTCTGTCTCTGTAGCCCTGCTGCCAGTTGTCATGCGGGGCTGCGTCTGCCAGGTTCACATCATCACCGAAGCGTGAGGTTCGGGCTCGATATGCTTCTGGTGATTCCGGGCATTTCCTGTATCCAGGCTACATTTCAAATAACTTTTCTGACTGCGAGCTGCATGGCCAGAGACAGCTTGATAGATGGCAACCTTGAGCGGAAGATGGAGATTGTTCTTCAGAAAGACTCTGGGCCAGACCTCCCCTAAGGCTGACACTTGTTTGATCAATGCTACCGAGGATAAAACCAAGGCCAGGGAATGACGGGACAATCGCATTTCCAGGTGAGCAATCATGGAATTTGACAGGTATCAGAGGGAAAATGGTGATATTTGAGAGAGATTACCCCATACTCTCAGGTTACTTCATTTACCAACCCTTTCTCTGCTGATCATCATTCGTCTCACTGCAGAAAAACATTTATCCACAGCGACTGCAGGCTCTGCAGGGGCTGTGGTTCTCTCACTATCTCTCGCCGCAGTTTTTTTGATGACCTCCTCCATTGCTCTTTTTGAAAACTTGAAACATGATACTGTCAGAGCTTTTCCTAATGTGAGAAGCTTGTAATTTTAAAATGAGTGCTCTTCAAACCTGTTCGATGGAGAGATGCCCTTGGATATTTTACTTAAAATAAATGTAGAATAATCCATCAGCGATGCAGTAAATCAGACTGGCATTACAACCTGTATTAAGTAACCATGTAAGCAAAACACCTGAAGGTAGATTCAAACTTACGCCGTATGACTACTGTCGCTGAAGGTTTCTCAAACTAAACTAATGCTGTGAAGGATCATGGGAGTTGTTGTCTTCTGGGACAGCTTCAGGAACAGTTTGTTGAATTGAAAATAGAAAGCTCAACATAATATATTGCTCGAGCTGTTTTTAAAATATTTGAATGATTGAATGTGAATTGTTATGCAATGTATGTAAACGTGTGCAGAATGCAGAGCCCTTTTGTGATCTAAGAAAAAGTGAATGTGGATTTTCTAAGAGCTGGTGCAGCTATCCTCACTGTGGACGGCCTAACCCAAAACCTCCTCTTGATTTATAACCCTGACCCTGTTGGTAGCCAAGTCACATCTTTACCCTTACCCAGCACCTGAGACATAATGTTTGACTCCTAAGGACAGACTTGTCCCCATGAGGACAACTTGTTCTGTTCTCTTTATGCTAGGAAACTAACCAAGGACACACACTTTGCTTAATATTTGGAGCACATGCTGATGACATGTGGTTCTGGAGCAGCGAGCAGTGCAGGTCCTCATCAGTGACATTAAACTGACTGGACATGAATTTGGTTCAATAACAGAAGAAGCTTCTGCTGGTGGAGCCTGAACCACTTCTGTTCCTGGCTGTAGCCTGCT
The DNA here is from genome assembly GCA_016785235.1 of Pseudorhombus dupliciocellatus. Classification (NCBI taxonomy): domain Eukaryota; kingdom Metazoa; phylum Chordata; class Actinopteri; order Pleuronectiformes; family Paralichthyidae; genus Pseudorhombus; species Pseudorhombus dupliciocellatus. The sequence goes on along the minus strand of JAFBJW010009053.1, from coordinate 2,774,335 downwards.
TTATTTCTCTGGAGATGCACTGACGCTTCATGTAATGTAGACTAACTGGTGGCTCACATTACGCCGTACATGCTCTAATTTGTATTTTATGAGCATTGCTTACTCACAATAGAAGTGAATCTGTCTGTGCTGTGTTACCATGAATTGGATCTGTTCCACAAACAATGAACAGTTAAGTAGCTTGAGACGTGGTTTAATTACATTTGTGATAAAAGGGAATCGGCTAATTGAATATCCTTACCTCTTCAGCATATGCATCGCAAAGTTTGTGTCCCGAGAGTAGTTTGTTTTTCAGGCTCTTGTTCTGAAAAAGAGAAAAAGAAAGACAGAAGTGATGTCATTAGCGTGTGCACTGCAGGTTCCTCGGAAATCTTTACGGCAAAAAGCTCGACAGCCCCCGAACGCCTCGGCAGGACGCCGGTCGTGCGGCAGGCGTTCTGACACCGAGGAGCCTGACTCTATCTCACACCGGCTGAGGAGCAGTCAGGAGGGGCCTGTCTGACGATGTGAGAGTGCACTCAGGCACGCAGTCGTCTAAAAAGGTCAGAGATGCATCTCAGGGCCAGACCCCCACTGAACTTTAAACATGATCAGCAAAGCCTTAAAACGCTCTGACTGGCAGCCAGGACAGAGATACCAAAACAAGGGTCCCAGGGTCGCGCGTTGCGATGCCAGCTATAGTGAAACATGAGAGTGATGCTTTACCTCAACATAAATATAGAGTTTTACACGAAAAAGGATAAAAATTTGATTTGATTTCATATAGATGTAAAATAACCGAAACACGCCAAGAATTTATTTTTCCATCTGCGTTTGTTTGAAGCGGGATTACACAAGAAACTACTTGATTCACACAAACGCTTGTTGAGAGGAAGGAATTGTTTTCCCTTTCCCATTGAACATTATTAGATTCTTAATGTTCTTTTTGAATTTGGAACAAGTGTTGTCTTAATGCAAACAATTCTGGCAGGTTTGATTAAAATGTGGTTCCCTCGTGGAGCTATGTGCTCTCCTGAGTAGCGCTCTAGTTCTGCAGAAAGGAATCAGCGGTTGAAAGCAGAGTTACACTTCCCTCGTTATCAGTCACCCTGTCATGGCAGGAAATCTCCTTAATGTGGGATTAAAAATATATATTTCTGTTAATCTGTCTTTTGCACAGATCTAGTTCCCTTAAGATCAGCATGGTGCCTGAACGCTAACACCCACACTGAAGCAGGCACCTATTGTTCGCCACCTAAAAGGTCACAGGCTGAGATAGAACAAAGATTCGTGGAAGAGACTTGGGTGTTTGAGGCCATGCTAACAGGCTCTTTCTCACTAAATTGGATTCAAGAGAGATGCTTAATATATTTAAAAGGATGTGAGAAAGTGACACAGACAGGAGAGAGAGCATGTGGGGACAGAGGACAATGAGACCTGAGGGCGTTAGCAGCGTTTGACGGGGGAGGAAGTTCACCTTTTTAATTGAGAGTGAACCGTCAGTAAATGTGATCTTAAAGTAAATGACTGTTTAACCTGAAAGTGCCGATGCATGTCAGGATGATGCAATAAAACAGCATGACCAACCATGACGACGGCCTCGCTTCACCCCGGACCGACTGAAACTGTAGAGTATGCAGTCGACTCAGGTCATTTAAGGCGGAAACACTCTGTTGTGATTTAAAACTACACTGACTCTCTCAGAAACGTTATTACAGTGGGAGGCAGATAAAACGGCCGTGTAAAAACAGAGCAGACGCACACTAGGGCTTTTCTGGGGGTGAGCAGGGCTGTCTGACAAAAGGAAGGAACCACAGCAAGTACAACAAAACACTAAAAATACACAACTCACAGATTCACGTCACAGCAACATTTGCATATATGAGGCAAGGGTTCGCTCTGTGTCGCCGTCCTGCTGGTTAAGCAGCTTTTTGAGGAATCTGTCGTTTTGAAATAAAAGGTGGAGCTTCTCGATCCCGCTGCTCAGCGCAACATCTGGGCGATCACACGCTGTTTGATGATAAGTCGGGCCAAGAGGATTTTTCACTCTTTAAACAAGTTTGTCTATTGAAGGACTGGGGGAATATTATGTCAAATGATCAAACAGCTCTCAAATGAGTCGAGGGCCCTGAAACGGTCCCGACAGGTGATCACATAACAGTGGATTATTGACGGGAAATTACTTCCTTTGCTCCGTGAGCATCCGTTTGTTTTGTCGACAGACACAAATGGAATTAAGAGCAACTTCATCATAGTGGCCAGTGGAGATTTATTAACCCCTTTCATTGACTCAACAACACGTTAAAATTCTTAATGAGTTTATCAATGAGCTAATTACCTGTAGCTGAGGGTCTATTCATCAAAACCCATCCTGCGGAACTGGAGAGAGAGCAGTGAATATTAATCCTCCAGCTCTGATTCAAGAAAACTAACCAGGCGGTAAAGTACATGTCAGCAGAGAGCACTCCGATGCCCAACAGCCCCTTAACTTCAGCCCATGAGCTGGGCAATATTCCCTGGGAAATTGGTGAAACTGCTAAAAAGAAATCTTACAATAGTCGATCAATATCTATAACTCCGAATCTGTCCAAAGATGGGGTCTTTCTTGGCCCATGGTCTTAAATACGTCCATACTACTATACTTTGTTTGGCAAAGTTTCCATTTTTGTGAACGGTTCTATTCACTGTCTATTCTCGGACTCTGACTGAGCCTCAGGGGCAACTGCCAATATTTAAGCTGTGTATGTAAATGGAAAATACCAAGACCAAGACATCCCGTCTTCTGTTCGTCATCGAGTCAAGAATCTCTCAACACAAAACGGGAACAGTGATTTGTTTGTTTCATCTTCAACTCATCACTAATAACAGTTATCTGCATTTCAATGCAAATACATAACTGTTGGAATATGTCCCATGTGTTCCACCTCTTTTGCTTACCACAGGCTTTCTAAGAGAGACAACCGAAGCCTCTGCAAGCATGAGTTTGAGAACGTTCCACTTTGTCTGGAATCATCCCCATTTAATTGGTTCATCCACCAAGTCCAGCGGAAACCGGTTCAGTTGTTTCAAAAAGATTTGTCCTGCTGACAAACAAACCAACGGACAACGGAGACACCGACATAAACACCTGAACTGCAGCGCTGCGTCTCGCCCAGCGCTCACGACATGCTCTGCCACGTTCATTCTTCACCAACTTCTTCTTCTCCACACTTGTTTTGCATGTGAAGAGATTACGCTGTATGGGCTTAGGGTTTGATCTAACAGACTTTGAAACAGCATGATGCATGGTGCCAGGAGGGGGAGGGGGCGGGGGGTTCCGAGCAGTGCCAACAATGCAGTTTGGCTGGGCTCTTGGAAAGCAGTAATCTGACAGTGCGACGGTGGGCTGTATGGGAGGTGACAGGCGGTCTGGGATATAGGCAGATAATTGCTGCAGCACGACGGTCAGCATCACTGAAAACAATTCTGTTGCTAATTGTGGAAGGCATAATGCACTTCATTAAAAACATAATCTTGTAATTTTCTCTTTGTCATAGAGATTAGAGAGGGGTGAGGAAGAAGTGGTGCCAAATTTAGAAAAAGAAATACGTGATGTTTGATCTACGATGGATAAATCTTAATAAAACCTAAAAGGATGGTGGATTAGCAAGGGGATCTATGTCATCTGGAATCGTGGAGTCTGTTTTCAAGCAAAATCTAAAACAAGCTGGTACACGGCCGTCATTTGTCAAAACTAAAAACCAAACTGATCTAACACAGGCTGGGGAATACTCATAAAGGCTGACAGCTACATCCTGTTGGTATGTTTTGGAAACAGTGAGTATTATCTGTTGCAGCACATTTCAGACACTGCTGAGGCGTGTGTCTGTCGCTGTCTGTCCTTCAGCAGCAGACCCAACTTGTTTTTGGCTCCAGTGCAACACTGATTGGTCCCCCGCGTAGCGCTCGACGTCGGACGTATTTTTATGAATGAGATATCTCCACACAAGCGGCCATGATTCATCCATTGTACACCGAATTAATCAAGGTGGAGATAAAACCCTGATTACCGTCTGTGTTGTGTATTATGTCGCTGTACTCTGATTACATATTTGCTGTTGGGTGTGTGAGGCAGCTCGGTGACATTAGGTGAGGATTTGGCAGTGGACCACAGGGAGGAGGAGGAGAGGGGCAATGTGCATCCACCAGCTGGGCCTTGACATCTACTTATAAATGATGAGGCCAATCCCACAATTCTCGCCCTCTGTCAGGACACACGCGCTGACTGTGTCGGCCATTACGTGCTTCACAACAACCATTAACAAAGCAGCCTTGTCCGTATACAGCAGAAATGGCCCATTTGTCTTTTTTAGGCATGCTAGCCGCAAAGTGCTAAACACTGTGTTGACAACACGAGGCACAGTTTGTACTTCAGACTCATGTTGCTGAATGAGCGCGTGTGTGTGGTGTAAGGGTCAGTATTGTTTGGGTTTTGTCAGATACTGACGCTGAATGAATACTTGGTAGTGTTGTCTTACCAGTGAAATAAACTATGGTTTATTCTTTAAAAAACAGCACAAAACAACAGCTGGAGCTGATCGGTCGGCTTGACAGGCGGAGCAATGCAGCACAGGTCAGCACAGAACCAGTGACATTATGCTTTGGATCCAGATCAGGGGTCGGGGCCAGGATTTTATTCTAAACTGTCCTCACCGGCGTGAGATTGGACAGTTTTCAACAGTCTCCTTGGAATTTTGCGGGAACAGTTCATGGATCCGGATCCTTAAAGGGACCGACATCTACGTGTCAGAGCCGAATCACGCTTCGTCTCAGAGGGCTTAAAGCTCAGCACACAAAGCCACGATTCTAAACTGCATCACAATGTGGCCGTTTTTTTGTCCGTCCTGAATCGATCTCACCAGCAAACACACACACACACACACACCTGTACAATATGACGGAGACTCCAAAGCATACAGGCCAGGCACCGGGAGCCGAGGTAATGAGCTGGGATGGCAGTTGTTTTGTGATTCACTGAGGCAAAACTGACCGAGTATCTATTCCACACAGTTGCACCTCCTCTCACCCCGACGGAGGGACCACCATGCGAGGACATGTAGAACTGGCAGCTGTCATAAAATGTGACATGGTTTAGCCCCAAGATATACTCAGAGTGAAAATGAGATCCTCTGGAGCTTGTGTGTCACAGTGCATTATGCAAAGTGTGATACACTGAGCTGCATATGTCAGAACGTGTTATTCCCGCAGCGCTGTCATCCTGTGGACCTGAAAATAAAGGACTGTTTTCATATTTACATGTTGAGGAAAATGCAGGAATTCGTTCTGCAAAAGCTTGGCGCCACCGTCTCATGATAATTATGGAGTTCCATCAAAATTTACAAGTCGTCGAATAAAAAGTGCTGCAGTTTTTTATGTTTGTTTACATCTTGATTTATGAACACAGAATGATATTAGGCATCACAGGGGAGAATAATTAGGCTGGATGATATAAGGAAAGCAAAGGCGAGCGCACGAACCAGTTCACGGACGCTGACGATCTGAATCAACTCAGCCAAGTTATTTTCACACTTTCTAATAAAGTGCTGATGTGTTGACAGCCCCTGAGTGTTGATATTTACTGTCCATCTGGGTCAAGCTTCACACCACTTGACACACATCAGTGTTTGCTCCTTTAGAGTGTGAAGTGTCCAGAAGTCCTCTAGAAATCTCTTTGGAGCTAAATCCAAGTGTAAGATCCCTAAAAGCTTAAAGACAAAGACCGACACATTTGGATTATTCTCATGCCATATTCCAGGAAGTAATGCTGCGGGTCTTTTGGCTATAATTCTATAATTCTGCGTTGTTAAAACCACAGAGCCATTTCATTGGTCGATGTGGGTTAGGGTGGATAATACGATCAAAACTTATCACAAAATACAAATCTGAATACAAGGCCATACTGATAAATAATATGATAATATTATAATATGAAGTTATTATTTTTTAGTGAAAAGGTGGTTTAAACATTTTATAGATGATATGATGGTTACAATTGGTATTAAGTGATTTTCATTGGAGGAAATGACTGATGACCCTGAAAATGACCCTCGTTGTCACGGATTATTCCCAGGGGGTGATGTGTTATTGCTATTTAGCTATAAAACACAAACTTAGGGCTCACATTTTTATTTCCATTGGTTCTAACCATGATGCAAACAAGCCCTCTGCCAGTCAGGGGAGAGAGAGAAGCAACGGGCTGCTGTCACAACACATCTCTGTGGAAAAGGTCAATGAGCTTTGTTGATGACACAGACAACACAATTAAAAGAGAGCTCTGCTGTATTACTGCTTTAATAGCTTGTATTTCTCTGTGCTGACAATATAACTCCATTATTCCGGCAAAGGCTGCGGTGACCTGGACCCACAGAGGGAGAGGGAGCAGTTTGAGGCCAGGTTCTGCTGAATACAACAACGTCGTAAACTTCTTCCTCTCACCTCATCCAGGAGGTGAAGTGTGCACCTGTTGGCTTGTTTGTTTGTTTGATGTTACTACTGAGGCAGAGATAGTCATGATAGTTGGTTCTAACATTGTACTAATTATATTTTAATTTAAGATTGATGGAGTTGAAGAAGTTCTGTGTGAGAAGACATTATATATGTATATATGAAATTTTATTCACACAGTTCTTTACACTGCACACATCCCGGTTCGCGATTAATCTGGTGTCGTTCTTCCTTTTCACTGCTGTGGGAAGACTCCAGTGTTGAGCCGTGAGGTGCCGACCACTGGCAATGACAGCGATGTAGAATATACAGAGGGTTTGTGCATCCCTTTTCAATGTTGCATCTGTTGGTTTTACCTCTGAGTTTTTGTCCGTCACTTTAATCTGTCAGTAAAATGTGCACTTATACAACAAAAAACAGAATCATTCAATCTTTGTATACGCCTATTTGACATCTTCTGTCAAATATTAGTTACAGGATTCAGCCCAGAACATAATGTATTAGTCTCTGTCAGTAAAGTGCAACAGGCCCGTCGGCTTTGAATGACAAACTCGCATTGCAGGGAAATTGTGGCGGAGCTAACAAGTCGTGCAGTTATGAAGCTGTCGAACTCATCTCCTATAAATTGCTGGCATTCCAAACAGCCCCTGTTCACAACAGATAAGCAATTGAACATCACACAAGGCGTTTGGCAGTGTATGAGAAACTCTCTTTGGCAGGTTCTTAAAGACTCTCGAGGTCAAACAAGCATTAAGCATAACTGAAAACATTGTTTTCTTGTCAGTTTCATTCTTACAATACAGCATCTCATATGATAATAGTAATACCTGACAACCTGTTTTGTCTCCTGCAGCCCTAGGCCAACTGCAGTGTCTGAGAGACACAACAGGAAGGCAAAGGATGGCGCATCAGAGCAGAACACATCAAACTAAAATCACAAGCGGCTGTAATTTATTTTTGCCATGATGCCATGATGATGTAAACACATTAAAGGACTGTACCGGAGAGCAAGATGGTGTCATTTGACAAGGTTCCCTCTGGCTCATAATATGGCCCACTTCATCAATTTACTTTTCAACTGACTTATTCTTTTCTTGTTTTGATGAGTGGGCAGAAAAGTAAAAGCAGCTGCGATTTTAGAAAAGAAAAATTAAGGAACACTTCAGTTCATGGTAAAAAAAAACCAAAAAAAAAAACCAAATGAAAGGTTTGAGCCTTTAAAGATAGCCAAGAAGTGGCTCAATGTAAAGCTCTTTTTTAATCGTGATAATACAAGATTATACCGCAGTGCATTATCATCACCACACATGGAATTTGTGGATCTGAAACCTGGCCTACGTCCTTACTTGACCTGCCAGCCTATGTCAGTCCAGTGTGCCTTCATAGATCACTGGCTCACTGCCTCTCATCGAACAGGCGTTAATTCGAGGCTATCTTTGATGAGGCTCAAGGTTATTTGAAAAAAAGAAAAGGCACAAGGATAATATGAACTGCTTTGACCCTTCCTGAGAAACACTCGGAGGTGATGTCGCCTGAATTACACTATGGGCATAATAATAGAGCCACATCTCTGCGTTGGCCCGCCCACCTGAACTCATCTTTTCAGGTCATTACATTTATTGTCATTCCTCGCATTTGTTCGCATTGAATTAAAAATGACGGAACGAGCTGATAAATCAGATGGAAGCGATGACAGTGAAGCCTCTCATGCTGGCAGTGCATTATCTCAGTGAATAATTGAGGCGGTAGGACTGTAAAAGAGGAGGAATGCCTTGACGAATCGATGTAACTTCCAAATGAATTAATCCACCTTGATGTACTCTCCAGTCTGAAGGGTGGGGAACATCGAGCGGTGTTTACTCTGGAGCTCTGATTACTTACGGTGGCTAAACTGTGCACGCTGAACATTGATCAGTCTTATTTACTAAAACCATTTCTTTCCTTAAGGTTTCGGGGTTTCTGTCATTTAAACTGAACACACCAAATCACAGAGACATGTGGTGACAGTTTATATGTTAATTTGACTACACCCCTATTTAATCAGCTTATATAAATATTGTCATAAAAATGATTGTGCACCTGTGAAAGGTTGTCAATGATGGTTATGGAATAATATGATATAATTAGACTATAGCCTCAATGCTAAATTATTAAATTTGGCATTTATTGTTTGTGTGATGAATTCACATGAAATAAAATTTAAAAAAATATGTATTTATCAAATTCGTTTTTTGATGAGTTTTAAAGGAGGCCCAGTAAAAGTGTAGAAAAAACAATGTTCCAAATTCCCTCACATTGTATTTATAGATGAGTTCTTTCTTCTGTGATGCTTTTCAGGTCATTTCAGTGAAAGCGATTTGCTCAGGAGCGCAGATAATAATCATCCCAGTTGCATTAGTTGGGCCTGATAGGAGCTTTAGCCTGAGTAAACTGAGAGTGCAAACAAAACGGTGTGAAAATGATCTACGACCTTCATCGCCGACAACATCAGAGTCACATTGAACTGAACTCAGTGACTCGGGGAAGTGATGATGTTTGTTTTGCCACATTCTGCAAACAAACAAACACACAAACACAAAAAGCTGCTTTGTTAAAGGAAACAAAATCAAAATGGCACAATTTCCTTCAGTTTAGCCGCAGCATCTTTTCCACACAACAGCCTCTGAAGATTTCTCCTTCCCATCTATACGTGCATGAGCATTTGTTATCGGGTAGTTTCTGCTACACCGGCATTAAAAACTCTTCCTTTCAACTCTTTCCAGAGATGCTCAGTGGGATTTGGGTCAGGACTCAGTGTTTGCCCATTTAAAACGTCTTTTCTTTTCCCACCCTTTCTTTTGTGCTGCCCTCGCAACATAAGACCTTTGCCTCAAATCTGATTTTCTGACACTGGGTAACACATTTCTCTCTCCAATGCCTTGTAATCTTCTGATTTCATCATTCCCTTCATAGATTTAGTGCCTCTAGAACCAGACGCAGCAAAGCAGCATGATTGAAAGAGCTCCAACCTGTTTTCATCTGTCCATTGAACATGATCCCAGGGAGACTTTCAGTGAAACTTTCTGCACAATAGTCTTTTTGTGCCTTTTCCTTCAATATTGGCCGCCGCCCATGGAGCCCTGTGTGGATTACTCTACTACATGCAGATCAGCCTGAAGCTTGTCAAGTGTTTCTTTAATTCTTTACAAGCCAATAGCTGAGCAGATTTATAAAACGAGTCGCTGTGCTTTTACCCATTTGAAATAAGACTGGTGGTGCTGTGCTTCGTTCCAACACAAATGTCAGGTCGAGTCTGATGTGACAGCTGAGACATCATGAGCGAGATTTTCATACATTCAAAAACAATCTGCAGGTCCTGAAATACAACCGGCATGTTTCAGACGGGAATCTTTGGATTTATTTGCACACATTTTAACCTATTTTGTAAAGATTCATGAATTCCGTGGTAGAAATCCAGTGATATTGACTGGCGCTGTACTTATTAGGTTTTCCAATTGTATTTGAATTTTTCTCTCTGAAGTGAATCAGTTCTTTTGGGCTGACGCTGTCCTCTGATGTCTCAGCTCTGTCTCATGGTGTCAAGACAGTTTGAAACTGAACGTCCTGTGAAGCCGCAGTGTTTGCTACGACGCCTCCGGCGACAAAATGGAGAAAGATTTTTTTTTTTTAAAGTAATTTTTGAACATCTCAACGTCTGCAGTCTGAGCCGTCATCAGTCGTGAAGCCTTTGGATGTAGTTCTATATATTAAAAAAAAAAAAAAGCCCAGACCATCCACTTTATAGTGTCACAGCTGAACACGAGAGAAAACTGGTCACTTGTCTAGAAGCTGGGGGCCAGAAATCAATATCCATGGCAGGCTGTGAGGAATAAAGCAACAGAGCTAAGTGACAGCACGACACCAGCCGTCTGAACACATGCAGCCTGTCGTTACGGCTCCCAAACCAGTTTCTATGATCGGAGTTCAACGCCAGAAACCATGAACCCACACAGAGGGAGAGCAAACAGTGTCATCCTACAGTGGAAGAACGACTGCCGGTGTCCCAACCATGGTTCACGTTATGAGTACATTGACTCTAAAGTAATCTACCCCCATATTATCAAAAGATCATGAGTTACACTTTTTTCAAAAAATGTTGACAAAACAGAGCAAACACACGAATAAAGTAAAAGCAAAAACTGTGTCGTCACAATTCAGATATCAGTCGTTGTATGAGATGAGAACGAGTCAATAGTTTTAAAAAAAGAACTTCTGAAGGTACATTTAATCCAACGCTGAATGCAGTTTAAAGACAATGAGAGATCAAGGTTTAAGCTGAGCTTGATTCATTTGACAGGAATGGGTCGCGGCTGCTTATAACAGCAGCATTTCAACGACTCTGTTTCAGCTGTCAGGCTCTGTTTTCCATGGAGATATATTCAGATTTATGTGAACTAAACATCTGAAACTTCTCACTCGCTGTTAATTAAACAGATAGTCACCAACACGGGGATATTTCAAACTTGCTGCGATGAGACCGAGCACTACAGTGAGCTTATTTTGGGTTTGTGTTGTTGAGGTGCAGCCTAAAAAAAGGGGATTTACCTTGACAAAGCAATCTGTGTATCCACACACTTCAGGATATTTTAGGCTGTGACTGCTTCTGTTCGCTGTTTGTTGCCACAGACAGAAATAGAGGGGGAAAGTTTGTTTCCTGCTGATTGTCGCAACCCAAAAAACCTTGACTGGGACAGTATTCACAGTACCCACGTTAAATATGGAGATACTCTGTATGGAGCAGTTCACTATAAACGGGGCCTCCTTTGGCTGAGCAGCTTCTGTGATTTCTAATATTGTTCGAAAAATGCTTTATGTTTTCAACCTAATTGGACAATCGCTGGCCACCATAATGCATGGGAACCTTGGAAATGAGAAATATTACCTATACATAAAAGAAGGTGGCTGTATAGGCTGTTTTACAGACAGTAACTGCAATTTGTCTTTTTGCATGTTGCAGCACTTTGGCAGTGTTGGGGGGGGGGGGGTTGCAGATTTAATAGAAGCCACCCTCTGGCTCCCTGAGGGAACCCGCCCTCCTGTTAGGCTCTGAGGCAGCACACTCAGTGTTTGGGTTGTACCTGACACTCCAGATTTCATTACAGACACAAAGGCAGAAGTATCATGGTCTGAAACTTCTCCAAATGGCATCTTTCTTCTAACAGACCCTGTTTATTTTGTTTACTCAGTATCCAAAGACAAACCTATGATCGGTATGGTGTCCCTAAGAAAACACACAAGCAAATGCCCCAAAACACCAAAACCGATGCCACACAGCGATGGGCACTTGTTGCTTATTTGACTCCGGCTATGTTCCAGTGTTAGAAATTGAGATCAAGGCTTATTTCAACGTAGTCATCACTTGATTTGTATATTTTAAGTGCTTCTTATTAGCTTGTAAATTCAGGTAATCTGATAAAATACACCTAACCAATTGAGACACTGGCTAATGATGAGCATGAATTCCTCTGCAATAAACATCAAGGTTTACCCTCAATTAATAAACCAGGAGTGATGCACCTACTGTAAGTTTAACTTTCTCTCAGAACTGATTTCTCTCCTCCTCAGCTCCTTTGCTGCAGCAGACAGCTACAGAGCTTCTCCAACATTTTTCTGTCGATTTCAGAGAAGCAGACACTGACTCAGTGTTTTAGCTTCAAGTCAAGTCTCATTTATTTAACGCAGCCTGCATTAAATAATGGTTTCCTGATTCTAACTGCACCATTTTCTCTCTTCTCTATTGCCAGTAAAGAAGCACTGAGACCAGTATTAACCGTGCTATTGAAGGAGAGGGCAGTGGCTTGCTTGATACGAATGGGCGGATGATAATGTGGCCGCATTTTCTCCTGAATACGTCTTTGATTCTGACTCAGAAGGGAAAATGGATCTGCAGTACGTTAACCCGCCAGCTCACCCCGAGCAACATTCGACTGAATGCTGACCAGGGAAATATCAAGTATTCACGGATAAGGCTTCCAGGTTCCCCCCGGACGTCTGTGGAAGAGGGAATCGATGCTGTGTGTGGAGAGTGCAGAGATCAGAATTGTTTCAGAGCTGATAGCGTGAAATGAGCATGTCGTCATGGAATCAGAGCGCCAGGTCTGGGCACTAATAAACGTGAGAGAAACACTGCAGGTAACAGGGAGGAACAGATCTGACAGAGGATCAGCCTTCACACATCTGCCTTAAGCTCGCACCAGGTGGATTTTTTTTTTGAAGAGCTTTAAACTCATTTGAACTGTAATGAGGGTTTTATTTTCTTAATCAGAGCCTCTTTCATTGACTCATCTGCCGGGTGCAGGAGAGTGGAAATCATGGATTTCTAACTAAATGGATGTTGATTGTGTGGGTGGGCTTCACATTCACGCTCAGCTGTCAGGAGGCTGCTGCTGATTAGTCAAGTACGTGCATGTATGCATTAAGGCCAAAGAACAACTTCTGGTGGTTCATTACCTTCACTCACAACTGTGGGATTCCATCACTTGAAATGCAGCTATTGAGCCTGTGATTGGCTGCCGAGGACGTCTCCATACTCACCGCTCTCATACCACTGTCTCTATAGAATTCACAGCTAATTACACAGCCTGTGGTTTATTCTAAGGTGAGACACTTCAGCCACAATATCAAAAAGTAAGTAAAGATGGACGTCTAATATCCACTTCCTCCCATGACCCACATGTGGAGCCCAAAGACCTGCTCAGTAGCTCTCAACCCTGATGTTTCACAGTGTCTCCATGGCATCAAACGACAAATTAAAAACTTGGGAGTGCAAATGTACACATAGATATAGAGCCATATGACTATGTCCCATCTTCTAACACGGAGGAGGTGAGATTTCTGACCTGTACTGTCGCCAGCCACCACGTGGCTTCACTTCAGATGATCTGTGTTGTCGCCCATCAAGTCACTGCTGTCCTGTTCCTAATTCATTCCCCTGTCACCAATAAAACCAGCGTATAACCAGCAACAAATACAAGATAGATAGCTAGTGAGAAGTTGGATCGTTGTGTTGTGGCGCTGCTCTGTTGTGTTTGCAGGTCACCTTGCTAAAGGCTCACACGGTTTATGGCTGTGGGACGCATTTCATTTCATTGTTATACTGTGTGCCATGTTTGCAGATTGCCATGGCAACCTGAGACACATGGGTTTGTAATTCTGATTTGATTTGCATGTAAATGAAGCGTCCAAACCTAGAATCGTCCCAGAAATTGTGTGTTTTTTTTTTTTAACATTTTGACATCAATGCTTTGAACAGCACAATGCCTGTGTCCAGCTTCCTGTTTCCTTCAGAGACACCGTTACATTTTCAGAAACACGTCAAATGCATTTCACATTCTGCGTCTCACAGTGGGAGTGTGAGGATTTTTCAATTAGCATTCACATCATGTGACAGTAGTTGTCGAGTTCATGGTCAGTTCACAATACAAAAACATACAACTGTGTGCATCAGTTTGCACTGCAGACTTGTTACGTCCTCTGTTCTCCTCATTTAGATTTTGCAGTTGACATGCCAGAACAAAAAAGAAAAAAAAGCATTATACATGGAGTTTACTGTAGACAGTTTGGCCATGTGGCTGGAATTCTTGTAAGGTTTATAAGAAATAGTCTCCGGCCGGCTGCAGCAGCAGATGCCAACCTGTCAGGACTCATATCTGGAGATAAAGATATCATTGGCAAAGCAAGAAAGAAAAATATATATTTCTATTTTTTTAGAAGCTTTCATTTTTCTGCTGCATTACTGGACAATTTCATGCCTCTGAAAATCCTGCAAATAACACCATCTAGGGTGATGACACCTCACAGTTCCCTGATATGTGCCGCCCGCAACCGAGCTCGTAGGATGTTGCTTTGCATGAAACAGGAACTTTTCACCCATGAAGATGAGTAATGCTTAATTTCCTTCTCTGTTGCTGGGACTGAGATGTACCTGGTGGATAAGTAGGACAGATGATTGTTTTTAGCTCCCTGGCCTCGTGCTCGAACTACATCATGCACCTGCACGTTTCCATGTGCAGTTGGAGAGAAACCTGGAAGCCAGGTGCATTCTGGGTGTAGTTTTTCCACTTCAGGGCAAAATGGGTTATCAGAATGTCTTTTCTTTGTCATGTTTTGCCAAAACAAGCTGGGCACCACATCTGCAGACCCACCTCGACTGTCTCAATCAATCCACAGAGTCAGTACAAATGGGCTTGGGCTCCAGGTCCCTCCCTATTTCTTAAACTGACCACACACACGTATCTAACATGCAGTTATGCGTGAGTGATGCATGCGTTGCATTGTCAATAAAGCACAAACACGGTGTAGGTAATTGTGTGCTGGCGTAACAGTCCACGGCACTTGAATCAGTCACTGCCATATATCTCAACCGTTTTAATTTACAATAAACACTGTCACTCTCTCTGGATGTCGAGCCCACAATGGCTCCGGAGTAACGAGCCGGGCCTGCTGTCTCCGATATGCGGCTGCAATCGATCAGACCGTACATCACCTGTCTGTTCCGCACAAAAAATGACATGGCACGCCATTATCCGTCTCACCCCATTTCATCCAGACCTTCATTTCTGCAGGCGCGGTTTTGCCCTCGGCGCATGTCAGTGATCACATGTTACGACATTAGTTGTGATAAGAGTGTCGGTGGCATTTGGCGGCTTTTTGCATTAATGCATCGGCAGAGTGATGCAGTGGTGGAGGAGGAAGGTGATTTCTTTATTGTTCCAGGAAGGAGCGCCATTCAGTTTAGGGGGCTGGGTGGAGAAATAATAAAAAAGGGAATTAACATTCAAAGTTATTTAATTCAAAGTTCATTTAATACCCTAAGAAGAGCCTCTGAGGGGCATTAGATTCACAGTGTGTGAGTAATTTCCGATGTTTGCCAGGAGAGCATTACCTTTGGTGTCATTTCTGTGTTTCTGAATTGTCTGCGCACGTTTCATCTGCGCTGCTGCGCTTCATTGCTGCTTGAATCCCTTTGAATCACAATTTACGGAAATTATGACTCTGTTACGTCTCCTTTTATCACCTCTTGAGATCACAAGCAAGGGAGTCGCACGGCATCAGCTCTTAAAAGAAATCTAAAAGTTCCATCTGCTTTGTCTTTGTCCTGTTCAACAAAACAAAAAGCTTCCATCTTCTACCTGTCTCTGCTTCTTCTCCATCTCCTCCGGTAAGTATCGCACAGAGATCCAGTAAATGCACCTGTGTCAGATTCTTTTTTTTTTTGTTTTTTTTTTTTTGACCGGAATTCAGTCTATGAAATTCCACAATGAAGACATGAAAGGAAGAAGACAATGATGAGAAACTACTGTAGCCTAAAAAGCGAGGGATTGAGTATGTGGCAAAGCAGCCTATTACGAGGCTCTGTGAGAACCTGATGAATCCCAGCAGGATCCCAGTCACTCTGTAAATCATTTCCCCTAAAAAACATACTCATAATAAGCCTGGAAAGCATATCACTGATAATGACTTCACAGTGAACAGCAGCCATAAAGCTCCCCCCGCTGACACGGCAGCACAAATCACAGGGATCGGCGACATAAAGACACATTTTAAAAACTAATGCTGGTGTAAACAAAGGGTTCGCTGAGCCTCACTGACGCTCCTCCGGTCTCCATCAGGAAAACGCCGCGAGGCCACAGATGAACAGATCTGCGAAACCATTTTATGTTGCATCACAACATCATCCTCACTCAACTGTCAAGATGCAAGATGTGAAGACTGTAATCGTCCATTTGTGCAAACTCCCCACATGTGTCATATTTTGAGGCGAAAACGAAACAGTTAAATCCAAATCAAGACTATATACTGTGTATATAAGATATTTATTTTCACAAGATGCCAGGTTAATTAACAAATTGTAAAAAGGATCAGACATGTTTAGGAAGCTGATTTTTATGAGAGTGTGCAACTTTATAATTTACAAAAGCTCTACTGTGAGCTATTCCAATTGATTCTGTTGTAAAAAAGATGGTAATTAAACTTAATGTTTTATTGAGAGGGAGTAAATATTTATTACACCCTCACTGACATAAATAAAGTGGACAAGCAGTTCACAGTGTAACTCAATTCACTTCCACAGGACCTAAAAATCCAGGCAGCATACGAATAGAAATGTGTATTGATGTAAACTCATGAGAGGAAAGGCAGTCTGTTCAGCTCATACATGCAGGGTGTGCTGAGCATATTTCATTGTGTAATTTACTTCAATATATTGCTCTAGGCGACGGGACTTATTATTTTGAAAGACGTTCTGAGAAGCTGCAGTTCTTACTGTCTGACTGGAAGTTCAAGGTTGACGACTTTAACGACCCTCAAGGCATCAACAGGGTCATTCACATCAGGACCCAGGGGGGCCCTCAACGACCCACGAGTTGGCTGGAAGGTCATCGACCTGCATGTTTAACATAATGACTCCTGAGATGAGTAACGACCCACAGAGGTTAAATACCTGGAACGTCCAGCGGGTCAGAGCTAAAATCCTTCTGGATGGAGTTTGGTTGTTTTAAAGTAAAACATGGGAGAGGGAACTCTGAGGGCGTAGAATGATAATGCTTGAGCTCTTTTGACCTTTGGGTTTCTGCACACGATCATTTGTGCAACTCACACGAGTGACTCGGGCGCAATGGAGAAATGTTTCCCATGATTCCCTGCATGCAGCCACGACTTAAATGTCAGAGAGGCACAGAAGTCAGAGGAGTTCCCAGACTTCTATTGACCCCAGCTTACCCCATCCGTGTGTGATTATGTGCGTCCTCAAAACTAGAGTAGACATTTCCAACATGGAGAGGAAAGGCAAATTTTAAAATGTCAACAGGGGCTGTTTTATAAAAAGAACAATAGCGGTAATCTCCCCTGCCTGTTTTTGTTTGGGAAGGTTCTCGAATTCAGATGATTGATATAAATGCAGTTTAGCAGGAGAGAAATCCTCTCCACGCCTCCTTGTCAGCACCTCCTCACTCGTTTGAATTCCAAATGAAGACGTTGCATTAAAGCAATCCTTAATCCCTAATTGTTCATTACAAAGCCAAATCATGGCCTTCTTTATGGGTCATTTAGTCAGTTAAACCGATCAGCGGCGCAGTATCGCCAACATGTACGACCTGCTACTGTGGAAATCCCTTGATTGATGGTGGAGGGCTTTCTACATTTACCTCTGATTACCCAGAGCGGAGTTAGGCACGCACGAACAAATCCAATATATAACATTAACACACGTTTATTCAGGGCGGCACGGTGGCGCCACGGTGGCACCTCGCAGGGCGCAGCCTGCTGACTCGACGCTGCTGGTCTGTGTAGATGTATGTCCACAGACACGTAGCTTAGCTTAAGACCCTTAACTGCATTTATTGTGAAAAGCTCTCGTCCAACATCATCTGCGGCCACCAGCGTCCCTCGCAGGATCATCGGTGTCATTAACGTGAGTATTAGATGGAGACGTTGATCTGCTGCCTCAGATATTACCTTATGGTCATTCATCAAATGATTTTATTTCTACTGCAGATATTACCTTCTGTTATTACCCTGTTCTCTTGTCCTCAAGTGGATTTCCACTGTGAAACCCATTAAAGTCCCGACATGGCTACAGCACAGGTTCTCTGGAGAGTGAACTGGGAATATGACGGGGGCGCAGCAGCAGGCTGATCTGTTCACACTGCGGAGGAACACTTATTCATTTCTCGGTATAATTCGTCGCGCTGAGGACAATGACCTACAAACAACGCACATGTTGTGAGAATTATTCACGACTCCAAGTTGACCTGCTTGTGATATTTGTTTTTTTGCGCGAGCAGCGAGGAGTCCTGCAGCAGATGGCGTCGCCTCCACGCCGCTGTCACCTCAGCATCACGGAGTCAGCGTGGGATCACGTGACAAAGTCCACGGCAGCTTCGTCAACGCAACCCACCTGCACGCTCGTGAGCAGGGGAACACGTGCTGCTCGGGAAAGCTGGTCACACAACAACAACAACAATAGTGCCGCTCTGTGCTTGAGTTCAGTGGGTTATTCTTGGAGTTAGTGGTTACATCCATTCCTAGGAATAATGAGAAATAAGAGAATGGCACTGTGCATAATTCTGTATGTTTCTCTTCCTCCAATAGGGTGAGACACGTAGCGCTTATAACACTTACAGAGGTGGGAACTGATCCTGCAGACAGTCACACGATGTCATCACAGCCGGCATGTGTGAGCCTCGCTGACGTTTTAACCATTCCTGAAAGCGTCCACACTTTAATTTTAAAGCCTAAAACTTTTTTGCTCGTCTGACAAATCCACGGAAACACACATTCTGGCAGGTAACTTCTAGAACCAGTGTGATCTCAGGGACTTAATGTCATCACGTCATTGTTTGGTTCTTCATTTCAAGCACTCGATCGAGTTAGCCAAGCAGAGTTTAGTCAAAATTGGCCTCAAATTAACTTGAACATCTGGCAAAAATGGGTTTCCTCCCTGCCGCGGTGAGCAATACGGCCTGGTAATGTTCACTATCTCTTCATCATCATTTTTCATGATGGTGTGATGTGATTAGAAAGGCCGCCTGCAGTTGGGAGCGGGAGAAACAGGCATCGACTGTGACCGCGGTGTCACATTAGGGAGCATTATGAGCCGGCTGTATGTAAAACCCCTTTTTACTCTCAAACAATAAACAGAACAAGCTGCAAGGTTTGCATTTGTCGACTGCGCAAAAAGCGATTTTGTAGAAAAGTTTTAAACGCCATTAATGGAAAATGAAAATAACTTTAAAGTTAATTGAGAGACTTTTATGATGTCGTTCACACACCAGATGTTAATTTAATCATCTGAAGAGAGAAAACTAAAGTGGTGAAAATGAGGTTAGAAAATGGATTGAGAACGATTAAGGGTTTCCAATAACCATAAAATCGTGAGAAATTAATAAAGTGCTTCACTTCATTCGTTATTTTTTCATCGTTGTCATGTCACCCAGCCGACAGCACACAAACCAAGTTGGACTTTGAAGGACTCAGAGGCAGAAACAGTGACTGCATGTTCCATCTAATGAGCTGTTGGTTGGCTGTTGCTGTGCTTTAGTTTTTTGCATCCCAGCAGATAACAATCCAAACGTTAGATAATGTGGTGTCACATGTTGTCAGCGCAGCCACAATGGCATTTGCCGGCACAAGTTTTCTTCTTTCCCAGCTGTCTGAGGCGTCAGCGGTAAATGTCAGATTTCAGTGTCAGCTCCCGTCGGAATCAAAGATTAAAAAAAAAAAATCTTCTTTTCAGAGCAACTATTTCCTGCAGATGTTTAACAGTCGAGCAGCGAGAGGCAGAAGAAGCAGTTCCACGACTCCTGAGCCAGCACGAGGCCGTGATCACAATCAGGCTCAACAAGACAACCCAGTGATTACAATAAACATAATCCAGAGAATGTCCAGCTGAGTGAGGACAGAAACACATGCCCCCCCCAAATAATTCACAGACAAATTAGAGTCTTCCTTCATGGTGACCCACAGTGATGAAAGCCAGGAAGTACCAGGAAGTAATGGAGGTTTTTTTTTTTAGTTTGAAGTGCTGTGTGCTGTCTTTGATGACTCACCTCTTGCTGCAGATCTTTGATGATTTTGGTTTTTTTCTCCATCTCCACTTTGAGAAATTTAATCTGAAGACAAAAAAAGGACAGAACGATGACAACAAATCTGCAGCCTCACTGCATTTTGCTCCATTCACTGAACACATTTAATGACGGATGTGGATGTTGACTATGCCTCTATGAGCAGTGGACGTGAAATTAAATGCATTGAATGAAAGGAAATTATGACAATTATCAGAAGGCAGCACCAGGATGTGGTTCGCAGTCGCCCAGCAGTCAAGGACGAGGAGGTAGGAAAATAAATTCAGAATCAGAGCTGCACTATTAACCGCACTACAATCTTGATTCACACCGATATGTGATGTCAGCTCTGCTGCATTTTAACAAGGGACATCAACTACATCAAAACAACCGCCCCCCCCCACCCCGATAAGGACAGGGACACACACTGTAGAGAAATGACGATCGCATGCTGAGGAGAATTACGCATCGTTGCTTGCTGAAATGAGGGAAGTGCAGGATGTGGTGCACGCAGCAGGTATCAGCTCTGTGGTCCGCAGACTCGCTTTTGTCATTATGAATGTTTGACAGTCTCATAAAGTGTTGGGGGGCGGGGGGGTCAAACACAGGTAACACCAGGGTCTCCTCCACTCTGGTGGATGATGAAAACCTCAGCTGATAACACAACCACACAAACACTTTTGATGTCGGTCGAAGATGGGCGGAGACGATGTTGAATTTGCAACAGAAAGACGCCTATGAATGAGTCAGAGAAAAGCCTGCATTCATGACAAGCCGTAATTAAACACAACTAAATGAATGCAGGACAATGGGACGAAATCATGATTAATTCTTTTGAATTAGAGTTTGAGCTCCAAGCCCATTGAATGTTTTACACACATTCACCTTCATCTAACATGAAACTGTGCTTGTTTTCATCTCCATTAAACATTTATATGTATTCATAACATTTATTAACACCAGCAAACGCCTCATAAAGCCACAAAGGAAATAAATCCCTTGATTCTAACCTTTTGCTCTGGAGGGGTAGGAATTCAAAGTCACATTTTTCCTCCGACTTTAGCGTGAGTGCACCCGAGGGAACCGTAAACTAGACGGCGGCACCGGTTGACTCACATGATAACATCAAAGGTCATGTTCAGTCAGTGTCGCCACACAGCCCAAGAGAAAATGATAAAAACACACAGTATGAAGCAGAGAGGAAGAACATCCGCGTGCAGCGTAAACATATTTCTTCATTAATGTCATCACGTAAGACGGTTAGCTAGAAATCTCGAAGCACGGGCAGCACATGAAACTACATGTTTTTGATTGTATTTGATTAATCATCTTTAATTCAATCAGCCACATACTCCTTCAGCGCATCCGGACTCCTTCTGTATACGAACATTCCTCTTCATACAGTGCACAGAGGCCCCTCGCTGCAGTGAAATGTTAAAACTCAGCTCCCTCCTTTAGACGGCCACCCTTCGTGCCTTAAAGACTTTTAAAACCTCTGTCCCACGTTTTATTTCTCTTTCACAGACTTGCTTTATTTAATGTGTGTCCAGAAATGTTCCATCAGAGGCTCCCTGATTCTTACCCTGCAGGAACCAACACCTTGTTTATTCCTGCAGCGCGTAGCGGCCTATTTTTCCTTCCAGTGCGTGTCTGATTCCAGGGTCCATATGTTTATGGTGTCGTAGTTTTATCTTTGTTTATCGCGTCCCTTTCATCATGAGCTCAGCGTGCCTTGCTGGTGCCGACCTGTATCTTGAGTTTAGCTGCCAGACAGAGGTTCAAAACTGCAGCCGCAGACGTCAAGCGGCTGCCGAGAGCTTATATATGTCTCAAAGAAAGAAATCTATCCGTGAGAGACACAGAGGAAGATAGAGCAAAGATGCATCACTCGCTCTCTTTTTAAAGATGTTCCTTTAGTCGTGTGTCCTGAAGAGAGGTCGTCCAGTGAGTCCAGGGGACAACGAGCGGAGGATTCATGGGGCTGGTGACCTCATAACAGGAGAGGACCCCAGGGAGCAGAAAACTGAGCTGCACCAGTGGACTCACCGAGCAGAGCAAGATAGCATCAAGGTTCATGTTTCAGTCAAAACCACCGCCACAGGGAACGGCCGAAAAAATAGAAAATAGCAAACAGGATCTGGTGGAGCTTTTAGTTTTATGGTAAAAAATAAGACAAATATGAGAAAAGCCACTTTACAGCAGCAGTTCAGTAGTTTGTAAAGTAAAAACTTGTTTTAATTGCTCTCACATAACGACTATTAATAATAATATGGGCAAATTAAAAAATATTGATTGTCATATTGGAGTGGATGGAATAAAAATAGGGTCTAATGTTAATCTGTTAATAGATTTATTAACACATTAATCAATGGATTATTTTAATAAATGAAAAACAACAGATTTCTCAGCAGGGCCTCTATAAATTCTAACATGTTTTGTTCTGCATTGGGTCTGTTTAGTTTCGGTACTTTGAACATACTATTTCACAATACTAGCTCAAAATAAGACGAGTGTAAATAATAACAAAAAAGCTCATATTTCAGTAATAAAGAGGAATTTACACAAACGGCTCAGAGAGATTGAAAGCAGTGATCAGACAGTTGGAGGCAGGTTCAGTACCAGTTCTATTTTAATATTTACTTCCTGCAGACTGTAACGCTCTCACACTCGAACACCCCCCCGGTGCAGCGTCCTGCAGTGAGGCCGGTTGTTCTTCTGCTGCTCAACACTTATCAGTGTATATTTCTACTTTCTCATCTGCTCCTCCGTGCAGGCTTCCGATGATCTCTGCACGTCGGAGGCTGCGCTAACCACACGTTGTTCCGCTGTGGATTGGTTTTATTTATGCGCCATGTTTCCCCCGCTGAACCGTGAGCGGACGCAGTTCGGGAGGCGTTTCACTGTTCTGCTGAACGACTGTGGCATTTGCATGACGCCAAGGTGTTCCTTTTAATATCGGAGCTCAGTGGTTGTTACAAATCCCATCGAACAGAACATAAATGTCACGCTCACGTCGTAAAACCCGGCGACTGGGATTTGTCACTGGTCTGAGGAAAATGGCGCTTGAGATGTTGCTGGAGTTCTGTTTATCTCGCAGCGAGCGCGGACGACTCTGACTGTCGATCATAATGTCACAGTCAAACCTCGCGACTGTGAATACGACACCCGGACGAGCTTTTCATTAGCGCGCACTGAAGTGGTCCCGTGCCGCCGCGAGACGGGCGCCATGGTGATTTGTCGTTCAGGAGTTTGGTGACAGAACATGAGGCGAAGACACAAATGGAGGACAGGACAATAACATCAATCATATTCATTTGTTTGTATTTTAATCAATGCTCGCTAAGAGCTGCTACCCGTTTTTGTCGGCTCCACAGATATTTAATCACATTTTTGTGGCAATCAACCTTGATAGGTAAAACTAGAGGAATCAGCTGCCCTCAGATTTGTGTTAACGTTGATTGAAACACGCATTGGGCGCAAAACCAATAAAGAGGGCGCGAATATCTCTGGAGGCTGGAAAGCTAATGGCTGATGTCACTGCAGATCTGCTGCTTTTAAACAAATCCATGGAATTTATTCATATGTCACGTCACCTGCATGATCTACCCACAATGCATCCCTCCCCAGAAGTGACACAATCTCCTGCTGTGGTCTGTATGTGATGAGACACACTAAAAGCTTTGGTCAAATAAAAAAAAAAACATGCTTTCAAGTTTTCCAGGTGAGGGTGAAGGGCCGAGCGTGTCACACCTCGTTAAGCCCCAAGAGACAAAAAAATAGGATGATTCAGTCACCTGAACAAAACATAGAAAGGCACAGAATGATGACTTATTCTGCTCGTGAAGTTGGAACCTTGAATTCAAGCCGAATCTGCCAAAACAAATCAAACTCAACTATCTTATTCATGTAATTTAGTTCAACCGTTAAATCTCCCCTAACATATTGATAGAACAGTTTGAAACCGCTTCATTTATCGCACACACCAGATTGAGCGTCTCTCCTGCCCAGTACTGGCTTAAACATGTATAATGTATAAGGATACATTATTAATATGATATGAGTGACAGCTCACATGGGAGAATGTCACTCACGTCAGTGACGTGATGCAACCTGCCAGCAGCGAGCAACAACTCAGTTAAAAAGTTTTGAACGCTCGTTTCAGCCTCTTACATGTGAACATCTGCGCATTTTCTTCATCTCCGAGATGACAAATGGATTTCACTTCTTCTATCAGTCAAAGCAGATTAGAACGTAACCACAGACGTTCTGAGGTCAGTGATTAGCTGAGGCTGCATTGCCCAGATTGGTCAAGAAGGCAAAGTGACAGTTTGCTGGATATCACAGAGGGATGGATGGAAAAGCAGATGTAGCAGATGAATAGATGAACACATGCATAATAGATTAGTACATGTTCCTGGGTTATAATGGCTTTGTCCAATTTTGGTGTATTTTACGCCGGGGTTGGGACGAGACAAATCCTTCGCTCCATCTTCCTGAGAGTTTCAATTAGGGGGGCGAGGGAGGGGGCCGCTGCGTAATTAGAGTGGATCACTGAGGGCCCTGTGTGACAGGTGACGGGGCTGGTTAGAGGAGACCGGATGCTGACGGTCAGGTCGGTGCTGTCTTACCGTGGCCTGCTGCTTCTCCGCTCTCTCATTTGCCTCGTCCAGCTGCTTCTGCAAGGCTGCCTGGAGGGACTTCATCTCCTCTCTGTCAAGTGAGGGGGAAGTGAGAAACACTGTTAGCACATCCGCCTCCAGCTCGGCAAGGCCTCCGCCGCTCTGCCACAGAACGGCTTCCTTAAACACGTCCAGAGACATTTCTGCACAGGGCCTGAACTGAGAGGAACGGTTCCAGGGTTTAAACTGCTGTTGAAAAAGGAAAAAAACAAAAAAAAACATGTGATTATCTGTTAAGTGCTTCAGACTCAGACTCTGGTTTTCCCACATATATATATATATATTGGATGACAGATTAAAACCAAATACGCATTTGGAGGAGATGGAAAAAAAGTTCATGTCACTTTAAAATCATTGTTTTTAATGTGAAATGGTGGATTTAGGTAAAAGGTTCTATTTAAAAATAGGTTAGGAACTTTCCACCCTAGTGGTCACAGACATCAGCTCATTACGAACGGAACTATTAATGGTTCAAGCGAATGTTTTTGACCGTTTCTCACTAAACGGATGACCAAATAAGCTGCAAACTGCTGCGGGTTTCTTTAATCTTACAAACGTTTCCAGATTGATCTGTGTTTTTGTTACTCTCTCTGTGATTCATTAAGGTTCCAGTGCTCCCACTTTTTCTGCAGATGCGGGGAAACATAAAGCGGCAGAAACAAAGTACGTGTCTATATACTGGGTCAATGGGATGAGTCAAAGATGTATAAAACTACAAAGTATGTAGCATTTATTATGTAGTACCATCCAGTGACATTTGGAGCACTCACCATAGATTTTATGCATGCTCTATGACGACTGGAGCTGCATTCATTATTTGCTTAACATAATGTGTTAATAAATTAAAATGCAATGGGTATTCTGTGCCGTTTGATGCCCCTGTGAACAGATAACAGCCATGCACGTTGAATTATGAATCAAGTGGGCAACTGATGTGGGTCAGTGGATTCAGAAACGCCTGCAGAAATCACGTCACACGGCAGCAGAGTAAATCAGAGATAACAGTGTAGTTACTGTTTGCTTGAGACAGAGAGGGAGGCGGCGCTGGACGAGTGCTGCAGTCGAGCCGCCAGATCTTTGAGGGCGGAGCAGTGAGTGCTTAGGTGAAAAAGGATTTCGTTGCTCAGCAGCCGTTTTCTCTCATGCACGAGCTGAAATGCCGGTGGTCCTTGGCAGAGGTACAGCCCAGCCAACATTTTTCCTCACAGTGACCGGGCCGACTGGCACCAGCAGCCACTGCGTTGGCATTTCATTTGAATTCCCCTCGCCTGCATCCTTGAGACTTCTTGTATAAACAGGATCATAACTGCCCAAGCTGCCAAAAAGTGGGACAGTACATGTGAGATTGACGTACCTTGAAGGCACGGAGCGGCGAGCGTGAGACAAACAGGCTGACAGCACGTTAAATCACGGCTGGATCCATTCTTCTCCTCTGCTGCGGATCAGCCCCAAATACGCAGACGTCTAAAGAATTCCGTCTCGGAAATTTTCAAATAGAGAGAATTCTTAACAGAGTTTGGAGGATCTGTTACAGCTGCAGCTCGTTTGGTTCAGGGAGCAGAGGATCATGGGAAATATCATCGTCATTCTATTCTGTTTCATTTTATGAAAGGGGCTACTCGGTCAAAGCCTGATCAAATGTTTACGAGGCTGCAGGGAGCGCTGTTGCGGGGTTAAAAATACAAACTGCAGACGATATTATCTCGCTTTATTTTGATGCAGCAGCATTTCAGACATCACATTTAACTGCCCGGACTGACAGAAACTGGGACAGTAAATGTCTGTCGTAGCTTGAAGGCACGGAGCGGCGAGCGCGAGACAAGCAGCTTGACAGCACGTTAAATCGCGGCTGAACTCTGTTTTCTGCTGTTTGGAAACTTTTGAGATTTCACTGTGGTACCGTGGGCACCTGCTCTGCTGGGAAACGTTCCTGCAGCAAACTTATTTTCAGAAAAACAATCAAACGGCTGTTAAGAGATGTCAAAAATAAACGACTTGCAATGCATCACCTGTCTGCATCTGCCGTGATGGAGGCAGCTTGTAATCACACTTGGCAGATATGGAACTCCAGAGGTGGATTAATAACACTTTGGGCGGGGGAGGGGCGGCATTGCTAGGTAGGCAACATTGAGCCAAAACTGCTGCTTTATGGTTTTTTAGCCTGATGACATGTCAGAGATGCCATGGTGCAGTGATAGGCTATTGATTGGCTATCAGGAAACTGCACACAGGAGGCCTGACTTCATTCCATCTGACAGTTCAGAGAGCGCCGGGGCCACAAACGGCTCCTCATCACCGGCAGTCTCATTACACACGACATTAATCAGACAAGGGTAAAGATCTTTAGGTAAACACTTCTCCGGCTCGTTTGAAGGAAGAAAAAAAAATAAATAAACGACAGGCACTTCATTTTTAAATATACAACGACAATGTCTGATTGTGTTTTATTCATCTGCTCCAGTGTTTGATGTCATATTTAAACAAAGCAGGCAACACCCTCAGACAAGCAGCATCAATAATAGAGAATGAGCCATTATTTAAGCGCCCTGGAAGCTCGTTCTGTCAATCGGCTTCCTGCGGTGTGATCGGGTGCACAGACTCTAACAGTCGAGGTGCTTTCATATCTAAGAGTTTCCTTTTTGTGTGTGTGGTTCTCAGCACTTTGAAGTGGGCAGGCCTCAGTGTTGATTTGAGGCTGTTCACGGACAGTTTTGGTATCAGATGAACCACATTCTTTAACCGAGTTTCTTTAAACCTTGGGAGCTGTAGTCAGCTCAGAGGTTTTCATAGTTCCACAGTTTAATCTTTGGCGTTTTATTGAAGAGCCAGGTACCTCCAAACAAAGACGGCTCATCCTTTGAGCTACCAGTTAACCAGCAGGGTCTCATGACCATCAGAGCTGTGAGGCTCGCCACCTCAGAGTCACCTGGGCGTTGGCTTTCACATATCTTGATTGGCTCTGCTTTGGACTGGGCCAGGAAACACTTTGGTTGTTTAGCAAGTCATTCGTGATGCCTCACCTCTGTTTGTGGCTCAGCTCCAGGATCCTCTGCACATCCGTCTTGGCCACTGACTCGTCATTTTTCAGCGACTGAAAGAGAACAGAAGAGGCTCCGTTACAGATTGCACGACCAACTGCAACAACTATTTCGAAGCAGTAATCACCAAATGCTTGTGATGGGTCTTCTATGTGAGTGGATCCATTTTAAACCTGAGATCATTTTAGTTTTTCACATCCATTGCATGTTAGAAACATCATCTTCACTCCCACTTGCCCGCGGAGGCTCTCCTGCTGCGTTCTCGCATCAGCTCCTTCTCTGAAGACTTTTTTTTTTTTTTTTTTTTTTTAAGTCCGGAGGCTCTCTCTTTAACATTTGCAGCCCCTCCGGAGAGCGTCTGGCGCTGCTCTGGAGTGTGAAAGCAGCTTTGGACAAGCACAACTAAATAGTATTGTGGAATTATGCAGCTGATGTGAAATGTTGATGATGCCCAAAGCGTCTGAAACTTTCTGGTGATGAACCTCTTCTGAAACCCCTAACGAGGATACAGTTTGGGCTCCACTGGCTCCTAAGCACCTGCCTGACGGGTAATTATGGACTAGGCCCGTCTCTGATTGCCCTACAAGTCCTCTAAGATATTTTTCTTTATATGTCATGAGCTGAACATAAATTCCCAGACAGAAAATGCGGACTCCAAGGGAGGGAGAGATAGCTTCTCTTGAAATTGTGCTTGAAGGTGATATCTGTGGCAGTTAACAGCACATTTCCATAAAGCCCGGTTCCTCCCGTCACCTGGAGATATTCCTCCTCCTCCTCCTCCCCAGCCTCTGATTTCACTTCATGCACATTTATGTCGATGAGGAGGAAGAAGGAGAGGAGTCAAGCGTCTGCCTTGATAATAGAGAACATATATTAACCACAGATAAGGAGGAGCCGAGTCCAGGAACAACAAAACACCTTAGAATGGCGTGATATTAGTGAAATGACTCCAGTGGTTGCGTTGTCTCTTTGGTGATATCTCTTTGAATTCAAAGCTTTATCTGTCACAGAGCTGGAGTCTAATGGCCACCCTCCTCCTCCTCCTCCTCCCTCTCTGCAATTCGTAAAAAAAAGGTGATAAAAGCTCAGACCACACATTTTTATGAGCCTTGTTTTGTTGTTTGAAAATGGGCTTTAAAAAAAAAAAACAAAAAAAAAGTTTGCCTGCTGTTTTAGTTTAATGCATGGATGCAGGAAATGTAAAAAAAAAAAAAAAAAAAAACACAACACAATCTGTCAATATTCCAAAGCAAGCAGGATGGACAAAACGTCAGTCAGGACCTATCTCACTGAAAGGATCGCAGCATTAACAATTAAGATTATTTTATTTTATTTTTATCTTATTTTATTTTATTTTATTTCTTTATCCTTAC
Source organism: Pseudorhombus dupliciocellatus (assembly GCA_016785235.1). Lineage (NCBI taxonomy): Eukaryota > Metazoa > Chordata > Actinopteri > Pleuronectiformes > Paralichthyidae > Pseudorhombus > Pseudorhombus dupliciocellatus. The sequence goes on along the minus strand of JAFBJW010009053.1, from coordinate 2,745,182 downwards.
TTGTTTTTTTACGGAGCTTCTGTAAATGTGTGTTTCCCCCATGGGGGAGGAATAAAAACGTTCTTATCTTCTTATCTTATCTTATCTTATAATCAGGTGCGCTCTATAGTCCGGAAATTACGGTACATAAAAAACAACTTTTAATAATTATTTTATTGTTATTTTGAGGAAAAGAGAAGAACTTTCATGGACTGCTGGGGTGTGGTAAGGTAAAACAACAAAAACCATGGAGCTGGTGGGATGACGTGAAGAAGTAATATAATTTGGTGCACATAAAGATCAGGGACAGATCCAGGATTGCCTTTACCTTGAGCATGGATGCAGGAAATGTAAAAAAAAAAAAAAAAAAAAACACAACACAATCTGTCAATATTCCAAAGCAAGCAGGATGGACAAAACGTCAGTCAGGACCTATCTCACTGAAAGGATCGCAGCAATAACAATTAAGATTATTTTATTTTATTTTTATCTTATTTTATTTTATTTTATTTCTTTATCCATACTTGTTTTTTTACGGAGCTTCTGTAAATGTGTGTTTCCCCCATGGGGTAGGAATAAAAACGTTCTTATCTTATCTTTTATCTTATCTAAACAGGAACTACACTCGCTTTTCATTTTCGATCACACCCACTTCATAGCTTCGGTTGTTGTGTTATTGTGGTTGTGTCATGGATCCTGCTGTTGTGTTGTTGCTCTCACAAGTTCTCTGTCAATACACTTTTGTATGTTTTAGTCATGATTTTAATGCTTATAATGAATATAATATTTATCGTTAGGTTTACCAGGTTATCGTTAGGTTTACCAGGTTGCACCGTGGGTCCGAGAGGACTGTAATCTCATTCATGCTGTATGGCCTGCATGTACAGCATATTTGACAATAAAAAAACTGAACTGAACTGATATATAATATTTACATATATACAAGTTAAAAAGGAGTTTTAAGTCCAGATTTGTGATACTTTATTTCTTGAGCACCATACCTGCCTGAGTATTTTGTATTTTGGATATTTTGTATAACGCTTCTGCAGTTATACATTTACAGAGAATATACAGAAGGATTAAATATCTGTTGGACTGAACATGGGGCTTAATTACTTTCTTACATTTTTAATTAAAAAAAGTTAAAGAACACAATTTTTCAATGTATAACACAAATAGGTGTCCTTCACATGAGCCACTTTGCTAAGATTATACCGCTGCTTCTATTCAACATAATAAGTAGTGTAGAGGGAAGTTGTTGATGTATAAACATGTATCAGTGATGAACCCTCTCGGGTTGTATTGAATTTAAACATAAAAGAGCTACTCCTGAGCTTCTTGAGCACATGTCTCCGGGTTGTTTTTTAAACAAATGGCCACTGATGGCCTCAGTTAGGTGCAAGAGAACAGGCGTCACGTTCTTGTACTTGCTGCTTTGCGAAATCTCACCCAGGAGCCACTGCCAGAAATAAATTCCCCGAACGCACTACATTTAATTATTAGGGTTGCTGACCTGCACCTTCAGGGCAACTCATTAAAACTATAAACACTTGCTCCGTCAAATCTTCCCAGAAATACCACATGCGTCCCCCTGTTGACTCCACTCCTGTTCTAAAGGTCGATGATTTTTATGGAGATGGTGTTTCCTTCCCCGAAGAATAGATTGGGCACAACTGAACACAACCTCAGGCCGGCACAGTGCACTGGCACAGGGCCCAGGGCCAAGACAGATGCCAGCCTCACTAGCCTGGAGTGACTAGACATCAAAGTCTGCCCAGGGGGGGTGACGGTGGCCAGACGACATGAGCTTTCTCCAGACACATGGGACATCGCTCTCGAACACACACACATGCACAAACAGTGGGAATATATTAGTTTGCTTACTGATTTCTGGACAAAACGGTCACCTGAAGCCAAAAAAAAGAGGAGGTCGCCGCGTATCAAGGGAGGTCTAAACGTCCACGAGGGAGACGTGTTTTGCAAGATCACTGTTGTGTGCACTAATGCAACACAAAAATACTAAATGATTAAAATAGCTGGATGTATAATGGAGTTTCTGTTCATTTCGTGTCTTTGCCAAGATCCGTAATGAGGCTGATCTAACCTGACGGGTGGGAAGTGATGAGCTGCATCCGGCACTGAGATAACTGGCTTTGTTGAAATGGCTGCGCAATGATATTATCTACGGAATAAAAAGGATGCATCACTCCATCGAATGTCTGAGACCAGTGGTTGCCAGGGTCCACGGATAATAATCCTCATTATCCTCCACCCCACCTTACCAGCCTTCAAATACCATATGTGGCATTTTTTTGCTGTTTGTTTACATTCTACTTGAATTAGATCATGACAGAAAACAGACAGCCGCTCGGACCCTCGGCTGTAAGAACAGCGTCTCCTCAGAGATGTAATCATTTGAACGGACGGAGCAACCGTCGTGGTCAGAGCTTCTCACTGCTCGTAAACAAGCTGACAGCCGAGCAGTAAAAGAAGAAGTGAGCCGATCCCCCGATGGCACGTTGCCTCACTACAGGTAAACTGCAAAGCGCTCACAACTGTGTATCACAAATGAAACCAGCGAGCTACGAGAGGCTACAGGCTCAAACAGGTTGAAGTTAACCAGAGGTTTAATCCTTCCACGACTCGTTCCCATTGATGTTTTGTCTTTCTCTGTACTGCATAATTACTTTGTCCCGTTTTATCATAGATGACAGAAGAACGGCTGAAACTACAAAAGCAAAAACCCAGGTTGTAATAAATCCGTGTATGTCTTCGAGCCACTCTACCCAGTCTACTGAGGTGGCTTGCTCTGCCAGTAATTGTTGACAGCGTGCTCTGTGAACAGCCGGCTGTGATGTTGGGTGTTGACAGAGGAACAAGGGACATTTACCTTTCAAGCCATCGTGGCCGGAGGGGCTTGGATCTTCCTCCGCAGCTTCTCTTAAACGAACACTAGGCAGGTTTTTTTTTTTGGTTTTGCATTAAAATAACAGCTTCAAAAGATGTTTGATGGTTCACTGACTTGAAAGTGGGAGAATATTTCCAGTCTGTGCTCGCTCCATGTAACTCTGGTGAGCAGGTAATGTGAGAAGGGCCAGTTAACGTGCACTAAACTCTACCTCCTGGAATGAAATCTGAACATGGCAGGCTCAAGTTTAATCGTGACTGGGTTTACGAGTTGATGACGTTTTTCACACTTTTTGGACTGAAAAAAACACAAAAGGCTTCACAGGAAGTACAAGACGGCAAAGAGGGTGTCAACTTAAGACCATGGGGTTTGAGATGTTTTGGTGATAAGGAATTTTCACATCTGATTATTTTAATTAGGCATGAATGTGTCTGAGTGTCTTTACATCAACTGAACAGTAGATTTTATTTGATTCTTATAATCTCTGGAATTCTTCTTGGATTTGTTACGGCATCAGACTTTCTGATTCAGGGAGCTGAGGATCATGGGTAATATCTACCATTCAGCTGTGTTTCAGTTCAGTGTGATGGCAGTCGACAAGTTACAGGGTTCAGTGCGTGAGATTTAGGTGAAAGGAAGAAATTATAGATCGTTGTTTTTTTCAACCCTAGCATGAACACTTTATGTTTAAATACTTAATATTTACATGCTTGATATTTAAATACTTCATATGCACATCATGAGCGAGTCCACTCTGTGGAGGCCACCGTGTTTGTTACAGTAGCTCAGACCGGACAAACCTTGAGTTTATATGACAACAAAGGTTCACGTTTGAATGTATTGACAACACCTAGGTGGAGATTTTGACGCAGCAGAGCTTAAACTGATGGTTCCTGTCAGGCTCACCTGATTCATCTTTCCTTTTCTCGGCTTCACTAAACCTCTTTGTAATTGCCTTTTTCATTAATGCTAAAAGAATTTGCTTACGCGGTAATGAATTGATATGCATCCCCAAATGTGCGCTGCTTATTCAGCAGCTGCATTTCCAGGAACACATCAGAGGCGTAACAATGGGCGGGCTCCCGAAATTGAAAAAACATTTGCACATTAATATTTAACAACAGCGAGTTGCTACACAGCAAACTGATTGAAAAATAAATGATAAAAGTCGCGGCCTCGCCAGTCGCCAGATGGAACAGAGGCTGGCAGATTACCTTTGCCCTGAGCTCAGCCTGGCATCGTCTCCGCATCTTTGAAAAGAGAAACAGTAAAACTCAAACCTGGAGGTTGCCTTTTATGCTGTCCAGCTCTTTTGATGTCTTGGAGAGCTGGTGCAAGATGCTGCTGCGCTCGCTGAACACCTCCTTTAGCTTCTTCTCCAGCCCGTCATAGCTTTGTCTGTTGAGAGAATGGGAGAGAGATTTCACTTTTAAGCGTGTGCCCCTGGCTGAGGGAATTCACTCTTTATTGGCACCCTTGGGAGAAAGAGGTGTTTTAAAGCGGATTAAACGCACCGTCGTTAAAGCTAAAGGGTGAGCAATAGGGGTGAGAGCTAATATCCACCCTGCACTGTTTCTGAATGAATAAAAGAGACGTGCACCCCTCTCAATTAACCGATTCGGTGAAGGCTCGTTCTTTAGAGATAGATCTCATGACCAGAGGAATGCCCCTGAATTTCCATTTAAATATTAATGAAGTCCATCCAATTATTAAGGGAAAATTCTGCGGGGCACATTTGTCAAATCCTGTTTTTCTCTTTCCTAAACCGAGCTCTGAGGGAATTGCGCAGCAGTGGCATCCCTGTCACTTATTACGGAGCTTCCAGGGAGGAAGCGTTTTACTACCACAGTCTGATCTGGACTCATAATTAAGATTTTATTCTGTATTAAAAATATCACAGTGCAATCCCAGCTGAGTAAGAACTGGCTCCAGAGATGATCTGAGTGACAGCAGACGGGGGAGGAGGGGGGTGGGGCATCAGGAGGTGACACATTTGGCCTTTGGCAGCTTCTTTTTTTTTCAAGATAGGATCGTTCTCTTAATTGACAGGATTAGAGTTATGGTTTTAAATGCTCCTCTTCACGGCCTGACACAAACCTTTAAAAAATTGAAAAATCTATTGAATTGCGCAGCAGTGGCATCCCTGTCACTTATTACGGAGCTTCCAGGGAGGAAGCGTTTTACTACCACAGTCTGATCTGGACTCATAATTAAGATTTTATTCTGTATTAAAAATATCACAGTGCAATCCCAGCTGAGTAAGAACTGGCTCCAGAGATGATCTGAGTGACAGCAGACGGGGGAGGAGGGGGGTGGGGGATCAGGAGGTGACGCATTTGGCCTTTGGCGGCTTCTTTTTTTTTCAAGATAGGATCGTTCTCTTAATTGACAGGATTAGAGTTATGGTTTTAAAGTTTTAAATGCTCCTCTTCACACAAACCTTTAAAAAATTGAAAAATCTATTTTTCATTTAATCCAGCATCCTTGTTTACCAACTCAAGGGCTGCGGCGGTCCCTCTGGGAGGTGTCTGAAATCGAGTCTGAACGCTGTTACCCTGCTAATAAACGAACCCAGAGGCCCCAGATTTCCCCTAAAGCCCACGAATTTGATTACTTTGATGAGCCCTTGAGTCTTATAATTGTAATTCTATGGGACAGCGACCACAAAAGAGCCCGTCCACCGCACCCATCTGCAGATAGCAGGCAGTGGAGGCGCAAAAAGAAAAGGTCGAGGTAATCTTAATTATAGAAAAAGAATCATGTTATTTAAGGTATTGCTCTTTCTTTTCATCCCCGTCTACAAGGCATGGTTATCAGGAGAGAAATTGAGGTCAGGGAGTAAAGTGGCCCGGCTTCACTCTCTGATCCTCACTTGCCCCAGTTTAGTTTGACCACTGCTGCACCACTTAGCATACGTTGGAAAAAAACGGAGATTGAGGAATCGCGCCACAAAGACTGAAGCAGCCTCACTCTTCACCCCATTATATGATAATTAACTTACATATAATAAGCCTGGACAGGCTTTAAAAGATCTAAACAGCAGATTAAACTCAAATTAAACAGATAAAGGGAGGGTTAAAACATAACTACATAATAAGGACCTGTCCTCGAAGAATGAATGGAGAAAAGAGATTTTTTAAAAATAAATTCATAATATGATCAAGAGAAACCACACATTATTTTTATGTGCTAATAAAACAGAGAGCTTTGACTTGACACTTGAGTCAGGATTCAAGCGCTGCACAGCAAAAACAAAGCCATAAAAATGCTAATCCTGGTGAAGCTTTCACAGGTGTTACAGGAGAACGGTGAATGAGTGCAAATTATACATTGATTTGCATCATAAAAATCTGATCCACACTTTTAGCCATGCAGTGATTTCTGGTCATTTTAGTTTGTCCCGTTTGGAATGATACAAATATCTCGAGATGAAACAGAAGAAGCAGGCGGACAGACAAGAAAACTCTGTGCATAGGCAGTGCATAGCTTCCAGTTGACTTTAAAACCCCAACATCTTAACTTTTAATTGTTGATTCAACGCAGAGATTCTGTCTGCTGCTTCCAGATAAGATCACAAACCCAAAGCAGCTTTGGGGGAATATGCACCTGATAAAACTCAATACCTGCTTCCGGTCACTCACTCCCTCGTTTGCATGAATCGTTTTGACCATCGCTCACAAAGAAACGCTAGAAAACCCAAATACTCATGGATGGAGCTGCGTGCTGCCGCATTACTCCCAACCCGTGGCTCCGTTTCAGCCTGGGCCGCCTTCCAGAGAACCCCCCCCCCCCGTGTCATAGATCGCAGCAGCAGATCATACACAATAACGCATCAATCACTAATAGAAAAGCAACACCTGGGAAATAAATAAATAACATGGCACGCTGAATCGCACACATGACTTGCCACCATATGGCATTGGCGGGATAGTTATTGCCGGTTCACGCAACGGGGAAAGATGGGGTGAGAGATTCCTCCCAGTCTGCCATATTATTCATTACACAGTGGAACAGGCCCTCGGGTGTGTGTGTGTGCAATGAATAAGACACGTAATTTGGAGCCCGCTGACACAGGAACATGTATATCGCAAGGTTCTTGGATCCGTTCTGGATTTTATTCTCCGACCCAATCCCCTGCACGCCGCTCATAACAACAAGCGAGCGTTAACAGCTGCATAATTGTACCGTGCCCCCCGAAGACTGCAGCGCTCCATCCTCCAGCCTCCCGAACAAAGACCCCCCTTTCTCGCGGCACAGAAGAGCACCGATGACGACGACCACGCAGAGCGACGACAACAGCCGATCAGAAACGGCGCTGCCAGGCACGTGGAGGCCAGATAATGAAATCTTTCATTTCAGACATCTGCACTCTGAAATCACCCCCCGCCCTGTTTTTCTATGAAACTCATCAAACTCCGCAGACTGAGGAGGAGGAGGAGGAGGAGGCGGGATCATTTATTGGATCAGACAAATATTTCTTCACCCTTGGAGTCGGAGCGGGTGTCTTGAGTTATATGAGACTGACCCTGTGGAGGGAAATTGAACCTCTGAGGCTTAAGGAAACGCCGTCACCGCCACACTCAACAGCCACACAACGGCTCAATAAAGGAAGTCAAGGCTGTGGCATCCGCCCTCATGGAGAGAGAGAGAGAGAGCTGCAGGAGCTGCAGGTCCTGCTGACAAGGGCTGGCCTGTAAAACACCGTCATAGCCATAGAGCAATAAAGAAGCACATGGACCTCTCTGGACAAACGGAGCCTGGGTTTAACAAGACGCGATCGAAAAGCACAATGATGATGATAATTAAATCTCAGTCGAAGCTGTTTTAGATTCACATTTTACCGTTTAACCATTAGTTCATTCATCATTCCTATTGATTGATTATTTTACATAAATAAATATGTGAGGGCAGATGCATAGTATTTCCACAGTTTTTTTTATTACGTAAAATGTTTTTTTTTTTTTTTTTTAACATATTTACATATCAGCAAACATGAACGCAAAAGTAGCTTGTACAGGGCGATGATGAGTCAACTGATACATCGGTGGGAGCCTGTGAGTCAAATGCGTGTGAGGGAGATGTTCCATGCTGGTGCCAACACCGACGTGCCACCTCCAACCTCCCTATGATCTGACAATCCCTAAAACCAATTCTGCTCAAATGAAACCACAACGTGAAATTGTGAATTCGTCTCCTCAGAATGAAATGCATTTAATCTGGACTTTTAATTGAATTTCACACTCTCTGAAATATCAGTCCCCTGAAACAACGAGTTCTCATTCAGCCCTCTGATACTAATCGTACGACATCCTCCCTTCAAGTTAAATCATGCTTAGACAGCAGATGGACGGGGTGAAAGCAGGAATTCATAACAACCAGCGTGCAAGCATTCGCAGCTTCAAGTCAAAAGGTAAAAGTGGGGGGAGGGGGGCAGAATAAAGCGAAGGCAGAGCGACACTCACACAAAACGCTGAGAGTGAACATTTGTTCGTGTTCAATCTTTTCCTGTTATCCTCTGGATTCACGCCCTACAACAACCGCTCTATCCTCCTGCACGCATCAGTCTCTCGCTGCAATCATCCATCCCTTTATTTGAGTTTGGATTCTTTTTACTCTGCCTGTGCCGTTTCGCTCTGATTGATGGCGATCACAAAAATATGGCTTCTTCATATGCAGGGGAAGATGTAAAATGTAATAAACAAACAGTGAGCATCTTCTGCGTGGCAATTAGCAGCAGCGCAGTGATGAAGCGGAGGTGAGGGTGTGAGCAGGTTGAGTTAAATAACGTCTCCCCCTCTGCAGCGTGAACTCTCACTGCTATTTTTGGGAGGAACATATAACGGGAGGCAGCCGCTGGATCAGACAAGGTCGAATGAAAGGGTTCCCCTGGGCTCAGTGTCTTTAGAGGCCCGGTCCACCACCAGACCTGTTATTTTTAACCCCTCCCCACAGCTAAAACCAAGCTCTATCAATCATTCTTTGCACATGTCATCGAAACACATCATCTAATGAGCGTGACAGAGACACAGGCCAGGAAGCCATTACTCTCAAACAGCTGAAGGTCTTCTTGCAAATGTAGAAAGTGTCTGATGAGACGTGTGGCTGCTCTGTCTTCCCCTTTAGCTCTGTGCTTTGAGGACGTCAAACTTTTTTTTTTTTTAACCTGAGGAAAATTGAATAGTCCATCCAAGCTTTCACTTAAACATTTTCCGTGTAGTTGTCACTTTCATTTCCTCCCTTTTACACTATTTTTACTTTTTTTATTTAACCTAAAAAAAAAAAAAAAAAAGTCAAAGAAAAAGTGCATTTCATGAGATATGATGTTTAACAACTTCTTTAGGCTGAATGAATAAGTTCTGCTTGTCAGGGTCAGAGACAGTCTCTTAAATAAAGCATATTTCTTCCTCCCAGAGTGCCGCTGGGCTGCCTCGCAGCTTCATTCCTACCCCTCAGTGTTATGTGCTGTCCCCTGCGTCCTGTTTTGCAAACTGTCACCGAATTTAACACGTGGAGACAGAAGACTTTGCCTCCCATCAATCGCTGCTGTCAAATATTCAATAGAAGAGGAGCCATAATTATCAGATGTACTGCCATGGATGTCATTTAACTCTTTTTATTCAATATCTGCTGTTGTTTGTTTGCGGATGAGTTGAGATGAAACAAGAATGGGGACGGATGCGTCGAAGCTACCAGCGACGATAAGGAGCTGATTTCATTTGCCCCTCATTATTTTTACAAGAACAAAAAGTTAGTTGGAGATCAGGAAACTTAAAATTACACTTCTTCACAAGACAAAACTTGGACATAGTTTGGAAACATCTAGGGAACAGTGACTCTGAGGCCGTGCATCATTTCTGTAACGTTTACCCTTGGAGGTACGAAGGGAACGGCTGGAGCCAATCACAGCTGACATTGGGGAGAGGCGGCGCACAGGCTGGAGGCGTCGCCAGTCCATCACAGCGTCGACGTACGGAGACAAGCAACCACTCACACCTACGGGCCACTTCCTGTGTCCAATTAACCTCCACTGCATGTCTCATGGACAGAGGGAGGAAGCCAGAGCAGGACACTCCCACACGGCGAGAACATGCTGCAAAATACAGCTTATTCCACGAGGCAGCGGCCACGATACAAAACAACGCCACCGCTGTCATGCAGCAGTTCTTGTGGTCGCTCCAATTCCAGGCTGGATGAACCATTAGGAGGGGGCATACAAATAGTGTAATATGGGAGATTGCCTAAACCCTGTCAGTGAATGAATGTTTTCCTGGAGCATGACCACCACCCAGCATCTGCAGCAAACCTCACGCCACATCTGCCCACTGTTGAGTAAACACTGAGGACATGGCTGGAATAGTAATTTAAGAGCTCACCGGGGCACTTAACATGCACTACATCTTCTTTAATTGTTCAGTGGAGGGATGCGATGACACAGCTGCTGATAGGGAGGATAATTCAGCTCCGGCAGTGAAGGTGAAGGTGACGCTAACGCCATGGAGCAACTGGAAAGAAATTCATAAAATACATTGACAAAGACTAAGCTGCAGTGCCTGCCCCCCCCCCCCGGAAGAAATAACCTTTTATACTTCAAGGAAGTTAATATGAGTATTCAAAATTAAAGTTGATCTAGATATTAAACACACTAAACAACAAGTTCATCTAAGGACGAAGGATCCATCTTATTATATTTTGCAATGTTTTCTATATGTGCAGAAGCAATTTCACAAAAATAAAATCACAATCTCCAGCAACAACAAACGCCCCAACTGTCCCATTTTTAAACCATATTATTTCAAAGTGAAGGTAACGCACTCCGACAGAGATGTGTTTGCAAACCTGATGAGCAGAACCATTCAGCTGAACACTTTCCTGTTTTGTCTGAGCTGAAGGTAAATATCGAGTGATTATCCTTTTTTTTTCTTTCATCTTGTGTTTTCATCTTTTCGGTGCAGCGTTCATCAGAGATGTGATTTACTCTCATGAAGTGTAGCAGCCGCGCGTTTCTAAAATTATCTCCTGGCTGCTGTTAAGTTTTCCAGGGGACATTTGCATATTCATGTCCATTTGTGAGCATTTCCAAAAACAGACTTTGTTTCACTGGTTTCCCTTTGCATGTGTCAATGATTCCATTCTCTGCAATGATTGCGTAATTTATGCAATTTTGGATTTTCACAAGCATAATCCCACCATGGTGTTCCCCCCCCCCACCTCCGGGTGTTACCGCAGTAATGTAACTCACACACAATATTGTCAGTCAGATAAAGTCTGTTGAAAGATTTTGGTTTTAGATTTCCACAGTGTTTTTGGTATGATTTAAAATACAGTGATTAGAGCCTGGGTGCTCCTGTGACGCTGATGAAATTAAAGTGGCGTAAACCAATTTTACGCGTGAGCAGTAAATGCATATATTCAGCATCTTTTACTCTTCCTCGAATAATGTGAAATCAAGAGCAAACAATTCAATTGAGTGTTTAAATTTGTGCTGTTCAATCAAGTCTCCAGAATCCACAAAGTTTATAAAATCATTTATAGGCCGACTTGTTTATAGTTGGTGGTGGACTGCGATTAGAAGATGATACGAGGTGCCTCCTTCTCTCTCTTTCTTGAAAAGTGAGTCCCTCTAATTTGTTTACCACTTACGTTATGCAATTTAACACCGGGTTTAAGGCATTGAAATAGAAACACTTAGCATATTAGATGAATAATTCAGTGCTTACTCGCAGGCATTTTCATCCATAAGTAGGTGCCAATTGCTTTCCCTCGACATTTAATATGCTATCGTTCTCCACGTATACTTGGAAACAATACTGTTTCTGCACAGAAAAAAGAAAACGAAAGAATTCACAACGCAAAAGGGAAAGTTGACCTTGTGAGAAAAAAATAATAACAAAGCAGTTGAAGCTATTAAAAGATACCTGGGGAAAAAAATCAATTAACTGATAGCACAGTGCTGACATGGTGCATGTTCTGAAACCACAGGGTTTCAGTTTGACTTCTACAAATATGAATCCTTCTTCTTCTTTGTCTCTGGCTCAGTTTTAGTTTAATGGAAAAAAAAAGAAAAGAAAAGAAAAGTAGAACCTTGTGTATTTTCCTATTTTCTGCCCGGGTTGAGCTCATCGGATAATTCACTCTGCTCCCTCCGTCATGTTCGATCCAAATAATTTCCACAGTGACATGAAGCCCTCTCACCCACAACGTGACTGTGCCCGGACAGGCTGCCGTTGCATTTGACTTTACCAGGTCAATGCCAGAAACGCGCCCCTGTCTTTTTTCCAGGCTGATTACACATTCACACTGTGTTGTTAGACTTCCTACACATCCCCGGCCGACCACACATCGACAACAGAGACGCTGATGTTTTATTCCTGTGTCTTTCTGCAGTTGATGTGACTCATTCTGTCTTCCTGTGACAAAATCTCCCATCTCATGACCTATATCACACAGATCACGGCTCGAACAGAATCTCGGGAACTTCTGACGGTTGCTAACTTCAATTACATCTGAGCTTTGAGTGCTTCTAATGCAATTATGCCCATGCCTGCTCCTCAAAGCTGTGCTCCGCTGTGTTTGCAGCATCAGAAACTGTTGTGCAACGATCGAGCTGGACTGAGCTTGGACTCTTTCTGAATTTTTTGGCTTGAAAAGGAGCCAGACATCAACGTTCCCTGATAGACAAAGTGAGTTCCTCTGTCTCATCATTTCACCTTTTACCTCGGCTTTGTTTCCAGTGTCGCTGGGAACCAGAAGAGACATCAAACAGTGTCAACGTGGGATTTTCCTTTTTTTTTTTTTGATTTGCCACAGCAAACGTGTTGGGGAAAATTTTCAGTGACAGGAAGTGCACAACACAAGAAACAGAAACACTTGAGGTTCATGAATCCTCCCATTTTTGATAGCGCATGTCTGCTAAACTCTGACCTTTGACACGAGAACACAGTGACCCACAGAGCTACAACCAGAAGATACTGACAGAGTTTGTCCCTGGGAAATGAAATATCGCAGGTGGCGAGGGCTTAATGGAGGATTTCCCCAAACAAAAATACCTGCGTGATCACAGAGAGACTTGCCAGCTAATCAACTCCTCATGTTAATATGTAGATTTAGGATTTTACAGTTGTGTGCATGATCGTGACTGTATTCCTGCGTGAAGTGAAGGTTAAACCTGTTGACGTATAATTACAGCTTCAATTTGTTTGATTTTTCATGATTAAATTACTCGTGCATTAGAAACAGAGGTTTGTTTTAAATGATTAAACATAAGCGTCTCATTCATTTTCCATCAGTCAACAGATCATTAAAGGACTGATTGTGCGACTTGACTAGTAATCTCCACTGATGGAGACACAGGTGATGCTGCACCTGCAGCGTGACACTCTGCACCCTGACTGAATACTTATTCACGACACAGGCCTAAACATATATGACGTCGAAGCATCGCTCAGGAAGAACTTGAGAGGACGAGCCAGCGGCAGGGAGGAGGCAGAATCTGGAATTGGATGACGGATGTGACTTGATTACTGGTTAACTACCCTGCCGGCGCACCAGTCCCATCTGGACGAGCAAACCGCTGGTGCCCGGATCATCAATTTGGAGAAGGCAAGACTCTGTGAACGCATTGTTTGGTTCCAGGCAGGCTGACAGTTCCTGGGCTCGGCTCGCCAACTGAACTCCAGAGTGGTCTTTCTGGCTCCTGCTCCCTCAGTGATTTGCCACCTGACTGACTCTTTAATAAAATCTCCCATCAAGCTTTTCATCAGGCGTTTTACTGTGGCGCGGGTGGATTGCAGCACCTGCCCCGGACACGGCGCTCCGCGTCTAACACAAACCCGTTGGCCACAGTGAAGAACCATGTGGCGCAAAGACATTTTCACCGTCTCTCTGCGGGTAGATGAGAAGAACACGACCAACGAATATTAACAACAACTTAGTTAATGAAGCATGACCGGGAAACAATATCGATAACTTGAACGGCACCAAAAAACGAGCTGCAAAAAGATCCAGCGGTTTTTGTTTTCAGAGTTCAATGAGTGGGATGAAAGAAAACACTGCAGGATCATAAAAAAACCCAATTTCAAAACTCTGGAGTTCTGAGCAAGCTGAGGTACGATCATGACTCAGATAAACAGTTCTGAGAATGAGACGGTTCATAGAAATTCTCTGTGTGGAGATATGATAACCTCATATCTTTCCCAAAGAGCGGCCTACTGCTGCAGAGCCCAGCGCCTCCGTCCCTCCCTGCTTACAAACCTTATTAAATGTGCATTTTATAAGCTCGGGAAAGCACCACTGTCTCTGGTGGATATTTGTTTCAGTGCGTTGTCTCTGATGTTGTTGCTAGTTTTCCACAAATCATCCTCGGGCAAAGAACCAACCCACACACGAGTGGCAGGACTGCTTCTCTACGCTCTCACAAGCTGCGAGCAGTTTCATTTTTATTTTTTTATTTATTTTTTTGGTCTGACCTGACCTCAAGAGCAGAGTGAACGCTGCGGCAGCAGGTAATTGAGTTTACAGGCACCACACGGTGGATGTTCACTTATTGACTTCTTATAATCCAGCAAACATTTAGACACAAAAGAAGAGCAGGAAAAATGCTTGAGGGCTGAAATGGAACTGTATTGGATCAATTCTATTTCACATAATACTTCCAAAATTAGTCTGGCACCGAGAAACAGTTAAAGATAATTCTGGAAACACAGGAATGAGACCTAAGCAGTTTATAATAGTGCATTTGCACTTATTACAGTTTTCACTCCATTCCTCTCAATGTGTGTTTTTTTCCGGGCAGGAGAAATTCTGATGTATAGAAAGTATAACTAGACTCCAGCAGCTCTCAGCTGAACCCTCTCATGTATGAATTCATTACACTATAAGCTCAGTACTCCACGGGATCAAACGGAATGCAAGTGATGGTGAGGTTGATGACAGGTTTTCTGAATGTTTGAAGTGCGGCTCTAATGTGTGTGTTGGGACTTGTGACACCTGTTAACACAAAGGACTCAGAGTGTTGCTGCAGATAAGAGAACGTAGAGTTTCATTAAAGCCTTTCGTTTGCAGAGCTCTCATCACGTCCTCTGAGACTGAAGTGATGCGAGTGAGTTAGTGCTTTCCTAACCGGCTGACCAGAGGAAACACGCTATGGCCCAGCTGAGTGGATGATTACAGAACACAGATTATCACCAGAAGAGGGAGGCGCTTGTCCATTAGTTTGATTTGGAACCAGAATATAAAACTAAATCCAGAGCTGAAGTTTGGAGGTTGTTGCATTTTCCACAGTGGTTCCAGAGTCGTTATACACGGTCTCACCACTGGTATCAAACTGGACCAATGACTCCTGAAATAGACTTGGAAGCCATAGGGATAATTCTGCAACTCCTGGGCCAGAAGTCGGAAATTCTCCTTCTCAGGATGGACTCTTTTCAAACCTGTGTGAGGCACCAGAGACCAACGGAGCAGCATCGAGCGTCTGACCGGGTGCACGGGTGTTCCAATACATGCAAACCAATTGCGTGTCATGTCGAATTAGTCCGGACCTGATTTTCGGAAAAAGTGACAGTGCGACAATGCGGTTCCACCGAATGTGTGACTGCCTGGAGGGGATTTAGTAGACGCAGCGTTTCTGTTCAGCGCGGCTCTTGGGAGTCTGCGCTGTTACACAAAGACATCACCCCCACCGCCACCTGATTAAAGTGCTGACGAGGGTCCTGTCTGATGAGGGAGCTGATGGAGGCATCCAGGTCAGAGGGACAACCTCGGCTTTGGCTTCAGCCCATCAATCAGACACAAGTCATCCTGATGCAAGCACATTCTAATTTGTCTAAATCTGTTTTTTTAATAACAAATACAATCAAATCCATCAGAAGTGACAAACACGAAACGCGTTGATAAATTACATGTGTGCGACGAAGACCCTCGACTTAATCTGCATGGATTTCATATCAAATTATAAGTGTGCATATTAGCATATTAAGTACAAATTTCAACCCTAATCTGCAACCCATTTACATAGCTTTTCATTAACCATGCTACATTATGCCACAATGACGGGGAAATGATCTATCGTGCCCACAAATACCACCAATCTGAATATAAGGGGCTGAGAGGGACCGTGGTTAATGGAGGTCCTCACCCCTGGCTGATAAGAACGAACGCGAAGATCTGCGGCCTCGCTCCGCGGCAACTGGAAGACCACAGAAACTATAATTTCATTCCAACCCTAATCCGATAATTATCCAGTGAGACATTCCTTCGTGAGACCAACCCGTAACTACCTAGTCTCAGAGCAACTTTCACTGAGTCTGCTGCAGCTAATTGCCGAATATTGGAACATAACTATTTACAGTAACATGAGCACAGGAGACAATTAGACTATTCTTAAATCCATAATTTTTATGAGAGGAGGGCGCAGGAAGAAGGAGACCGGATCACCGTGTGGCTGATCGTCCTCTAACAGACTCACACAAACTCATCTGAGGACGATCTTCAAACGGAAAATCATGGAGCTGTTATCCTTGTGAAACGACTCCAAGATGTACGGAATGTTGAGATTTAAACAGACTTAAATCGTCCAGAAAAATAAAATCGGACAGGAAATGAATTCAAAGACTACATAAAAATCCAGTGTTAAGGTTTTGTTTGTAGACTTAAAATGTCTTATTTCTCCCTGGAGGAGGCCGTTAGCCTCACAAAACCAAAAAGAGAAGGTCACATGTGCGTTTGCAGTCACTCGTCAAGTCCAAATATATTGACTGCTTTCAGGCAGACAGTTTCATCAGCAGAAGGGCACATTTCTCTCTTCCTTTGTGTTGGAACAACTCCCATTCATTGTGCTGTTTCAGTGTTTGTGGCTGTGCTCCCTGGTACCTGGCCTCTGCGGCGCCGCCATCTGCTAACATGCGTTATGCGCTGGATTCTGTCTGTGCCTGACCCCGTCTCCAAACACACTGATGCACTGATAACGAGTCAATCTCCCCCCATGTTGCACTCCGTCGGCTCAGCGTTCTAAAATTGCTCGTCTGAAGAATAAAATGCAACCTGATTATTTCAGATTGGGGGGGGGGCACATCGCCCTGAGGCTTGGGACAGTTTGAAATGGGCTCATCGTTCAAATCTCCTGCAATAACCCCACGAATATTAATGGCATTAGAACTATCTCGCAGCTAGACGCTAATGAAAAATGGAATTTAAGTTTCCAATTCCGTACCACTGAGGTATAATATGGACATCGTATGCCGTCTTTAAATGGGCGTGTAACGGGATTTAACTGATTTATTTCTAAATGGAAAGATTATGGCCACGCTTATTTTCTGGATTGGAGTATTAACCCACACATCGTACTTTTACTTGAGGTGTTCAAAGTTTTCGCTTGCTGACTTCACGTTAACTTCCTGCTTTCAGAATCCGTGCTCAACCGTGCACGTTTCAGCTTTGGATGATAGCAGATCTGGATGAAACGTCAGGACTGACGGGTGAGAGTGACCAGCGGTCAGTCGTGTGCATGTATCAGCAGGATCTCATTTCATTTCCTCTCATTTAACTGGACAGTAGTTTGTAGTATCCAGTACATCCAGCGATGCCCCTTCTGCGTGGAGCAGATATCCACTAAAGGTTGGTGTTTTGTTTTGGCTCGCACAATCAGACGATGGTTTGTGGACTAAATTAAAGCTGTTAAATTATCCCCAACGCTCCAAAGCGACTTTAAGGCGCAGCTACTTTGATGATCCCAGGATGACAAAAAGGATTACACAACAATAACACTCACATGGATTTTGCATAAACGCCGCTCTCAGCGGTGTTGTGCAGGGGGACGGGCAGAGGTCACATCGGAGCTAAGAGTTCCCCTCTCGACTGTCTTAGCGGATCTTTGCTCAAAGTGCCGGGCGTGCACAGTCATAACAACTCGGACTTTAATCCTGTCTGGGACCTTTGCTGCATGTCACGCCCTCTGTCTCCCACAGTTTCTGTCTCTTTGTACCGTGAAAGGCATCTCAGAGCAGGAATACCATAAAAATGCTCCTTAAAGGGCACGTACCCAGAAACGCTGGAGGGTCTGAGGCCACAAATCTCCCCATGTGAGACTTTTTTTTTTTTTTTTTTTGTGAGACTTTTTTTTTTTTTTTTTTGCAAGTCCACGTTAGCATCCATTTACAGCAGGGTGTTGAATTTACTTTTTCTTTTGTTTTACTTCCAGGGATTAAATAAAATACTGACTGAAACTGAAGTTCCTGCTTCCAAAGGGTGAATCGATGTAAGTGCAGACGAAGCTTTCGCTCAGCTTACTCAAAGGGAAACAAAGGGAAAGTACCGATCCTAAAATCTGATGCTGATGGAAGGTATGAATGCCCCCCCCACTGTGCAGGGGCTATTTACGGGTCCGTCAGATCTCTTACCTTGCAGCTGATAAGTAGTTAAATCAATGTGTCATTGGAAAAAACATCTTCATATCTAATTGAGTGCGTGCAGAGGAGTCACCCACTCCATGACAACGACTGCGAGGAAGAATGACTGTTACCTAAAGCACGACACGCCTCTGTGGCCAAGCAAAAGAAATTAAAAAATAATAATCTGCACGTTCACCAGAATAATGGATTCTTCCCGACCCCCTGCAACAGATTATTAGTGTTTTTCATTCTGGTCAAGATGAAGAAGGTTAAGGTTTAAAAATTACAATCTCCAACCTCACTCTGTCCATCTGACCTTCTGTCCTGCTTCATCAGCATCATGCTCAAAAATTTCTTAATGATCTTAAAAAAAAAACAAAACCAAAATAAGCTGACAAATAACAATGGAAGCTACTGGAAATTATTCAGAAACAATCACCTTACAAAGGTTAACACCACATGTGAACAAGTGGAGCCTGTTTTCCACACGCTGTGGCGGCCCTGACTCGTTCAGAGCTCATATCCATCCTCGTCATGACATTGATTAACCAAGCTAAGACTGGCAGCAGCTAATCTGCTGCACTTGGACTGTTGGGAGGAGAAAATTAGAGGCGGCGAGCGGCAGTGAGATATGAAAAAGGTCACGATGCATCTAAAAACAGCAGAAGATGAAGATCACAGAGCCGGCGCTCATCGCTGATCAAAAGACGTGTGTGTGGGTGTGTTTTCTCTCATTAGAACAGAAACTGACAGGAGAACTTTTATATTCACGTCATATATGGGTAAAGTACAGGAGGGGCATGTCAGGTGGTGTAAGGCTGACAGTGAGTACATGGTAAATTGATGATTTAAATTCAGGTCAGTGTTCATGAATAGTAATTTGACCATTTCATTAGAATTTCTGAATGTTTAATATTCATTGATTGATCTCCAGGTTCCACAGAAACCGAAGACTGATGTCGGCTCATATTTCATGAATCTCTTCACACGACGCATTTGTTTAAAAAGGGTCATGATTTTAATACGTTTTCATGCTCCCAGTGTTCAGAGGTTGCACCCCAAACTGTTCATTACTGTAGCTCCTCTTTTCAGCCTCTGTCTAAAACTCTTGGTTTTAGCTCCCAGACCTCTTTCTTTTAAATAAAATTAAATAACTAAATAACTCATTTCTACTTTGAAAGTTGTGACCCCTTCGGGTGTAAAACCCCGGGAGCAGATTTTAAACTTGGAGCCACGGCCTCATTCGGACGAACATCAGCGTCAGCGCAGCGTGTTACAGATCATGTGCGAGACATGACATCTGGAATGTTGAGCTCACACGCTGGTGAAGACGCTGTGAATCAGCGAAAACGACTTCCATCACCACGGAATGGATTCAAGCTGTCATCTTACTGTGGAGACCCATCCAGTGAGTGTCTACACCCAATGTTAATAAATGTGACTTATGTTTGATGAGCCCCATTTTTCCTCCCAAATTGGACAAATGGAGGAAGAAGTGCATGATGGGGACGAGAGACAATTTCATCACAGACAAGTCTTTAATGATGTCTCATCTGCATTTTTTCAATTTGAACGAAGCCAAAAATAGATCACTGGCCGGGCTTTGTCGGCATGAGTCACGTTCAACGGATGGCGGAGGCGCAATGACTTCTCGGAGGTTTGCGTGTCTGTTTTGGCAATGTCTCATTTATACGTTTAACAGAACCCATTGTTATAATTGAACGGGAATTTCCTTTTGCACCAAATACGCTTTTTCCTGAGTGGATCGGTTCATTTGCTTTGTTTGGTTTATTTCTGAAAACAGAGTGGTTTGGTTTAAAAGGCTGAGGAGGAGGCAAGGCAAATAAATAAAATGAATTAAAACATACAACAAAGAAGAACTACACAAAATAATGAATACATCAGCTGATAAACAACACAGTAATCTTTAAATTCATCAGGGAACAAACGTAAGTATTTGATGAAAAACAGTTACTCGTTAGCACAACTTCTCTTAAATGGTTTGAACAATGCTTGTTTCTTCAATGGATTGCTTTGAGTTTTTAATTAACTCTTATTATCAACATAATGCTGATATTAGTATGAATAAATTGTATAAACATCATTTTGTTTTCACTTGTATCGAATCAAAAAAAAAAAGGGTCCCATCGGGATAAATAAAATTTAAAGGACTCATTTTTCCTTGCCTGCATCTCATTTGCATAATTCAGACGCCGCTATTTGAAATACGTCACGTGCAGTCTGAGGGCCCCGTGAGCACAGATACAGATCTCCCCATGGAGCCGGCCGCCCCGCTGAGAGCCGGGCCAGAGCCTCGGCCCTGCACTTCTGATGCGCTGACGCCACCGAGGCACTTTCGCCGCCGCGACGCAGCCAAGACCACTAATATTATGATAAATGCAGCGGGAAGACTGGAGACAATAAGCCGACGCCTGTTATGAAAGCGAGACAGATAATGGTTAAGTCTTGTGCCGTGTTGGGGGTCACAACGTCTTGTTTGTCACACTGGATTTTGAATTCTTCTCTCAACATGGCTCAGGCTGTAAGCTCCTCGCACTGTTTCCACTTCGGCACAAAGGCAGAGCAGGGGGAGCTGGCTCGGGCTTGACCCTCCCTCCCCGACGCCATCCCTCCATCCCTCTCGACTCTAGTGTCTCTTCATGTGATCGTCAAAGTCAGAGGAGAATCTGTTATTCTTGTTGCTCTGGATCTTCAGTCCATTCATGACCTTTAAGATTAAAGATAAGTCACAAAGTGTTAGCTTCACCCCGCCGCCACTCTCTTTTTCCTTGTGTTTCTCGCTGGTTGTTTTTTTTTTTTTTTTTTTGATGAAATATTTAGCATTGACAGATCTTCAAAGTGGCCTGATGTGCAAATGAGGCATTATGATGGGATAAATCAATCCAGAGAAATAGGTGTGAAGCATAAAGGGCCCAGCTGACGGAGAAGCTGTGATGGAATGATGAAACAACGCAGGACGACACAGTCGCCTCTGGCAGCAGAAAACCATCACGTGCGTTCCAGCAGATTCATTATCGTTGCTGATCGGCAGAGTAATTAAGCATACACTGTCCGTTCTTGCCAGATTTCCACAATCGAGCGTCACCAAAGCTCCTACGGGTGGATCCAGTGCCCCTGCCCGACATTTCTGGTTCAGCCTCATAACAAAACCCTGCTGCATCAGAGACACCTCTGCAGCACGGGCAGAAAAATCTATTTCAGGTTTACTCTGGAGACGCAGTCAAAAGTCAAATGTTTCTTTACTTTTGCTGTCAAAACTGAATCAGCCTCCAATTTTGAATGCAAGGGAATATGGTACACAAAACTAAATGAATATCCGCAAAGCCCCTGGTACGTTTACTTTTACTATTCACGACAATGATAAATACAATTAAATACTGTAAAATAATGCACTGTATGTAGTTTGTCATGTACTTCTCACTGCTCACATCCTGATCTTCACTTCACTAGGTATAAATGACAATCAAATGATGTCCTTCCAATGCTGTTTTCTTATATTTAAGATATGTCCGTCAACATCCACGAGTGGCGCCAGGCAACGCTCAAACCTGACTGCTTGTTGCGTCTTTATTAATGCCATTTGTTAAGCTTGTCATCTTAATTAATGCCATCTCTTCATTTGCATAGCAGATAACCAGTTAATCATAGTTGTCAATAAGTCTTTCCACATTCCCTGTCCCAGTCGTGCCAGGACTGGACGCTGAATTACCCGGTCAAACTGAAAACCCACCTTTCTGAATGACATATTAATTATCATCACCAGAACTGCACGTTACAGTCACGGTATGTCACGTGTAGCCATGTAGCAGGATTAATTAATATGATGGAAGTTTGTATTTAGTGGGAACTCTGAGACTTCAAATAGTTTTACCTTTGCAAATGTAGAGTAATTTAAATGAACGATCATGTCACAACACACAACACGAGAACCCTGCTACACACACACACACAGCCACACTTTCCAAAAAATAATTAAGTGAAGCTGAAAATGTGTCGCTATGAAAACACAAAATACAAATACAGACAAAAGCTTTGGTTGTTGGATAATTTGTCATCATGGACTTTGTCCAAGTTTGTAATTAATCCAATAATGGACGTTTAGATTGATTTCATAAAAATGTTTAGAATTAAAAAAAAGTTTACATTTTATTTTAATTACTTTTTTTTTTTATTTCACTGTGTTGATGTTGTTCTGCATTTTATTCATTATGAGGAAATTGCATTTTGATGTCATAAGGGATTCTGTGCATGTGTTTATGAAACACCGACATCCGTACCTGCCTGTAATTATCAGGTGGGAACTGGTGACGCAGTAAACTGAGGGAGATTTGAGGAAATGTTTGATTCACGCACTGCTCTCGTCAAAGCTAAAGCTGACACGCCGCAGTGAAAACTGTTCACGACAGCCACGCACATGTTGATGAAACCTCTCGAAATGTGTTACACTGTGTTTTCTGCAGGGATCAAAAATAAATTTCAACTCCAGCCCTTTTTCCGACCGAGGAACTATAAAACCATTCTCTGCTTTGTGCTAAGCCTATCGACTTCTCTCTGAAGAGCGAGAGCAGCGAGTTGCCAGCTCGCCAGTGCTGCAATTTGTAAGGGAGCCTCAGCGGAGGGTGGCAAATAGAAAGACAGCGAACAAAACAACATTCATGATTAATCCTTATTTAAATTAGATTGTTGTGTTCAGCTGGTGGCAGAGTTTACCAGAAAAAAGGGAAAACACTGAGTAGCAGGGGAAGGAGTTGTTTTAGTGGAAAGTGTCCAGGTCCATGTGGAGCCTTCAGACGCTGCAGCACTGCTGCAACCTGAGCATGTTCCGCTGCACACGCAGCATCCAGAGACTTATTAAGAGACTGAGAGACTCATGAGACCGACGAGATGAGGGTTAGTCATGAATCACTGAGTTCCATGACAGCTTTGTATTCGGGTATTTCCTATGTTTAGGATCACAGGGTTGTAAACATTTCAGTAAAATCTGATTAAACCACAGATTCTATGTCCTGACAGGACTAATGACCTGAATGCCACCATTGCCAGTGAAAATCCAGTGATATTTTGAATTATGTTGAGATATGATGAATGAATGAAACATCCTGTTTCCTTGACTAAGATGTGGGAATTCTGTTTAATTAAATATGGAATTTTGAGAATACAAAGTATATAACAGAGGTCCAGGACGACCAGATGGCTCTGCTTCAGAGATGCTCCATGGATTAGCTGACAGGCTAAAGTAATCAGTGTGCACAATGCAGACAAAAAAAAAAAAATCCTTCAAACACAATTCCCCAACACAAAACACTAAGGACCTGTTTAAACATTTGAGTCTTGTTAAGACTGTGAGCAGAAAAAGTTGGAGGCAAAGCTTTAGCCGCAGTGTTTGGCAGCAGCGGGACTCGTCTGAGACCGGCTAGTAACTGATGAGACGACACTCAGCTGATTGCAGCTGGGTCGGAGGACCGCAAGAACTATTGTCCAGTTTGATTTTGGAATTTGTAGTTTTCAACGATTTCGTTGTCGGCTCTCCTGCCCCAGTCTCACCCTGGAAACGAAATCATACACTGACTTTACTTTCCACGCCACCATTCCTCCCAGAAACTCTTAAATGTTCTTCCTCTCCTTTGGTAGTCTTGAAGTCGTTTAAAATCCAGCAGACTGTCGACAGATGTTCATCACAGGTTAAATTACCAGTTTCCTTAAAGGAACCACCTTGCAGCTGCTCTGCTTCGTGGACAACATAAAGCTTCTTAAGGTAAAACTCCCGGAGTGTGAGGATGCTTTGAAGCTTATTCTGCGAAAAGAGGTAAGATCACAGTTTTTATTTTCTTTCACTCTCGAGCTCTTGTTTGAGACCATGATGGCCATAATGGTCGCTCCACGGGTGCTCCGGGAGGCCGTTAGCAGACGGGTTCATTTAGGTGTCAGAGCTCCTTGATGACTTACAGCACACTGAGTGTGGAGCTGAGTGCAGGGCGCCGCGGCGGATGGCGTCTTGGTATTTGTCCATGTGAGCACCAGCCTCACACAGGCTCACGCACTGAGCCACTTTGATCGAAGCGGCATCAAATGCTTCTCCAGAAGCTGCTTCATAATGCATGGCAGCACATCGCACACAATGACTGTGGCTTCAGAACAGATCTTGTAATTGCTGACGGACGGTCCCTCTGGACGAGGGGTTACGTGGCCCACATTTACAGAGGTAAGTACATTTTGTTGTTGGGCATGTAATTTGCATGACGTAACATCCAGTCCACAGACCAACGCACGGCCAACAGTGAAGAGTTAAAAAATGAATGAGACGCAAAGTTGATGGAAACAGGCCGAAACTCGAAGGAGGCTTTTTTTTTATGCCTCTCATGTGCCAAAGACAAACCAGACGGCTCCGGCAGCCGAACACTTCTGTGACTAATTCGGAGCGTAGTACATCACAACACGTGATTTGCAACTGTTAGTCGCCCAGCTCTTAAAGACACCCCCTAATGAGTCTGTGCACAGGTGTTCATATCCATTTTAATAATTAAGTAAGACACATCTTCGCAGTGAAGCAGACTGCTCACATTAAAAAAAGAAAACGATCCAAATGATTAGGCCCCTCGGGACAGCGTGAGGAGAAGAACCACTTTGAGAACAAGACAGCGGGTTGGACGGCGACACGTCAGGAGGAAGCTGTTGTTCCATTATTCACGCGTGTAACCGTGTGTTTAACCTTCTTTTGACCATCCACCAACACACACACACACACACACAGTGGGAGCATTTCAGTCCGCCCCCATCTGAGCACAAATCTACGCTACTGAGCGGTCTGTTTATTAATCATTTGGGCAAATGTGCATTGCATCTTATCACGGAGTGTGAGGGTGGGGTAGAAAAGGGGATTATGCCTCATTGCTGTGAAGCAAGTACCCAGTGAAAAAGATGTTAATGAGGGACAGTTCGCAGAGGAGAAACTCAGCTGTTAATCTCCAGTGTTGAATTTTGCATGAAATCATGTTTAAATATGTCAGGGGATGGATATCATAGCTAAATCCAGCATCAGGCCTTCAATGTGCCACGCTCGGGGGGCTGCATCTTAACGTTAATGTATAATATCGCTTTTGTATTAATAACTTGAAGCGAGAAACCATGATGCCAAAACGCTTAATTATGGAGTGTGTTGGAATAAAAATGAAATTCGTGTAATGACAAAACACACTTGGGGGCAGAAGACTGGAAACTATACTGGGATGGTTTTAGCAGCTTCCTGTTGGACCCGCTGGAATGTGCATGATGAACAACACGCGCGGAGCCGCGTTCATTCGCTACATTAATGGACCGCAGTGAGGTCTCGACCGCGCAGGGGCTGCGCACGTCTGGGGAGCTGACAAAAGGGTATTCACGCAGACCCAAGGTGAGCCGCGTTCTCCCACCGAGAAAAAAATAAAATGAGAAAAAAAATCTCAGGGCAGAACTCTGCAGGGATGGAATGCACCGCTCCTTCGCCTTCTCCAGCAAAACAAATGTTTCCATGTTGTATGAAAGCAACTGCACTGATTAAAAAGGACATATATATTTATTTGTATTGATTTCCACTACAGCCTCCCAGACAAAAAAAAAACAACAGCAGTCCTCAGCAAGGTCTAGCCAGTGCATGGATGTAATGAGGGGCCGGTAAGAGCTCACCTACAGCCAAGCAAAGAAACCTGTGAACATGACGTCTCACAAAAACCCTCACTCTTCTCCCAGTTCTTGCTCATGTCAGCCAGTCACAAAGCAATATTTTTGATTTTTTTCCCAGAGAATAATTCAAGCAGTCTTTATGCAAAACACACATCAGTCCTGCTCAAACAACTGGCATCTGTGGCTGTGAGGAATCTGGAGCCGCTTGATTGAATTGAAGGGGGGGGTTTGGCGGAGAGATGCGCCCGACGCAGTATTGTTGTGGTTGTTGGCTACTTAATTAATGTTTTAAATCTTTAACCCTTGACAGAAAAGCAGACATCTACAACAAGCAAAAATTAAAAGTGTCAATAATGACTGAATACCTCTCCTGAGCGCGCAAGGTCTCATCATAATGAACGAGCCAGACTTGCATTAATCAAGCAGAAGCAGCCGCCGCGCTGCTGTTGACCAACCGCGTTGAAGGGAGCTCTGCTGTCTGCCCGTGTCTGTAAGCCAGCAGAGGTCTTTTGCCTTTTCTCAGTGAGGTGAGGGAGTTTATAACGAGCAAAGTGTTGGATTCATTTAAATGTCTCATCGGGCTCTCAGGAGCTACCGCTGGATGTTTTCTCACATTCGTTAATTCATTATTTTGATAATTCTTTATCACCGTTGCCTCTAACCCTCAGTGTAAATCTCATCATTTTAATCTTATGTCATTACTAATATGTGATCGCCCCCCCGCCTGCGAGCACACACACCTCCTCTGTGTTTATGGTGTCTCATAACCTGTCAGTGAGACGAGACAAGGACGAGACAGCAAAATGTCCCCGGAGACAAGCAGCGTCAACAGTGGACCTGAGTCTAAGGTAAGGTCGGATCCAGTGAGGAGGCAGGTCACAGCAGCCGCAGTCGATCTCAGTCCTTTGTGGACATTCACTGAACAATAAGAATTCATCCTGACACAGGATGAATTCTTCACAGTGCGTGTCCTTCACAGTGACACTGAGCACAACTAACTATATTAACTTCTAGATGTTTATCTGTTCAGGAAAGTTAACTTTCCACTGTGTGATCACTTGGTCGGCCACTTCACCCTCTGTTATCACCATGCTCATGGACAGGATTAGTGAGCACTGCTACTTGTAAGTCATTTTAATAAGGCAGTAAACATCTATTGTAGATTTAAAGTCCGTGCCAAAGAGTCGACTCGCGGCAAATTACCCGGAAAATAGAGACAAACACGTGAAATATAGATTAGTGCTCGTTATCTGCCTGTCAGCTATGTGCGTCTTGGCAGATAATTTAGATCCTCAATGTGTTGGATTCTGACAAAAAAAGCACTTGAAGAGGAGCGTTGAGACGGCAGGACGTGATGCCTTCATGCATTAACGACAGTCCTAGTTTTCAGATGGAAGCCGCTGTACTACGTGTTTACAGAACACGACATTCCAACAAATCCAGTGTTCCATCGCACAAACGACAGAAATCTAATAAAAAATATACGTGAGAAGCCACAGAATGCAGAGCTGTGGTTTTACACACCAGCGATTCCAAATGCAGCGTGAGACTGCTTCCAGGTGGAAGGAGGAAAGAGGAGCAAAGGTGAGAAGTGGCCATAGGGCGTGTGCTTTCATCCACCTGGATAAAGACAACCACTGGTGCCAGGAAGACAAAACCAGAGCAGCATGTAAGTCTGGGCACGAGTTCACAAATGAAATCCCCAGTACAATACAGAGCTGACCTTGTTCGGATGTGTGACATTCCCAGTTCTAAAATAAGTAACATGACATTAAGACTAAGCAAGTCCAACTCTAAGTAGAGAGAAGAATAAAGGATAATATGCACTATACTACAAGTATAGGGATCCACTGTATATGTACTGAGAACGTTAGGGTGATATTTCTAAAGAAGTACACAACAACACAGACCTCTGTTAGTTCTGCTGCAGAGAACATGTGTGTTTGACTTCATCATCGTGTTAGTCCATGTCTTCTACAGTACATGTACTGTGATATGTTTACTTTAATCCACGCGTTCGCAAAGTCATGAACCCGCCCACTCGTTCACAGAGAATCCTGTGGATCCTGGAGTTCAGCGTGTGTCTGAGAATAAACCCACAGTATCGAGTTTGAAGCAATCCATCAACCATCGCTGCTCTAAGACAGAAACAAAGACCAAGAGCAACAGGAAATGGCAGCATTACAAGGAATCTCACTGCTTGTATTTCAGCAAATCTTAACTTTAACAATCAGAATAAAAGAAAAGGTAAATATTTTTCTCCTTCTCACTTCCTCCATTAAAACAGGACAGAATTGAAGAATATTCACCTATTTAATGATTAGCAGAACTTAATTGCTGCCATTCCCTGTATTTCTGCTTGTGCACAATATCAGTGCTCATTTTCTTCTCCTTAGACGGAGCCATCTGCTCTCAGTCTCCCAGAAAACAACCTCAGAGAAGAACGTCAAGCTTTATTTCTTTGTTTGTCTTCCTGCCTGAGTTATGCTCGGCTGAGAGGAAACACATTTTTAGTTTAGCCAGTTTATTAGACACATCCAGATAAAATTAACGTCTTATAACAGGCTTATAATAAATCCTCCTGCTTTGAGAGTTTTAATATTCAGTTCGGTGGAAGGCTGAGAGTGAAGGTTCATTGTTGACCTGACACGACTTTAAAGTCGACAAGTAATAAAGAGGAGTCTGGGAAACTTGAAAAATCCCGTTCTCCGCAACAAACCTCAATATCAGAGGATGAGGCTGAGGTTTTTGTGAGGCAGAGATTTTTATGGGCAGTTTTTAGAGCTGCAGTTTGTGGAGCTTCTAAATTATACTGAGCTACCTATAGGACATTGCTGTTTGTCCAGTGTATTGTATTTAACTAAAGCTGTACTTTTTTTGTAAAATTAAAATACAATAAAATATTGAAAAAAGAAGACTATGGAAACATTTTCAAAACCGCAGTGTTTAGAATGAGAATAATAGCATTTGCTCATTAAGTATTGGATAAATCAGAGGTGACTGTTCGGTGTTTTGATAAAACTGTACAGAGGAAGTGGACATGAGACGACACTCCTTATTTACACTCTAACCCGAACCCTGGCCCCTCATTACAAAACCAAAAATAGTTTTCGGAATATGAGATAATTGAAGGCAAAGGTGAAAATCTGGAAGGATGATGGCTCAACTTGACATGTCAGAGGATCAACCCCCATCAAGGATGACCCCTCATCCCTGAGGGACCGGGAGTGTCTCCTCGAATTGTCTTTCCAGTATTTTTTTCAACATTCAAGTGGATTGACAGACGGTATGTCTAAAGACAACGTGCTATGCATGAGAGGGCATGAATTGCTAAAAAAATTAAAATGACATAAAACAGAAGGTGACAGTCCTTGGTCTCATCCTTTTTTTTTCTTTTTTCTTTTTAAAGTAGCTTTTTATCCGTGAAAAAATAAATAAATAAAAATCACCTGCAGTGAAGCAAAGCGATTTCACAGCATATCTGGAACGTGCTGTATATTGATTTTCCAGCCCTGTGCTTGTGTGTGCACTGCTGATGCACTTTTTTCCATTTGAGCCACTGGCCTTCAGCTCTTTCTGAACAGTCACAATACAGTGCAGATGGCTACATCAGGGAGAGAGACACGGTGCACGCTTGTTTAGCATAGCCAATTTACAATGGAGGATTTCCCTATGTGATGAGGGAAAGAAAAGAGGAGTCTATCACTCATCAGATCAGAGTGTTGGCCGAAGATGTATTGACCAACTCGTACCTTTAAAAGTTGATTGAGCTGAGACAGGATTTACTCCCCATCTCTCAGCCTCTGTCAGTGTTTCTCTAAGTGAATGTTCTTATTTCAAGTGTAAAAACCAGGATAAAAGCAAGAACAGCCTCATGAATCCAGACAGTTAAGGAGTCAGTCAGGAATGTTTTAGGGCTCGAGTAAAGGATCTGTGAAATATCAGAAGGTGAATCAGATGTCTGTCTGCGTCAACTGGAATATCCTGCTAACCAACACAGAAGACCGAGAACATTTGTGAGTCTTAAACCAAAGAAAGAAGGAGCAGCACAACTGTGCAACTCCTCCAATTCTACAAAGAAGTGTATTTTACCATAGATAAAAATCAGACCATATTATTTGGATTTAAACATGGATCAATCTATAAACCTTCGAGAGACTACAGCTCAAGATATCAGTATCGGTGACTGTTGAGGTTTGATTATAGATTCACTCACAGTCATGTGAGAGACCATATTATTGTGAAGCTTATTATTATGAAACTTTCCCATCTGACCATGAAAACTCAGATTACAGTGTGAAATCGAAGGAAATGAGGAAAATTCAACTTGGATTGAAAACATTAATTATGATGCATTGAACAGACAGGTTGAGGTTATGTACTTCCCTTCCATACTCAGTCTCTGATTGGTAACTCTAAGCCGTGAAAGCACACTGCCCAGTAAACATCCGCCACCTGTCTACAGAGCCGTTTGGCATGAGCTCATTAGTCGTGTAGTTTACATATACGGCAGCTTCCTGTTTGCCCTTTGTCAGGCGGCAGAGTGTTTCTATTTTCTCATGCTTTTCTTACCGCTGCTCGCCTGCGTCTGTAAATACCCCGGACCAGGGAGTAAAGGTCTGTTCATCCTGATCCACATGAAGAGCCCACGTCTGCAGGCCTGAACTGCCGGTTCCTCCCACTCATTACATTGAATACTATGTATTCAGCTGTCACATGTCAGAGTGCAACGCCCCCACACAGTTATGTGATATGGTATACGGCTCTCGTAAACATGTCTCCAGCCTGATTAGAAGAGCTTCACATTGAAACACATTCTCATTATTTTAATACAACAAATGTACATGTTTGCTCAAGCTAGCAGACATTCATTAGCTAAATGAGGCTGAAACCCTTGAGTGCAAAGTGCAAATGGTATTTTCATGTGACCGGCTGACGGCTCACAGCACTGCTACATTTCACTAAATTAAATCCGAAGGCTAGTGAAATCTTACAGAAAGGGACAATAAACCTGCACTGCTTGACCTCCAGATTCCATCTGTCACGATCACAGCTTTTGCCGCAACCTGAAGGCTTTTTTTTTTTTTTTTTTTTTTTTTTTTTTTTTTTTTCCTGAAGGCTTTTTTTTTTTTTTTTTTTTTTTTTTTTTATGACTGTTGTCTTAGGGCAGTAATCTTTTAGAACAGCCAGTGTGACATTGCATGAATTCCACCCACGTTGCCCAAATCCCTCAAAATGATTTGCCATTAACCTTGAAATGGTTCCTTAGATGACAGTGGAAGCTCGGAGCAATTTTCCTGCTTGCTGCTTGATGAGAAAGCAAATGGCGGTGAGTCTTTCATTTGTCAGCACGCAGGGGATACATTGTGAGATGAGAGGTATGCATGAATCTCAGCATTAGTCTGAAAGACTCTCACAAACTCCAAAATTACAAAAGGGAGGTAATAGGTCATCCCATAACTTTTAAAATCATAAATAAGAATCTTCAAAATAACCATGAATGTTTTTTGTTTCAACTCGGAATAAAAGCACCTGTGGCGAATAAATTCAAGTTCACCTTCATTCGTGGTACCTACTCCTTAATGTTCGTGTTTGTAAAAGATGCCTCCTGTTGCAACCAATCCTCTCTACCATCGTGAAACATCAAACCCGGTAAAAGCTTGTTGATAAAATGAAATGAGACAAGAATCTGCGTGAGAGTTCCTCTGAAGGTCAGTCTCCTCTGAGTCAAGTGATGGTCTGACCTTCACAGCTCCTGCACAATCGATA
The DNA here is from genome assembly GCA_016785235.1 of Pseudorhombus dupliciocellatus. Taxonomy (NCBI): domain Eukaryota; kingdom Metazoa; phylum Chordata; class Actinopteri; order Pleuronectiformes; family Paralichthyidae; genus Pseudorhombus; species Pseudorhombus dupliciocellatus. The sequence goes on along the minus strand of JAFBJW010009053.1, from coordinate 2,713,463 downwards.
GAGAAATCCAATCAACGAATGTGAGCCGGGGTTCCAAACCAAATTATGTCAGAAGGAGGCAGTTTAGGATTTGTAGGCAAACTGTTAAATCAGAAGAATGTTAAGTGCAATTTCATTAATTGGCCGGCCCGTCAGTGTTTGATTTATCTGCGATACGCTACAAGAACAATGGGGGCCTCCTGAACGTTTACGGTTATTAGTTTAGTAATGCATCGAGTTAACCATAAAAATGCACATGGTTTGAAAACTACTACATAAACAAACTTGATTAGATATTTACAGGCACAGATTAAAAGTGACTCCAGGTTCCCTGTATGTAGCGCAGCTCACAGTTCCTGTTCATCCGCTCGACTGTCATGTAACGTACCAGATCCATGTGGCGACAAGCCCCATCAGTTGTGCATCCTGTCATAAACTGCAGTCATGTTCCTGCCCCTAAAATTTATGCCACATCCATGCAAGTTAATCACAATTTGTCAAACCGACTCAGGGCACGAAGGCTGAATATAACGCAAGATAGCAGGGTGTAAAATTTAACAACGGTATGTTGCCTCAGCAAATGGTGCTTTAATGATGTGACTAATTTTGCAGTAATTCATGTTTTTGCCACATACTGGAAACACAATCTTAACAGAAGGAGAATAATTGCGTTGAGAGGAATCTGCATGTAAACGTTCCTCAAAACTCTTATAGCGCCAGCAGAGTCACACAATACCTACCGATGAGACTTCATGGTAAAGTGGTGGACGACTGCAAACTAAAACATAAATGCCACTGAAACTGATTTCTGAACATTTAGGAAAGAACCAAGAACACTCTGTCTGTTTTTGCTGGTTTCACAAGATTTTTAAATGTCACAATAAAAAAATGAAATTAAAAATTGAAGCAGCCTGACCAACGACGATGTTCCCAATTTAGTAGCGTGCAAAGTAATTGTCTTTCGAATTCTAATCTCTTTGGTTTTGACGGGTACGAGTGGCAAACGTATTAAGACAGAAATTACATTATTGTGATCAGTTCAGTCATTGTCCAACAAAAGCAAAAAGACCTCATTGCTGCAAAGAGTAAATCACAAAATAAATGAACGGAATGCCTCAAAAAACTAGCGGTTTAATAAATGCATTATTATCACTGCAGAAGAAGAAATAATCTAATAAGAGTTCAGCCACCAGAGAGGGGAGATAGGAGCAGCTTTGCTTGGATTCCCCTCCTGTGAAAAATTTGCTTCCTTGCCTGTGGCAGATTGATTTGCAGGATTGGCCGAGTCAGTCAGCGAACGTTTCACCTTGGTAATGCAGTTCTTAGGTGAGTGTTTAGGTTTATAGAGGATCAGACTTGGTATTCACAGCCGGCTGCATCGGCACCCATGATAACGTGGCATGTGTGCATGAGTTACAGATGTGAGGCGGTGCTCATTCAGGACCTCGCTCGCTCAGGCCGTCAGCTTTACACGGCTCCAATGTTCACACGAATCTGCCTGTGACTAGGAGAGCGAGCCGCCGACTTTGTATTTTGATCACATTCCAGGCATCTCGTCTTTCTCATCAGTTTTCCAAAGAAGTCGCTCTATCAAATATCTCCTTTGCTGCATCTCTGCAGCTCCTTGAACAGAACTCCTCCATTAAGAGATTGTCACTCCAGGGTTCTTCACTTGGCTCAAGCATGTGATTTCATTGGAGTCAGGGAGATAGTCAACACGCTATCAAAGAGTCGATGTGCATTATGAGCAGCACTGAGCATCTGATCAGTTATCCCAAGTGTGCAGCTTCAAAACTTCAACCAAAGCAGAGGCACGCTTTCCCCTGTGAATGAGCGGCACAGACGCAGTCATTTTAAATCCAAGGGGCCATTAAACGTATTTGCTGCTGGACAACTTTTCACAGCTCATATGACCATTGACTACTTTTTCCTACATGCTCAGAGCACCCACTGCCCACTTCAAGATGTCTTACCCACTTTCCCCCTGCAGGGTTGTCTTTGAAGTCACTGTACTTCATGTCTTGACTGGGGGTCCACATTTGATCTTGTGCTACAGAGGTGAGGTAGACCTGCTTCACTTTGTTTCCTTCTCTCTAAATTGGTAGATGATTGTATTGCAACCTTTATTTTGGTGAAATTTGCTCTCTAAAAATAACACATCTGTTTCACATTTATGGAGAAAATCAAGGCTGAGGTTTCAAAATTAAAATATATATATATATATAAAAGTCTTCGAGATGCCATATATTTACAGTATACGAGCTAGAACAAAGCAATTTGACAGAAATGGCTCCAAGATTATTTATTCAAAGTATATTATCAGTCTTCTAAATTAATAAACTGAATACGTGGATATTGTCTGGAAAAAAGTTCACTCATAATTAACTTGCAGATCGAAGATGAGGAGATTTATAATAAGCTGCAGATCCAAATTATTATTCAATCAGGACATTTTTTTAGGAGGCTGCAGTTCGAGGAGAATGTACGTGATTTTCACCAGAGCGGTATTTTATTTCCACCTCGTGCTAGTGAAGAAACAGCAGCACCTTGAGTTTTGGGACAACTTTGCGTTCGGCTCTGCTTTTGACTGAAACTTTCTTCACAGAGATTATGTTAAACAGCATCAGTCTACAGTGAGACACATTTAGCAGAGATTTGTTTTAAATGAGAACGTTGGACGAATTGTGACAGAGATAACCGATTCTGACACATTTAATAGCTTCGGCAATAAAACACTGCCAGCGCTTATAAACAAGACGATGTTTCAACCGGAAGATTTGAAACTGCTTCTCCAACTCTCAATTTTTCACTCTGAGTGTGAGAAAAGTAAAACCTGCGTTCAACCTATGTTTAATGGTACAAAGAAAGTCTCCTGGAGCTCTATTAAACTATAATGAGGCTGAGATGTCATTCATTTTTTAGAAGGCCTCTTACATATCATTCATCTTTAGGAGCCGAGCCTGCTAGTAGATAGTAGAGGACGTGGAAGAGAATGGCACAGAAGAGCAATGCTTCAAGCTGGCTTGTCTACTCGCATACATCTTCGGGGGGTTGTTCCAGGATCTATCATCGATACATAATGCAAAATGTAATGTCATTTCTTCTTATTACACTGAATATGATTTGTCCCTAGAGGATCTACGACACAGTGAGATGACGATCTGCTCTGCCATGTTGTCTTGTCTTGAAAATGTTGGTTTTCTGGCTGATGAAGCAGCTGGTGGGTCTTTCCTCACTTTGCAATCATTCCATTGTCATAGATGAACTACATCAACCTCAGAGCCCGAACGACTCTTCAAAGTGCATGCTATTGAGTACAACGCAGTAACACCATCGGCACATTTGTGTTAACAATAAAACATCAACATAGTAAAGCTATTACGGTATTTCCTCATGCGTATCGTGTCTCCTGTGGAAATGGACCTATGACTAAATCCCTCAGGGTTACTTAGACTCCTGCATTTCCTCTCAATCTGTTGCATCCTGTGTCTTGACTTCATTAAGGCCGAGCAAACAGAAAACTAGCTCTTCTGTGAAACCCTGAGGGAAGCGAAATGAAAACCAACACAATGCTGGCCTTTCCAATTAGCTCCGTGGAATCCAGGTGAATGCTGACGGACGGAAATTATGACGAATGGTCTCAACTTGTCCAGCCTCATAAATCAATCAATCAATCATCAGTGGAGGGCCTGGTTCAGGTCAGGTCAGAGTGCTCCCACATTTTCATTCTTCACCCCAGTGTTTCTTTTAAATATGAGTCAACCGTAACAGTCTCTCTGGGGAGGGCTGGATGATGTGCCAAGAACAGGCTGCTGGATAATTAACTTGGCTTTCCAATTAGGACAAAGCAATCCACCGAGGATACAAGGAGGGAGAGGATAAATACTCAAGTATCTAGAAGGGAGGAGGAGACAGGGACAAGAAGACGGATAAATAATGAGGGGGACACGCACAGGCTAATGCTAAACACATGACGGAATACCATAGAGTTTGACCGATGCTACCATGCACTTACATCAGAGTGAACAATGACTTTACAGGAAGGTGCTATCAATTATCCTGTATGCTATCAACAAGGAGAGTTTTACACCCACCCATCCATTCTCCTCCGACTACGTGGACTTAAGTAAGTGGGGTGTCCCAGGCATCCTTCTCCCTCACCACTCTTTCCACTTCTTCCTGAGAGGTGGCCAAATGGGACATGGAAGTCCCTCCAAGGAGTTCTGGGTCCCCGCTGATCTGGGAATGCTAAGTAATCTTCCAACAGAATGCTCCCAGGAGGTCTCCTCTCAACATTCCAGTTAGGGCTGAACAATTTAGGAAAATAATCTAAATGTGATTTTTTTTCCCCCCTGAATATTGCAATAGCAGAGGACAGAGATACGGGTCCGCTACGTGTGTGTATGTGAGGGCGCGCTGTACTGCCGAGGGTGAGATGGAGGAGCTGAGCTCCAGAAGGCTCCGGCTCAATTTAATCTCTGCGCATATTCAGAACAGTGTTTAATCTTGTGTACGCGTGTGAAGCCAGGTAAAAGCATCACGAGTGGTGTCTATGTTATCGCTCGCGGCTCCGCTCTGCTCCATTTGCTTTCAAGTCACGTGACCGGTCATGTGACCAGTCAAATCACACCCTTCACAATTAAGAACACGTTTTATAATATTGACTGTGTAAGACTGTGCTTTGACTCCTATGTAAAGTGCCTTGAGATAACGTCTGTTATGATTTGGCGCTATATAAATAAATAAAATTGAATTGAATTGAAATTGATAATATTGCGATATTATTGGAAACGCAATTAATCATTCAGCCTTAATTCCAGTCCCTTTCTGATTCAGCTGCCTCTAGATGTTTTCTAATTTTCGTGGCATTACTTTGGAATAAAACATTTTCTGAAAGTTAAAACCTCTGAAAGATATACCAGATATAGATATAACAGTTGACTTTTTTATGGACATGAAGAATTTTAATAGCATGCAACACAAAATGGACAGATGTGTTTTAATTTTCTGCAGTAAATCTAAACGCTACAATGCTGGAATTAATCGAGGGAAGTGTTTTGCTCAGTTTCATTAAATAGAGTCGCTAGAGCACTGAGTATAAATGTTATTTCCTGGTAGCCAGTAGCCGTGGGGTTACTACCTGCCATTTATAGCTTTCACTTTGTAATGACTATATATAACCCTGGGAAGAAATACTTTATGGTTTTTATTTCCCAAATAGAGGAGAGATTTAGTGGTTTCAGAGCAGAACACCTACACCAGTCCTTAGGGAATAAATTGCAGTGTTATCCATGGAATTATTAAACCAGTAGCATTGTTTCATTGCCGCTGCAGATCACATCACTCTTAGCATCTGGTGTAATGATTTCACTGAGAAGGTTCAACTATGGTCAGTGAATCTGTTGGCTGCTGCTGAGCTCACAGAGATAAACTAGAAACTGAGGGATGAAAACATTTGGCTTCGTCCTCTCTTCTTAGCAAGATACCAAACAAATCCAGTCTCGTGTGGTGCAAGGAAATATTAAAAGGCAGAGAACACACTGGACAGGATTCTTATTGTTCCATTCGTGTCACACAACCCGGCCTGGCTTTCTGCACCAGCTGCTCATCTGCTGGCAGTGGATATGAGCCTGGCATCGAAAACGGGCTTGAACATGAAACAATAATGAAACAGAACATTTTGGACAAATACAAATCAATTCCATACAACTTTAGAAGTTGTATATGAACTTCATGTTTAGTCTTATAGATATTATTCGTATGTTTTGGGAGACAAGCCTCATTCCCATGAGTCAGTCTCACCTTGGTGTCATTTTACCCACTGGAGCAAGTAAGTTCATTTATGGCTATGTATCACCATCTAGGTACAGTTCGGGTTAAATACTAACACAACTGAGAATGAAAAAACTGAAAAACCTCAGTCCCTATCCAATCAGGTTTATATCCACACCTACAGCCTTGTAAAGCCACGTGAATGTCCCTCTATCTTGGCAGTTTTTCTCATAACATGCAGATATTTACAAGATATATGTCATGGATGTGAAAAACAGGCGAGCTAATGTCACCAGAGGGTCGAGGTGAGCTCAGTCATAAACTAAGAGCAGAATGAATTCTAAACAGTTTTAGAAATCAGAAATTAAGGCGACTGTCATTATTTAACTCGGCTAAAAGAATTTCTAACATTACCAGCGGTGTGGATGCTGGTTTGGTTTGAGGACAAAGGAAATGAATCCCAGGGGCAAGGTAAAGACAGGAGAAAGAGACGTTGAGAACAGAGATGCAGCAGCTCATGATGTCACGACCTGAACAGTGTGGTTGTTCAGGTTAAACATGTTGACATGTGGGTGGCATGGTGGCATTTTATCTTCTCACTGGGTTTTCCCCAGGTAGTTCAGCATCCTCCCACAGTCCAAAGACATTTAGGTCAATTGGAGACTGCAGCATGTGAACGGTTGTTTGTCTCTTTATGTCAGCCCTGAGACAGACCAAGGTGTGCCCCGCTGCTGCCGGCTGGGATTGGTTCTGGCTCCCGTTTCACTCACAAGATAACGGGTGTATAATTGGTGGACGGATGGACACTGACATGCTGCGCAGACTTGAGGGAACAGAGTCAGGAAATCATCGGCAACAATAATGATCTATTTGAAACCATGTTTAATCACCCTCCTTGTAAAATGAAGCTTTAAAAATAAATCTTCTGAGAAGCAGGGGGCCATACCTGAGCACCACTGATGTCAGAGGGGAGGTGAAGCCAGGCAGAGCAGGGCACGGCATGACACTGAGTCAGCTCTAGTGTGAAAGTAAAAATCTATCAGCCCCAGGGTTGGGTGTTCAGTGACGGCCCGTCAGCATCTCCGAGTCCCACTGTTTGAGTTGACGGTTCAAATCAGTCACGCTTCATTCACAGGGTGTCATCATCCATCATGAAAAAATGAAGAGTGTAATTCTGAGACGTGGATGAGATCTAGTCCTTATGCTGCAGAGATAGGGAATGCTCACAGGAGCTGAGAAATATTGCAGGAATACAATAGTTAGAGAGAGAACGAGAGAGAGATGTATTTATGGCTGCGTATTCAGTGCTGTTAAGTCTATTAACGTCTGCAAGAGCGAGAGCCAAAGCCATCCCTGGCAACGGCCGCACAGGGCTTAATTAATCACTTTATAGTTTCTGTATTTCTGTTTCATCACATAGAAAATGCTCTTTGAATCATTGTTGTGTAAAACCGGTTTATTCCATTGCCTTGTCTATCTTCTTATAATCTCTCAGAGCAAATTGATGACTTCATTCCAAAACCCAATATCTAGTTATTTTTATATTTGTCATATTTTAAGTGACTTCCAACTTCCTCCATTCCCAATATGTAAGTTTCTTGATTTATCCCTATGTGTAGTGAGGCGATGGAGCACACTCCTCTCACTGATCTGATTAATGCTAATATGAGCTGTGAACCTAAAGTGTCGGAGAAATTCTTGGTCATGACTGCACTTCCCTTTAAAGGAGACATACTACACCCACACAGGTTGAGTCTAGTATCCCACAACTACATTAAAAACTCAGCGAAATCATTGTTTTTCACTGTGAAAAAAAATGAAAAAAAATTATATTATATATAAACAAAAACACAGAATAGTCCGGAAAAAAAATCATCTGCACATCAACGTCACTAACAACCTTCATGTTTTGATTAGGCAGTCAGAGTCAGATTTGATATTAATGGAGAACTCTTCAGCTCCAGGTGAGGAGAGATGCCACCTGAGTCAAAGTGGCTCTCACTCAGAGATCATCCCTGATGGGCCACAGGCAGCAGGTGACAGGGCATTAAAAGGTTTTGGAAGCCGGTTGTTTTTCACGGAGAGTCAGGGCAGATTCTCCCAGTAATTGTCTGCAGACGACCTGAAGTGATGAACTTAATGAAACCGTTTGTGTTTCTCATTTTCGGGGCCTGTCCCAGTGTGACAAATCTACTCCTGCAGGTTCAGAGTTCCCACTAACAATAATCCCTCGGTAGAACAATGTTTTCCTTTTCCTCCCGCAAAGCAGATCTTTATTTTCACCTCCTTAGTGCACAAACCACTGACTGACCACCAAATACATCTAAACACAAATAATCACATTTTTTCCTGCCCCACCTCTGAATCCTTCGAGGAACAAGTGGGTGCAGGAACATTTGTGAAATGTGAAAACTCAGTGGGAAAGACAGTATTTACGTCTTTATTGATCTCGGAACATACAACTCAGCAGGAGCTCTGACATTCAGCATTAACAAATTTGTATAAAATCATTTTAGCTGTTTGAGTGCGGGATTCTTTGCATGCAGGGAGAGATGGGTGTTAAACAACAGACCAAGATGGACGAATGATTCTGAAAATATCCACCACACTGGTGCTGTCTTTTTGCCCTTTTGACGCCATTTGGAGCGAGTGATCGTGGTGTGGAGCCCAGCGGAATCAAACCTCATCACCATGTCTTCAAATCAGTGATCAATTTACACCTTTGTGATGACAAAATAAAACAACAAAAATTATTTTTAACGTGTACATTTAAGTGATCCATGTGCTAACAAATACGATTCATGGCGTACACCGCAGGCAGCCACCAGGGGGCGATTGCAATCGTTAGTCCCGTATCTTACGTCCTTTATATAACCTCACCAGTTTCTCCATATAATTCTGAAGCTATATTCAACGCATCGGCCCTTAAATATCAAATACATGACTACATTCAGAATTGTCGTCAAGCTGTTCCGTCGATGCATGTTCAGTTGCAGCAATTATGAACTCTGAGTGCAGCCTCGACATATATGATTTGCTCAGCTTGCGTGTGACCTTTCTTTAGCCCTGAGGCATTTAGAAGTGCTGAGCGGAAGCAGATTTATTATAAATGCTACACCATTATGGAGCCATACCAACATGAGGGACACTCGCGCCCAAAATTGAAGGGTTGTTGTCCACTGAGATTAGAATCACGTCTACTTTCCATCTGCTGAAATGTCACTTTATATTCCTTTCACAGGACCTGCGTCAGCAGCATAAACAGTATTCACTCATTATCATGTTGCAGGAATCTCTCAACGAACCCTTAATTTACTTTATTTAATTAAGTTTGTTTTAAATTTGTTCTATCTGGCAAAACCTTTGTTTTCAAGGACGCCCTCCACAATTAGACGGTGGATTCAGTGCTTCATTTAAACGCGTTCATCCTTCACCTCTGACATTTTGGAAACAGGCCTCTCTGGCAATCGAAATCTGTTTATGTAAATACAACAGGTCGAGGGCAGGTCACCAGAGGCTGCAAGGTTGACATGATAAACTCATTCAAAGTGAATTTAATGTTGTTTGAACTGACGGAGGTGGTGACGTAACCTCTCCCTCAGCCAGTGTCGCTCTCAGTGGTCTCGTCCATTACATTATGCCAACGGCTATCTACTGCAATGTAAATATGTGGCCTGCAGTCCCTCAGGGGTCACTGCAATCAATGTCCCCCAGAGGACCGGCTGTCACATTCAATGTCAGTGTAAAAGTGTTGCTAAAGTGAATGAAGTGACGCGGCTCCAATACACTCGACAGGAGTTCTTTCCATTTAAGAGTGAGGCGGCAATCTGAGCTGTACGATGGCGTCTAATAGATATATGCATCTACGTTCACAGAGACAACATCACAGGCTTACACACCTCAACCAGTGCAGCAGCAAGCAGCCTCAGCCTTACGCTGTCAGAGGGGCTCTTCTGTCTGACACCACATAGCCATACAACAAGTGCACAAGACCGTATGAATAAACTGCAGGCATCCTCTGGAAAACAGACGTTCCTGTTGGAGGCGCCTGCAACAGGGCACCATATGTGCTTGCTGAGATAAAACGGAAGGGATGAGCATACCCCCCGGAGGTAAATACTCATCAGACCAGAGTGTTGGCTGCTGTGTTTCCATATTATTCCATTTTTACTGGCAGTGCCAGGCACTGTCGTGTCGTCCCTGTTATCCTCTGAAGAGTTGAGACCCTGGTGGGCAGGAAACTGGCAAAAGAAATGCTTCCACATCCCTGGAAGGACCACATGTCTTGATTTTGGGGGATGTTAATTGTTGATTTAGGGACGTGCCTGGACAATAACGAGATTTCGCTGCAGTTTCCTGTTTTCTTCTCTGATGTTTTAATGATATGTTCTCCCCTCTCCCGTCGCTCGTATGCACTTTGTGGTGAAACTGACGAGCTGCCATCTCAGTGCATGTCTACTCTGATATCTGGGTTTTACAGATCTTCTCATATTCGATTTTTGAACAGCTTTAATGGGATGAGATAAAAAATAAAAAGGTCTGTGGGTGGGCAACGCTCCTCCTCATGTGACTCCCATAAAAATTCAATTAGAAACAAATCCATGTCTCATACATACTTCGATACACCGTCTCACATGTAATGAGTCGTTCATGCCCCACTGAAGATAACAGCAATTCAATAACAGACTTTCGTCGAGTCCGATGAGTACTGTAGTCTGGGCTGGAGATGAGGGACGATGACAAACTACGTGTCCTTCGCCCGAACATTTCGATTCACTAATGCTGGAAATTGTCACTCATTATGGCCACCGCATTACTGCAAGTACCCGTTATGACTGACACATTATGTTGTCACTTGGCTGCTGCCTCATGTGGTGTGAGACAAAGAAGCCATAACTCAGGAAGCATGCACAATCTTCACTGTGGTCGAGGATGACTCCCGAAGACAACGCAAGGCCACCGGTGATGAATCATATCATCTCCTGTGTGGACCCTTCACAGGAATATCAAGAAAAATGACTTTTGCATGGTCCAAGTGGAATGAAGATGGATGACACGACCACTTCTGAAAAAACGTGAAGCTTCTTGATCTAGATTTAAGTTCTGGTTACAATTCACGCTTGCTTGTCTCAATAGGAGTTTCACTGTTTGAATTGTATTTTCAAGAACACAACCGAAGCCTAAAATTCCACCCGTGATCATCATCCTCAACACCCTCCTCTGACCATCCCATGACATCAAATGCCATTTCTGTTGGACTGCGACACCAGCTATGCATCCACACTAGACTTGCACAGGACTACGTAAACAGTTTACAGGTACACAGGCGTTTACTACTCATGTCCATACCACTAGCTCTGAGAGAACAGACACTTTAAAGCACTGAGGCAAGAGCCCTGACAGTTTCTGTTTACTAGCTTGTAAACTCACCGACAGAAAAAGAGTGGGTTTGTAGACTGATACAACAATAAAGTAAAACAAAGACCTTCACTTTCATTTTTGTACAATCACTTTACAGAGATTTTACAACACTGTAAACAAATGGGGTCAAAATCAGGTATTTTTTTGCCCAATTAGTTGATTTTCTTGGTTTACAAACAAACAATTTATAACCTAACTGATAAATTTCTATTCATTTATCTTTATTACAATCTCCCTTGATACACCAAGACATTCTTAATGAACTATCCTTTATAGATATTCATTCAAATGCTAACGTATTTATTTATCACATCATCATTTCAGAAAGCATTTTCAGAACCACCTCATGTGATACAGCCATTTCTGAGTCAGAGCTTTTATTAAAATAGGAAATTAAAAAGAAATTGACCTATAAAAAAAGGTTAATGCTGAGAGGTATGTGGCAGGTCACCCACTGAGTGTCATAGGGAAAGCGGACCTATAAGACGTCTCATCTCGATAATGGGAAAGTGCAATTAGTGGCATTTTGCCCGGCAGACGAGCGCACCTGAGACAGGTGGCACCTGCAGCTTCCTCAGGGAGAACCTGACCTATGTTAAGTGTTTTTCATGGCATTTGGTTATTTAAGAAAAAAACAGCAAAATGTAAGATTGCCATACTCCAGTATTAGCGCCGCATCTTAGTTGCTCTACCCAAATGCCCTCACTCTTCCGCCACCTTCCTGAAACCCTCCATAAATCCCCTACTTACTCTGTCTTCTCACTAATGCGCTGTGCTCTTTTATTTCAGCTTCTTTCTGAAAGATTAATCATTGATGGACTGCACTCACCCTGGTCTATCACTTAGTTCCTTCTTTTTCCTGTTTTAAATATATTTCATACTCCAGGGGCTCGGCTCTGCTCTAGCTGAATTTTCCAGAAAACTGTATCCGTGATCTTGCCTGACTCTCTGAGTTAATAATAATCATAAAACAATAACAAATACCAGCTTCGTATCATAGTGTGCAGCACATTCTTCTCATGCATAAATATGAAGGACTTAAGCTCCGAACACTACTCTTACCAATAGTGAGTATCACTATGGGGATGAAGCATAATTCTAGGTTGTTTTTTTTGTTTTTTTAATTTCAACGGATTGTATGGACATTTTTAAACTTTGTGGGAAGTATTTCAAGAAAAAAATGTTGGCAATTTCTACATTTCAGACACAAATGTGCCACTGTGTACAGAATAAAACATTCTTTAAAAGCCTATAACTAAAACATGCTTTTCACTGGTTGAAAAAGAAAGCGTGCCATTATGTATTCAGTCACCATGAATCCATGCCCTGAGAATCTTTAAAAATATGGATAAATTAAAAATATGGAGGATAAATTGTGCTCTCTAATTTTAAGTTCAGTTTGAATTTATCCTCAATTTATGCTTTTTAAAGCTCATTTTTCATTCCATTATTCATTGCATCAATAATTCATGGTGATTACCAAAAACTAGCTACGGTTTTGATTTAGCATTCAACAAGTGCAAAACTACAGAATACATTCAGCTTCACTCAATAAATTATGTCAAAATCAGTAGAAATCTGTGGTATATTTGTTGTTTTTGTCTTTTGCTCCTGTTTGTAAATTCCCAGAGAATATTTCTAGGACATTTTGAACACTAGCACCACTTCAGCTGAGGTTAAGGTGCCTACAACGTGAGGAAAACAACAAGCTGCAACCTATGATTTTAAAAAAATGAACATAAAGAATGAGTGAAGGCACATTCTGACAGTTCCCCCAGTCCAGAGTGCCACTCATGGGTTAAAACGTACTAATCCAAACATGGCGGTCACTCTTCAACCCCAATTACTGTTTGTGGAGGAATGGCTCCATCACAACGGTGGGCCCACTGGAAGGCTGTGACTGGAATGTCAAACATCTCAGTTAAGATTCTGCAGTGCAAACACACCTTTATCTGTCAGAATCAAGTTCCCAGCATGGATACAACATGCCGCATTACCACTGGGAGCCGGTGAACTTTGAAACACTTTACAGCTGCCAAAGTTCTACTGTAGAGATTTTGGAATGTGTTTCCATTAAGACAGAGAGAAATTCACTTCAGCGACAGATTTATATTTCAACCAGAATCAGTTGAATTTGTGCATATGCCAGTGATGAACATCAAAATTCACAGTTCAGGTGGCATACTTCTTATGTGCGTAATTTTTAAAGAACAACCTGCAGAGAATTTTAGGTACAAATAGTGGAGGCCTGTTTTTACCAGAGTGTGTCTGTTTTGTGCACTCTCATTAGGATGCACATGTTCCGACACATGCTTTGGTTTTGTGCCATCTCACTGAGAGACACTTGGGAAATGGTAAGCTGCCAAAAAACAGAGCAGCGCACCAGCAAATATCATGAAGGAAAATGTAAAAAATAATATTTGCTTACCACATATTACATATTACATCAAATCCCACATACACTATATAGCATTGGGGCACTGTGGTAAAGCAACGATCCCTTTTCTGGACACAATTAAAAATATTTCTGCCAAAGCATCAGCCAATTAAACGCAGAGACACCAATCAGTCTAAGTGGACCAGACTCTCGTGGCTGCTGATTCAGAGACTCTCACCCTTCTTCTCTCATCTGCATTTCCTGTGGTGTGAAGTCTGCAAACTGCTTGTATTTTCTATTCATATCATTCTCTGGCTGACCCACCCTGAGTGTGTGTGAGTGTGTGTGTGTACTTGGCATTAATTCAGTGATACAGTGAGGTGCAGCAGCAGTTAGCGCATAAACAGACTATTTAGAGAACCCTGCCGCCCCCCCCGTTTGTCCCCTATGCATTTATTATCCTCCAATCCACTAACACAAATCTACAGCAGAGAAATAAACTTGTTTAAAAGCACTGTACACACTTTGTATATAAAACATGTTCATGTGGAAAAAGCAGCCCAACTAATTCCCAAGAGCACAAGATCATTTGTAATCCGGTTCAGGTTGGAAGTAATATTTATTATTTGTCCTATCCATTTAAGTAATGGGATTCTGCTCGCTATACAGCCAGGCACTATATTCAGAGAAACCTGTTGTCAACCCAGGTTGGGGGGTGTTGGATTATTGCTAAGGCAGTGGAAGTTGTATAACATATTTCACACGCTCTGAAAGACACCTGGTACGAACAGCCAGAGATAGGAAACCCACCAGTGTGCTGCAGAGTCTCTGCTAAATACTGTGGCTGAGAGAAAAACTATGTTCAATGACAATGGACTCAGAGGAAACTGTCAATTTAACTCCCGTCAAGTCTGTGGTGTCCTGTCTGGTAAACGCTGCAAATATCCAACTGGATCTCGAACATTTGAGATGTTTTGAAGCATCTTTGCTCTTTTTTTCGATCAAGTGCATCTTCCCGTTGAGCAGATGTAAGCACCTGACCCTTAAACACTGCTCTCAAATTCAAGGACAGGCGAGTGCATGGCGGGTTTCTCCCACTGAGTCGCAGGGTGGCACCTCCGACGCTTTGTCTGGACTGAGACTGATAAGGACGAGATTGACAAGGCTGCATTGAGCAGAGGCATTTTTTGAAAGCTCCCACCGGTGCCTATTGTTCCCGTGTTTTTAAGCCTGCCAGGTTTCCAGCCTGACACCATACATGGACGCTCTCTCTCACACTTTGAATGGGATCGCAGGGAGAGCGCCTCTTGCTTTTCTGTAATTTTGAATCATTTAACTTTGTCTGTGCTGGAAAATGTATTGTCACCTACTGTCTGTCTACTATAGTCTCGTAGTCATACTTGTAGAGACAAATTCCTTTCGCAAGTTAGATTAAATAACATGCGCTTGCGTCCATCATTGAGGTGTGGTCTGGTGCATTGTTGTTTGCCCTCTCTCTTTTGTCAGTTACAGTAGACACACATTATATTCTACATGTGCCTGAAATAAAATCCCTCCAGTGTCACAGTCACTTGACTGTCGAAGCAAATTACAGATTTCCTCTCTGCGAGAAACAGAAAACACAACACAAACAAAAGGTGTCCGACATTTTGTTGCAAGAAGATTCTCACGGATCTTGAGGTTCCCATCCCTACAACAGAGGCATCTGTGTGGACTGCACATCAGGAGAAGCCAGTGTCACCTTGTGTTCCTGCTGGGGCGTGTGCACGACATACGCATGGACATATTTTAATGGATTTGGCGCAGCCATTTTTCATTTGCCTGCCTTTAACAGTATCCTGGAAGTAGGTAATCCCAAAACCCCACATTCATCCTCCAGGGACTTTCATAAAGCTCATTAAATCAGAGTTAATCCAAACACCTGTCATCAAATGCTAATTTGCTAAATACGGCAAGGAGGTTGTTTGGTGTAGCTCGCTCCACATCTGAGGTGAGTTTTATGAAATCAACACCAGATGGTTAATGCAGATCAGAAATACTCTGTGAATTCTGATGTCTAGCGCATAGATTAGAGTCTAAATATCCTGAACACGATCTGTGTTTGTACATTAAAGTGATCCAGTGTAACTGC
Source organism: Pseudorhombus dupliciocellatus (assembly GCA_016785235.1). NCBI lineage: Eukaryota > Metazoa > Chordata > Actinopteri > Pleuronectiformes > Paralichthyidae > Pseudorhombus > Pseudorhombus dupliciocellatus. The sequence goes on along the minus strand of JAFBJW010009053.1, from coordinate 2,697,783 downwards.
GCCCCAATTAGACAGATTATGAGATTAGAGGCACATTAGAATGCATCCCTAATCCCAAAAGTCAAGGAAGGACAGTCAGCAAGGCGAGCAAACTGACTGAGAACATTGGATCTGTGTGAACGCACAACTCCCGAATCTGCGCGGGGACACGCGCCATCGCCGCCGCGTCAGGTAGCGGGGTAATTGCAGCTGCTGCTGCGATGTAATTGGTTTGATGACAGCACATTTTACGTGCAGCGTGTTTTCCACACAGTCCAGGCAAACAGCAAAGTCTGCGGGACTTTAATAAAATACAGCGCCCCCTTTTCTCCGTTGGGGGGGGGTTAGCACTCCTGAGAAAATGGTGCTTTGCGGCCAAATGGACATTCACTGGAGTGTGCCCTCCGCCTGTCATTTTGTCAACACCATCTTTGTGTGGAGCTCAGCCAAGCAAGACATCTGACAGACAGGCAAATGGGAGTGGTGGACTTCAGCAACATAACACCCTCTCTCTGACCTCTCTGTGCCCACCAGCATGTACAGCCCAACATAAAGGATGGAAAGCCATATTTTCTAACCGGAACGTCATCTTTGTTCCCTGGTAGTTTTTAGTTGGAAAAAAATGATTGGCAAGTGACAATAGCCCGTTAATCTTGGAGCATCATGCTGTTTCTGGTATCGTCATTAGAAAATATGACTTGTAGAGAACTATTTGGAGACTTGCAGATCTATTCAAAATGCCACATTGCTAATGTGAAGCTATAAACGAGCAATACATGCAGAAAATAATGCCCTATTGCAAACCGTCAGTGGCCATGGATGGATATAATTCATACGGCACCACACTCTGACACATTTCCTCAAGACTCCATTCTTCTTTTGCAGTGAATTCAGGAGTGTCTGAAATGTACCATCAAGTGCTGCAGGTCTGTGGGCATAAAATCCTCAATCAAAGAATAAAACAAAAACATTTGGGAGATAAACTGCCACCGAGGGCACCGCTGAACGGCTCCTTTGTGCTAAATGCCGCATGCCACTGCTGAAATCCTTCCCCTTATTCACACACGCCGAGCAACACACTTATCAGTCAGGTGTCATGGCAAAACAGTGGGAAAACAGGGCGATAGGGGACTCAAATGTTACCAGCACTTGTCAGCCAAGATGGATCCTGACACCGGAATATGCTCTGGAAATGATTAGATAAAAATAACAGAATCCGCCAGGGCGTCTTCGAGGAGGTGTGCTGGCAGCTGATAAAGGATTCAGATTTATGTAGCTTTCACCAAAAGAAGCAGATATTGTGTTTGGAGAAAAATGGTACATGGGAGGTGGGCTGCGATGTACAGCATACGCAGCAGAGCACAGAGCAAATATGAGGGGTTAATAAGAGGCAGGAAATGAAAAGCAGCGCTAGTTTGCCAGGTTTGCATGATTTCTCTGGAAATCATTTCCAGCTCTGCCACGCGTCTTTTGTTTGTCCTTGACTATCGATGGTACATCTCTGTTGGACAGATATACTAAAATACATCATACAGCAAACGGCGATATCTGTGCACCGGCATCACCACAGCGACCAAAATGTATTCAGACACACTTGAAAAGACTCACAACCAAATCAGAGCAACACATCATAGAGAAACACAGTATTTGTGAGGATGGGTAGTTTGTTTAATAGCCTGAGCGCTCAGATTGGTCTGGTTTCCAGGGCAGGTCAGTGCTACATCAGAGGAATTAGCTCAAGTGCTCGAGTGTTTTGTTGAATTACACTGAAAGCCATTGACAACTGCGGCAAATCCCGACACTCGTCCAATCTGTGCTGTCAGCCATGATCACACTTTAATTATTCAACAACATGGTACCTCCATGAAGGCTTACACTTGGTCCGAAGTACTACATCTAATTAATGTCTGATATACCCCAGTGTCAACTCTCCCAAAAGAGCCTTGAATGGTAGACACCAGTTCAGGAAGCAAACTGCGCCCAGCACTGAGTAATCTGAGAGATCACACGAAACCGAGTGCTCAGCAATTATTCCTCAATAAGGGGGGGATGGGCACGTGGATCTCCCTGATGCTGTAACAGAAGCATGTGCCTGCACCTCGGTACCTTGAGACAAAAGGAGGTTGGTAGAAGCGGTTTGTGGCCCAGTTTAATAAAGCCTGCCCTGATCACAGAACTGACCGGGAAGTGAATCCTTGCATCACTCCATCTTCAACTTCCCCTGTGTTTGGTTTATTCTCCTCTTCTTTGTGCAGAACCATGCAACAGAGTTGGAGAATTAATTATATTACGGTAAGTTTTACTCAAATTAGGCATTTATGAACGTTTGACACATCAGTGTGAATCACATTTATTATTTAGCACAGACTTACTAATGATGCTATTTATGAGCGCTCCCCACAGCGCTGGCACATGTGCCATCACTGGTGTATGGTTTGTATTTATCTGTATCCTGTGTTTATTCGTGCACAACATCAGGTCTGCTGCAGAAGACTTGGGATTTTCTATTTTTGCTGTAAATATCAAGACTCCTGATGTTTTATACCGGTTTAATAGCACTTTTTGTTTGTGACGAAATTAAGATTACATTTTTCACTCAAACCCAAATCCCTAACCACATGACTAATCAAAGAATATCATTCAAAGGAACAAGGCTAAAAATGTTTCCAGACGTACTCATAGAGAAAAGAGAAAAGCTAGAGAAGGCAAATGGAGAAGAGTTAAGCAATCTGTTTCACTTGGATTGACATTTACTGTACATTACACCATGGATGGATGTTTCCTGTGACTGTGCCAAGTCCATAAAGGTAAAGGCTGAGAAAACTGAGGATGATCCATCATTTCAGCCTTTCAGATGCACGGTGCATAACTCTGCTGGAACAGAGTACCAGACACAAAGGAAGTATTTTTGCATCGTATTTCTGAGAGTGAGGGCACGGATGGGATGCAAGTGTTATTTCCACCTATTTAAAAAATATAATTCATGTATGACTGTGACCCTGAACGCGGACACAGCTGCTCCTTGTATATGCGAAGACTTGGATGATAGATTTTGAGTCGCTCATGCCTTTGCTGAGGAAATTTTTGCTGTTAGCAACAAATAACACTCAGGTCTTAATGCTTGAGTTTTACATGAAACATTATACACTGGTCTGTATCTGGAAGTATTAAATTAATCTTCTCATCACTTCACACACTCAGGTGTTATTGCTCAGCAGGAAAAATTAAAAAGAATTTAATGGATTCCAGCTGAAGGAGTGCTGCTGTGGCCGTTAAAATGTGGATCAATCGGAGGATGATTTAAAGCGAGTGATGGTTAAATTCTTAAAAAAGCAGCAATTAAAGGCAACTCTGAGAACACAAAGCAGCCGCAATAGATGATAACACAGACGGAGGACAGACAAGCGCTGTGACACGATGAACATATCGATAAAAAAACGACAATCCGCTGAGCTCCTGCTACACTTTTCTTGAAGACCTGAATTATTAATGATCTCCGTCTTTTGTTTTGGCTCAGACCAACACCTCCACATTCTGTGTAGATGTTTTTTGAGCGATGAAGGAACTCTGAGGCTCATTTCATACTAAACCAGTTATGGGCCATTAAATTGAAGAGAAGCATGAAAACGGGGAACGGACAGATTTCTGGAGGCAGCTTAATGATTAGAGGACAAGTTGATGACTTGAAGCTGATTCTTGAGAGACTGATGACATGTGGGGGGGGGGGGGTGAACACCGTCACATATCTAGAGAAGGTCTGCAGGCAGTGGAGCGTTTCTCTAGATGTGATGTGTGAAGGACAGCTCGTACATCACATGAACTCAAATAAAGTTGGAAATGAAACAAAATGTCAGCTGAGAGGCAAGGAAACAAGACATTCATTCAAATGTTAGATAAATGTGTCATCTCATATTTAAACCTACTGCATGTGCTAATTAATGACTTCCCAGAGGATTTGTCCTGTATGGTGCAGACAGAACATCATAATGAACACATCTGCTTGTCAGCTGATATTTACTCAAGGCTTCACATGCAATACGTAAAGACAGTCTGTTTTATAATGTCAGGTTCGTCTGTTGTGTCTTTCATTTTCTCAAATTGACACCATATTTAGATTAGTTTCTGAAATCTAAATCACTATATTTAGACGCTGTGGAAACACAATGCAGCATAGAACACGTCTAAAAGTGATGATTACTTCTTTTAAATATAATCCTGACGACTGTTCAGCTAAGATGCCAAACACTCTCAGCTTCCAGTTTTTCCCACACTGGTTGCAGCCCTAACAGTTCGGTACAGTAATTACGATTGGGTGGAGTGATTCTGATGATACTTGTCTCTGGGGCTCAGAGCATATCATTAAAATTAATGTTGGAACTGAAGAACTGGTAGCCTATATATCTTTTCCACATAACAAGAATAAACTACAATTACTGTACTGCGGTTGTGTGCATCCACAAGCCTTTGGAGTTCCTGTGTACATATTATTATGTTCTCTATGTTCTCTACTATCTTCATAGTCACTTAAAGGTCACTGGGTGACAAGTGAAACATAATGAATTTATCTTTAAGTCTAAGCTTGAACTGAAGTCTGACCTGCAGACTATCGCAGTTGATCAGTATATCTTTACAGAAATATTCACATTAACTCGATGTCAATGTGGCCTTGACCTTTGACCTTCAGGCAAATGTAATCAGTTCATGTTTGAATCTGAGTGAAGGTTTTGACTAAATTTGAGGAATAGTAATCAAGGCATATTGGAGACGTTCACAAGGGCAGAGGGAAAGGCCAACGTGAATGCATAAAGCCTCTGATCCCTGAATGAATACGCTTAAACCTATTGAGTGACATCCAAATACATCAACAACATATAGAGGACCTGATAATATCACCCGCTTTTCTACCCTGATTTTTTATTTCACCATTTTCAAAACTAACTCTACGACTGAGCTGTGCAAACTATAAATAGGGTTGAAAGATTTCCCTGTGAAATGTCTACCAATAAACTTCCACATGAGGAGTTTACTGACAGTGTGTAAATTGCAGCATCTACCGTCTGCATCCCCCTCCACCCTGCACCAGGATCTGCTTCTGCATCAGTCACACGATGCTCCACAGCACCGCCACAGCACCGATTCTTCATCATCATCAGCAGCAGCCTCTGCCAGAAAACGGTCTGGAGAAATTTGGAGCCCCCGCTGCTTTGTTTGCAAACAAAGAAATGTCATAAAGTTGCGCACCAGCAATGAAGGGGGGGGGGGGGGGGGTATCTAAAAATAACTAAATTTAAAACAAACAATTTACACTCTGGAATGATCCATGATTCCAGTTATAAGGTGATAAAAGGTCACACTACCCAGCAGCTGAAGCCTTCTCCTTCAGGTTCACAGGGAATTGACTCATAGCTGTTCAATTCAGTGAAAAAACACACCGTGTTTTATGTGGTGCCACTGAGGAATGGTGCACAGCTTTTCGTTATTACAGTTATACATCTTGCACTTCACGGTAAAAAAAAAATATCCTCACACTAACGACAGAGCGAAGACATTGTGTTTACAACAGTGAGTGTGACGACAACAACATCAAGAGATTGTATAATCTCTAAATGGTAAATATCCTGTTTGCATTACTTTATATTGGTCATACAGAATTACCAAAGCCAGCACAACTCTTGCAAATCCTACATTATATATTATATTATATACTAAAATGCCAATAATATTGTTTTTGACCATTAGTCTGTTAAAACCTTTAAATTGGAGGTCATTCACATCCACGCATCCCTATTTACTATGAAAGCAGATCCTCCCACACTAGAGCTGTTCAGTGAAAAAAAGCGTTGTGTTCCAAGCAGCATGACAACAAGTAAACCCACATGCACTGCTGTGAAAGTGTGTGTCATGGTCTCAAATGTCTTCTGAGAGCGAGGAGAGTAGCAGCAGCAGCGCGGTACTTGAAATGTGGCCTTGAATATCAAATGTCTGGCTACTCTTCACCCCCCACTGATTGTGGTCCTTTTAATTACTTTCTCATTTGTAGGAGCCATCCAAGGTTCTGTTTATTGTAGCCCACTTCATTACTGTCATGTGGCCAATGTGGTTGCCATGGTGTGACCATTACGCCACATGCTTTGAATTTCAATTATCGTTCACAGTCTGATTTGAGCCGCGGACGTAACAGGGCTGCACAAAGATGATTTTTATTCATACGGACTCAAGCCCAAACACTGAAAGTCACATCTGCAACAGAGCTTATTTGATGGCACTAAAACCAGGGTAGATCATTTTGTCGCCATCTAATTCCCGGACATGCCAATATTTTATGTTGCATGAGTCGTGCCACAGATCGTCGCTACACATTAAAAGCAGCCCAGCGGTTTCCTTTGCATGGTAATTGAACAGATGTCTGTCTTGTAAGGTGCACCGGCCGGACACTTTGACCGCTTCCCACCGAGCTCTACTAAACATTTGAATTAAAGACCCAGGATCATTCTGAATCAGCAGCAGTTATCTAACATGCATGAACAACTCCTCATTCTGTAAGTCTGTCATGTCTTTCCACGTTTACTGTCAGCTCTAGAGCTTTGAACAAAGCCACGCATCATCGATTGCCTTTTAACAGGACGCTGACTCCTCAGGGGCCATTTAAATTTGAGTTAGGGCCAGTGCCCTCTCTGTCCCACCCCTTGATCCGCCCCTGACATAAAAATTTACGGTGTCAGATAAAGCATCAAAGATTCCAGACTTTGCTGGTGTTCTGCAACATAAATAAACCAGTTAATTCTGCCTAATGATGATGTCACCCAGTAACAATCAAGATGAATGAAAACGCACATCAGAAGAAAACATCTGCAATTACTTGAGTTTGCATGTTTACTGAGATCAGTCTCATGCTCAAAGCAGTTCTGCTTTCAACATCTAAATGCTAAACAATTCCAAACTGAAGAGGCGCCTTGTCTCTCGGTCCTCGTCCCTGCTAATCATTTACGGCCCATCAATGTATAGATCAGCGTTAGCGTCTCTCCGTGGCCAATAGTTGGGTCTTATTATGCATCTGCGCCGCATTTGACCTCCGCTCAATTCTCACCCCTCCACCCAGCGTGGTGGGTGTTTGAGTTTCACGTCACCTTTTTGAAATTGCAAAGAAAAACAACATGCAGACTGTGAGTGGCTGGGAGTGAGCTATCATAGGGCTCTCTCCCTCTCCCTCCCTCTCTGGCTGTCAAATGTCTTGATTGAATTTATTCATCACAACGTATATAAAAAATATTGATTGACGTAAAAGATGATCTGAGGAATGTTTACAACTCAGCTAACGTGACAGACCGAGCAAAGACACAATGTGCTGTAGTGATGAAGTCACGTAAAGAGGCCGAGCACGTTCTGACGCTCCTACGGCTTCAGGCAAAACAAATTAAAACGAACAGTGAGATGCTGCTTCATCCTCAAGCTAAATAAATCAATCAATAAATAAATAAATAAATCTGCAAGCTTCTCACATATAAAGATAAGAGCGTTGATTTGGTTTGATTGCTTGGCGCCTCATGAATATGTAATCATACAAGAGAAACGCACATGATAATCAATATCATGCAGCATTAATTATTATCTGCGCCTAACTCAGTCCTGTATGTTCCTTTAAATGCTCTGACCCATTCTGACAGAATACGTATTTAATGTAGAATACGTTAGTATGCGCGGACCAGTGTCCCCGCCCTGTGTATAATCCCCTGCTCGCTGTTGTCTTTTTAGTTGCTGTCCAAAACACTCATACATATTTGATGCGGTGGAGATCCCACCAGAGATCGCCGTCTCAAGGAGGAGTCGCTAAAGGTGAAAGACATCAAAGATGGTATCAAGCAAACGCGTGAAATCTATTTCATCCTTTGAAAGAGAATATCTAAAAGAAATTAAAAGGTGGAGACACCTCCCTGTGGTGAGGGGAATAAAAAAGAAAAAAAAAAATAAGTGGAATGCAAGAGTTGCCTCCTAACTCTGACCTCGAGGTGGACAGTCATATCTCATGGGACTGGTGTCAATGCGGCCTTGTCTTCTGCCTAAGTACCAATTGATTTCTGCAATGACATATAGCCCTGCAGCACCATTATGTGGCCTGAGTAACACACTCAATTCATTAAAATCAAATCCATCTTAATCAAGCTCTCACAGGAGCAGGTACTGGCCCCAGAACAGTAAATTCCGCAGAGATAATAAGACATTTAATTCTACAATTGTTCAAAATAGTGAATTTTTTGGGAACCACATTTTTTTATGGGGCGGCTGCAGTTAACATATGAAATGGATTCCCTCACGCACCGCTGATGTGAGGATAGTGAATCAAGCAAAGCGAGGCAGAGCAATATGTAGACGAGACAGCTCCAGTCACAATTCATTTTGCTGCAGCAGATACACCTCACAGTCAGCCTCCTCAATGTTACACTATTACAGGCAAAAATGAGCGTGTCACAAATGATAAGGCCTGTTTGGATGCCTGACCTCCACAATAACAACAAAAATCGGAGGAGCTGCGAGGACCCAATCAACTCAAGGAAAGGTTTCGAGTGGCGTCTTCATCCACAGCGAAAATCCACCCACAGTATTATTTCATTCCCAGGCCTTGCGACTGGTTTTGATGACCACAAAATAAAAAGGAGAAAACACCCTCAGAGATTTTGAGGTTGAAATGAGGTAGATCAAAACAAAAGGCGAATGCAAATCGAAAATTATGTGCTGCTTTTATCAAAATCTGTCCATGTTAGCAATTATAAAACCAATTTCAGGAGCTTTATGTTGAATGCATCGCTGCCAACTGTTACCACCTCAGTCAAAGCACTCTAGGGCAGTGCTAGATCAAAAGACAGCATGGCGTGATAACGCACCCGCTAATTACGACCAACCATTAAAAGCATAGCTAATTCTTCATATTTGACAGGGATAACAGTCGACAAATGTCAATCTCTGCAGCAGAAGTGCATCGGCCATGGAGCGGACAGGTGTTACGGATCAGCAGGTTTTTTTCCCCCTGTTTCACTGAGGACCTTTAATTTAATCCATCCATGGCTGCTTGTAGAGATGACTAATCTTTAGAAGTGTAAAATAACCTTTCGCTGTACTTGTGGATGCCTCATGGCGGTCCTTTGAATGTTACGTTTTAGAATATTAAATTTGAATCGTGGACGTTTGAGTCCTGAGTGAAACATTGTCACCAACACCAGTTCTGATCCATCTCCTCTGCAGAATGAGCAGGTGGTTTAAAGGATGTCAATATGACTGGGCAACAAAACAACCGAACAGTGAATATGCACATTTTATCAATGGCAACATAACTAAACTCCAAAGTATATGAATGTAATGTGCAGGTTTTGTGTAGTATACCCCACCCCACACACACCCACCCACACACACACACACACAACTCGCCTTCTGAGCCCACTCTCGTCGTTAGCGTTGGATTTGAAAACAATCCAACGAAACACTGATTATATCTGTGTCACTTTCTGCTGGTAATTACTTTCATGACACCCCGCCCCCGCCTCCACTCCCCTGCCCCCAGAGGTTCCACGCAATCTCCACTGACCTGCCAAATTACCAACGTAATGCCTCCGCCTCCAATTAGCACCTGAGAGATCACCTTGAAGGCTGACGATGGTGCACACTGATCGAAAACCAATCTTGACAGACGGATCTAATAAGCCTAAAATGTGCTAAATACCTCTAAATATGGCCAAGCAAAGAATTTGATGGTGTGAAAACACACTGCAAAGTTTTTTGGTTTTTTTCCTGTGAGCGTGTGTGTTAAAGGGTGTGTCAGTGCCTAATGTGACTACACACTGGAGGTGATTCATCAGTACAGCCCTCTGTTATACGAGTCTTATGTACATCATCATAATCAGGGTCCCTCTCTGCCACTGGCCAAAATATTGAAAGTGGAAAATCACCTTATCTTCTTTCTCTGCAGAGCTATCTGTTCTAGCACATCAGGCAAAAAGACATTTTTCGCATCCCGGACATTCATGTGTTTGGCAATCCACCACAAAAAAACAAACAAACGTGTGGGTATTTGTCTGTTTGTGACTCGTCGCTGCTCCTGTGCACATACCCCCGCGAATGCATTTAACTAATTCGCCAGGAACAAAGACGAAAACAGAATCCCAATGTTTCTGGGCACTGAGCAGAAAAGGGAAAGGCAAGTTTTATAATGCATGCCTCCCTGCTTGTGATGTCTCCACGGTATAGTCAAAGCCCTGAATTTCCTCTCGCGGCTCTCATTAAGGCAGCGGTGTCGGGCACTGGCAGAGGAGAAGGATGATTTTATCAATGATTTAATTAATCATCAAAACTCCCGCTCTCCGCACATTTCTCTCTTATCCATTCTACTCGCCCATCACTCCTCCTTGAGCTCCTTCCAAAGGCTTATATCCCTCTCACACACACACACAGATAGAATCACACCTGCTCTTTTTCAAGACACTGCAACACAAGTAGCCTTGTCCTTTCTCTCAGTTCCCCTGACTTCAACTTGCTCCCTCTCTGACCGGCAGGCAGCAAAAGTGCCCAAAAAGCAAAGTCACCACTATTCAAGATGCAGCGCGTTCAGAGAATTACCGCCACAAGAGGACAACTGTGTCTTAGCCTGCGCAGAGCGGAGGGAGATAAAAGCCCAGTTCAACAGATAAGCTCTTCCTTCCTCTTTATAAGTCTCTCATCCTCACAACATGCTGAGCACACACAGCATCTCTGCCAGGGTGAATTAAGGCATCAGTGTTTGGCAGCACTGAACAAACCTTCAGATTAGTGATCTAACATTCCCTGTTACATGCTTTGAACCTACACCCCTGTTTTGTTCCTGACCAAAGAAAAGAATCGCTCTCTCCCCCTGGTCGTCTCTTACCTTGTGTTGAGGCTCAGAGCCGGACAGAGAAGCAGCAAGCAAATAGCTTGGATGAATTTCATAGCTGTCTCACACTCCCGTTCCTTCTGCCTTCTCAGATGCTTTTTGCCTTTCCCCCGTGTCTCTCTCCTCGCTCTCTAGCTCTCCCACTGGCTGCCTGGGTTTTTTTAGCGCACTCTCAAACACATTCACACACACACACACGCACACACCAGACACACAAGCAGCGAGGCAGACAGATGCAACACAGTGGCTCAGCGAGAGGGAGGATCTCTGGCTTTAAATAACACAGGGACACGGACCGACTTGCTAATGGAAAGGAGGCGGGTGGGGCTGAAATAAAGACAGAGATGTGGGAGTGATATGATGTCAGCGCTCGTACAGCTCCAGCTATTGGTAGAGGCATTCTTGCTATTGTTTGGTGCCGGTCAGGAAAATAAGCCACTCCATTAATTTCACTCTGCCCATTGAGTCCCAGGATAGTGGGACCGCGCTGATTGATGGAGACACAGCAGCATTTAGTGGAAGGAGCGGGCAAACCAGGTCGTCACCGCAAAACACTCAGGGGGTTAACAGCTCAGTCACAGTTCACTGGAAACGCTAATAGATTTAAAGTCTAATTAGCTAGGTGCTTAAAACATAAGAAAAGGTCAAGTCGTTAGTGGACGAACGCAGGAAATGAAATGATTATAAATTACATTCAGTATAGAGGAAAATTTGAAAAACAAAACATCATTTTTCTTATTTCCATAAGGAGAGTAAAAAATATTAAAATTGAAATATTAGAATAATGCAATATTCTGGCTTTGCCTTTACGTCATTTTAAAAAGTTACCAACAACAGTTTTCTATGTGAAAATATGTAAAGTGCACTGGAATGTTTTCAAACACAAAACACCGAGATTACGCCTTATCTGTATTCACATGTTAAAAATATAAAGCGGGGGGGGGAACATCTAGTGGCAGCAAATGTAATATTTATCACTGAAATAAGTTTGGATTCTAAATGATCATTGAGCAGGTACCTCGGTGCCTCTGCTGGGCTTCATTCTAGCTGAAGCTTGACTTGCATTTTATAGTCATAATGCAAATAAATGAAACATTTGTGGGTTCAATATGCAGGCAGGGAATATCATTTTTTTTTTTGGCTTTATGCCAAAACAAATGTAACTTGCAGAATAACACTAAACCCAAAATGTATTTGTTTTTGTCCATAAGCTGTGAATTTATTTCGTTTTTTGCTGAAACAGGTTAATGTGGATCTTTCCCTCACATAATGTCCATGACCCACAGGCACTATTCTTAATAACAACCACACCGGTACAAAGAAAGAAATAAAAAATGTTTAGAAAAAATATCATCTCACATCCGGCATCACTCGCCCTGTGAATCACTTTGAAATTCAAGGTTAACCATATGAAAGGAAGCAGAGCTGAGGAACAGAATGTCGAGAACTAAGTGGATGTTCCAAGTCCGACTCTAAGCCACGAAACACAGGTAGAATAATAAGCAGTCCACACAAAGGGTGGAGGTCATACACACATACACCATAGGCATGATAAATGATATCCATTACAGCTTAAATAGAGTTTCGAGTCTATTGTTCCCAACAATGGGTTATTTTCCATACTGAAAGATTTCCATCCATTTATGTGGTCTAATTAGCAGTTCATGCATGGAAACCCATAGTGACCAGCTGTAATGAGTCTGCTGGACCACAGCTTTGCATCGTTACTGGAGAGAGTGGACCTCAGTGGACCTCGGTAATCCGTCTCAATCGCGTATCACATCAGCCAGAAACTTAGTCCCTGTGCACCCAGCCAACCTGTTGAGCATCTTAACGTAATGAAGAATAAGCACCATTAAATGAGCACGAATTGTTGATATTATACGAGATTATGTTTAGATAAATCCCCATAGCAAAGCCTGCATGTCACATGAATTGTTTGTTTACGAAGGTTTCATTTGCATTTTGATCTACGCCCAAAATGGTTTTCGTCTATTTCTAGTCAGCTGTGGTGTTGTCTCTCTCCACTGACAACAACACAATTCTGTCAGCCCGCAGTGTGCTCATATAACACTTACACAGTCAAACTGCGTCACGATAACACCACGATTTATTCATTCCATGTTTACAGTCTTTAAAGCGGTAAACATGTTCTGTGCCAAATCAATACAGATGTAAATTTATTCTCGTTACTCTCCCACAGATGTGTCCCTTTGCGTATGTTGCTTTACCTTAAACATCTTCTGGGCTTCTGTGGAGGTTTGTAATTCTGTTCAGAAACATCATGAGGAGTTATGTTCCTTTGCCAAGAAGCAAAGTAAAACTCACAAACATCCTGTGATGTTATGCAGCCAAGCATTTTCCAGCAGGTTTACGTTATCATACGATCTGCTGTGAAATCGGCACGGAGCTGCCGTCGTTGGTGAATGGGTTATTTAGTTTGGGCGGTTAGGTTGGAAAGCATCATGACAGTGAGCATTCTCACAAGAATAAAACCATAAATGTTTGTGTTTGCAGGGCTTTATGAGAATTTTTAAAAATAAGGCGAAGGCAGAGCTTGCCTACAAGCTGTCAAAATATGGTGGGCAAGGTTGACAGTTCTTTGAACCATTGAAGCCATTTATTCTTCAGCTGAATCCAGCATAAAGGGTCACGAGTCTCAATGTTTTTGTTTTCCTCTAAACCCTTTATTTATCCATGAAGGGGTTTTGCAGCATACAGCACAATACAGTACATACTCAAGTCCCTCTCGTATAAACACTTTAAGCAGAAAGGGAGCTGACAAAATTAAACTCGTTCCCATATTCCAGTAAGCAGCAGCACTGGGCAAACTGGGTCAAGTACCTTGATACAATCCACTCACTTGTCGGTTCTTGAGGGATTGCATGGTATGACTTCAAATCTTTTCAGTACACATTTCCCCAAATGTTTCTCTTTCTGACTTCATCTAACAAGCCCCTGTCTCTACCTTCAGGCTACAACTGTGCCAGCAGGCAACATCTATCGTCTGCAATAGCATAGCCAAGGTCAGAGTAATATTGTCTGACAGTAAATCAAAATGTTCTCACTCAGAGTTAGCTACAATAATGGCATGTCATCAACATGGCTACTCTCTGCTGGCTTTCTGTAAAGCAGCACCTCTTGCTTCTTCTGCTTTTCCTCTCCATGAACTTTAACTGGAGAAGATAAGTTAGCACGCACTCAAATCTCCATAGTCTATTACATATGTTTACAGGGGGATTGCACAGGAAGGGAGGGAAAAAAAAACCTCCAGCTTTCCCTTGCATAAATTTCCATTCTCAACATCTACAGTGCCATTCAACATTTTGTGTGGAAAAGGAAAGAGAAAAGTCTGGCAGCAAAGCTGAAGCTTAAGGCAGTTCCTTGTCAGTCGGCTCACTCCCTCAGTGCTGGAGTGTGGAGACGTGCTCTCGCAGAGCAGCCGCTGAAATAAGCTCTCAACACCATCACTGGAATGTTTAGTTTGTCAACACATCCCCAGATATACTGGATAAGTACCCGCAAAGTTCATACCCACATGAACTTCCAGAGCAATGATTTGCCATGTATGGCAGAGCGATGGCGTCCTGAGCAGTAATGTCATCTGTTCTTTGGTGAGCATCTCGGCACCCGTCAGCTCCTTGTTTCAAAAGCAACACAGCTCCAGCAGTAATGTAATCATGAAAGCCGAGTGGAAATCAATTTCCGTCTCGAGTCTTTAAGGAGCACAAAGTAAAAACACTGCAGCTGCATCTTAACACAGAAGCAAGGAGCACAAATGGCAGGAAGTGGATGGGTTAACAATGCTACTCTAGCCAGCTGCTAGACCCCACTCAAGCCAACAGACTTGAGTGTAGCGCTCACAGTCCAGTCCTATAATTGTTAGAAACTTTCATTTAACTCAAACATCTCACAAAGAGGCTGTGAGAACGACAGGAGCATCAATCTGCCAGTCAGAGCACCAGTCACGCCTTTTTTTGTTGTTGTTAATTGTCATGTCGCTGTGAATGGAAATTAACCCCCTTATGTTTTGGTCTGAGTGACAACTGATCAAAAGTTGAAGAAAGTCTCTTAAGATGATGTTATGTCAAATTCAAGAGGCCAAAAACATCCAAGTTAAAGTTTACACCAATTCTGAAGGAATTCCCTCAAGGTGCTCTTCAGATCTCACGTCCATGGATCACCCAAAAAACATTATGCCTCTAGCGATTGCCGATGCAGAGGCATTACAAAGATTAAATAGAGAATCAATTATATACAGATCAAACCAATGCCAACATAAACGTTTTAACTATAATTTCGCCTGCATTGCAATTGAAATGCAGAAAAAATAAAGTAGGATGTCAAATTTGTCATTTGAGGCAAAGTCTCTGAGTGCAACAACAAGAGTGACTTTTTGAGCTTCAGCTAATAGATGTTCACCTTTCTCCTGCAGCTCTTCACTCACTTTGCATCCACACCCCCATCGTGTTCTTGTTTGATAACCTCCAAGTGCGGGGGGTGTTCAAAGTTAGAAAAAGTTTTACATCCTTAATGTAGTGACTTTAATTTAAATATATAGATTAATGGGCCCTGATGTTTTTTTTTTTTTTTTTCTCTGGTGCTTAATTTAATTAAATCTGCGTTGGAAGATAGGACACAGAACAGATTGCTGTAGTGAAACTCCTGCGATAATAAAAATTAATTTCTGTTGAAGATACAGTCGCTGTGCAAGATAACGGTCAATGTGAGCGATAACAAGTTTTTTTTTTTTTTTTTTTTTAACAAAATCAATTATTGGGAAACGTAAGCGTTTCTCAATTCTATGCGATTTCCCCTCAAGGTCCAAGTGAGCACTGACATAAATCATTTCTACAGTGAGCCAGTCCCCAGGAAGTCTGACTCAAATATGGTTCAACTTGAATCAACCATTTCAGTTACCATAGCAACTTGTTACCAACTCCCTCTAACTTTACTTGAGACCTCTAACTTACTTGAAATGTCCAAAAGGAAAGGAACCTCAAAACCTCCTTAATGTTCACATTAAGTGAGGGAGTAAAACTTTGTGTGATTATCACATAATCAATGTGCATGACTTGTTTTCTAAAGTTTAAGACTGCGCTCTTAGGACTTTATCATTGGAAGTTACATTTGTAAAATACAAATCATGGCGGCATTAACACTGAATCTTTAGTCTTGTCCTAGTGGAGTCCAGGTGTAAAATCAGGACACCAATGGGAGGCACAGTGGGCGGGACACCCATGTTCAAAGCCGATAAATGGGCAGCACACCCACATTAAGCTGCAGTAAGATGCCAGGACGCCTACTCGTGAGACGGTGGCAGGACACTCGTGTTCAGAGACAAGATGTGGACATGTTAGAGTAATACGATAGTGCAGAGCCACCACCCCCTGAAATGAAACCACTGAGGAGCAGCTCCGTCATTGTTGTCGGGCTGTATTCACTCCAATGCACTGCAATGTTCCTGCAAGACCCCTGGAGCAGAGCCTTGGCTTTAAACCATGGTGATGCAGCCGCTGGAGAGAAGCATGTGTGGGGGACTGTGCTTTGGTTTATTGTGAGTCTGTGTAGTTGTTAGTCTCTCCCCAAGCTTTCTCTTCAAACGATTCACCCGTGTGATTTTTACAATAACACTATTATCTTAACTCATCTCAGGAAATCCTGAACAGACTTTTCATGTTAGAGCTACGGTTGATAATCTCATTTAGAGTCAACTCGCAGCAGAATTAACTAAAAGTCCTTCATCTGCAACACTGCAATGATATAATTGTTTTTGGAGTCAAAGTGCAACTTCACGTCACCTTTTGTCTGTAGTGCCTCTCTCTGGAAATACAGAAACTTTGAAATACACCAATTAGCTCACGAAAGCTGCTATCTGGACTGCGTGGATGGGAAGACTAGCATGGATCTACTTGTACAGTCATCAAATTTAGCTTACAGCCAAAAACATGTCAGTGTGCAGTGGCTCTATTAATGAATTCAAGTTCAATATTACATCTCTTTTATCTCTTTTATCAGCAGCGTACAAAGTAAATGTAAGAGATGGGGAAACGTAATATTAATGTTTTACTTTATCCACACTACTAGTGTTTCAAACCAGCATGCAGTATGCTGAACTAAGGCTGAATGATTTTGGAAAATAATCGAATTGCGATTATTTTCCTCAATATTGTGATTATTTTCCAAGGTCCTGTTCTCATGTACCTCTCAACTAACAAGCAATATCTTGATCATCAGTCATAGCAGTCAGCAGAGAGTATCTCACATGTGACGGGCTCAGAACATGTTTCCATTTAACGGTCATAAGTCTGCACCACAGCTGTACGTCTAAAAGATTGAACAGCCTTAATGTGCTCGTGTCGACACTGCTTTACTCCATGTCTCCAGCCATCCAGCCTTGGACACAACACTGAGATGGACCCTTTTACAAGAACGTGATTCTTACTGCTGTGTGCCAGGGCTCCGGGCAGAGAATCCATTCATTTGCAGATCTATAAACATATAGATTTCTGCTTTCTGTAAAGTCAGCAGCTTTGCCGTGTGGCCGGCGCGCAGGATTAATGTTGGAACACACGTGTTTTCTATGTCCGATTGGTTTTTGTGCCATCAAATGACCATTCCTGGCTCCAGTGATTTCCACTTTACTTTCTCCAGCTCTCACTGGAATAGGCCCCGGCCAACTCAGGATGACCGCACAAATACTGGGCCATTAAGGTTTATTCAGATCGTTGTTCTGAAATGGTTGTAACGTCAGGTCTGCCATCATGATGAATTGCTAAGAGCCAATATAGAAGGAGGCGTAACCACTCTCATATCTGGACGGGAATTTTCAGGCACTAGGTTTCCTGAAAGCTATTACGCTGAATTCCTATTATTGGTTGAAGTCATTAAAATATGTATTGCACCCATCAAACACAGAGCATGCTTCTGTTCATCCTGTGTGGGCACTGGCTTACCGCTTTGCAGACGATAACATCAAATTGCTGATTCAATTTCACAATGTATGTGTTTTTGGCAGACGCCAATGTCCTCATCCGTCACACTACAAATATGGATTGTTTCATACCAGAGAACTGGAGGAGATGCATATAACAGTGCATTTGCATCTACTCTGCACTGCAATGAGGTTCTCAACATTCTCTCTGAATAATTGTGTTGGTGTGCTCCCACCGCTGTGCCATCACGTGGGTGGATGTCCCTAGTCCACGGAACTGCGGAGGTGGGAGCAGTGAAGTACTACAAGAATACAAGCAGCGTGGTCTGGGGTGAGAGGATTAACGGGACAGAGAATTCAGAGGCAGTCGGCCTTATAAGTCACTGGTGGGTTTTTACTGCCATCCTCAGGTTGTGTCTCAGATTACATGTGGTCTCAACTGACCACGGACAACAAACCTAAGGGACAATATTTTAAAAAGATAATATCCAAACCCAGGAAGGTGAAAAACACACGCTGAAATAAATATTGCGTTTCGTTAGTACCGTTTCCGCTGCTCTTGATAAACTGTTACGTCATCTCCAGGAGGCAGCGAGGCGTCTTTAAGGCCTCATAGATTTGCTTCTGGGAAACAGCTGCTTCATGACCTGGATAAACAAAAAAGCTGCGGAGGCAGCAGTACTAACAGAACACTGCTGTGGGTGCGTCAGACACAGAACCAGGGACCCAGGCTTCATCTTTTTCTCCACTGTAAACTCCACATGATGACCATAAACTCTCACTTAACACACTCGAACATTACCTTGTTGAATCTGTTGAAAATAACATAACATTTGTGAGTGGTTCAGTGCACAGCGAGGTTTGAGTCCCAGTCTTTCCCGTGTGGAGTTGTCTCGTTGTCCCCTTGTCTGTTTGAGTATTCTCCCTGCTCTCTGGCTTCCTCCCTCAGTTCAAAGACTAATTGGAGACCATAAGGTGTGAATGTGGTACTTTGTCTCTGTATGTCAGTGCTGTGAGACGCCAGCGACCTGCACAGGCTGTAACCCCGCCTCTTGCTAAATGTCAGCTGGGACTGGCTCCAGTCTCCAGCGACCCTTAAAGGACAAGTGGAATAGATAATGGGTGGATGGACTGACCCAAGGTAGACTAATCATTTTCAATCTTCCTCGATCTAAATTACAGTCCAGGAACAAACAATTGTGTTATTGACAAAATGTCCCCTCTGTATCCGATCAGACATCTGATGCTACTGAGCCGACTGCGATGTAAAATGCCATCTGTGTGGACTCATACGTCAAACATTACATGTGGGCTATACTCAGCTAAAAGGTTTGCTCATTATATAGTCACCTTGAAGACACACTGAAGACAGAAAGTGGGAGAATAGATCAAACTTTGACAAATACTGCAACAGACGTACAATTAAAAATCAGATTCACACACAATGCAAGATGATCTCAGGCTGCAACAGAAACAGGATGACAACCGCAGGGACGAGCCAGGAGGACACAAACACGCAGGTTTATCTCGGCGTTTCTGAGCCAGCCGCACTGCTTGACAAAATTACAGAGACTGACAAAGTGCAGCTGCGCCGCTCGGAGAAAAGATAAAGACTCCGCCGACGGGGCGACGACGTTGTAACCAAGCAGAAAGCCAGCAGTTAATGTGCTGCAGAGATTTTAACTTGCGATTGTTTTTGTCAGACTCTGTTGTCGAGGGCGGGGAGCGCTGCTCAAAGACAAACTGAAATAAACAGATGCCCCTGAGACCAGGAGGCTGCACTTCTGAGGAAGTATTTCCACAACCCAACTTCACTTTGTGCACAGCTGGCAGTGAAGCAGGGCACTGTGGGTATGAAGAGACGAGCAGCTAATAACAGTAAAGGTCATTTAACGACCCTTTGCTTTTTATAACTCATGTACTCATCACAGTACTTGTGAGAGGCTGGAGCCAATCCCAGCTGACCTGAGACCAGTGTTTACTGATCAGACCAGGTGCCACCTGGAGGCTAACTCATCAATACTCTTACAGTATATTGTAAAAGACGCAATGCAGTATTAAGGGAATACTTTATATTTCATAGAAAAATCAGATTCTTCTAAAAAAAATCATGTAATATCATTTGTGTAAGTTCAACTGAATTAGTTATTTTATCTTTGTGACTACTTTGTCATTCATTGTTATGCAGTCAATGTGTAAAAAAAAAAAAAAAAAAAAAAAAAATGTATACTGATTGACCCGATAGTTTGCAAGTTATTTCAACTGAAGAAGTGTTTTAGTCTCATGAACAGGTAGAGACATAAATCAAGATGGGGGGGGGGGGGGTTATAGGTTTTCAGGAGGCTCGCATGGCCTGGGCTGAGTGAGTGAGATGAGAAATAAGAGTTGAGCTCAACCATAATGGTTTTTCTGCAGCGGTTCTTTATATCTTATAAATACATATATATTCAAAATACTGTACTGTCCATTACTACAACAGTGCAGGAGTGACATCAGCAGGACAACTCAGGAAGTGCTTTGCATTAAATTCAGGGTGGAGACGCAAACTATCAATAAGAATCAGGAGAGAAATTGCTTGTTGGTTTTGGATGAGGATATATTATTCAAATCTGGAACGCGTCTCCCTCAGTGTGTTCAGCGAGGTGTCACGCCGGTGGGAAGAGAAACTCAGGAGCTGCGGAGGACACTCCAGCAGAGCTCTGGCTGTCCTGACAGCCAGCCGCCGTGCGGCTGTGAAGGCTCCAAGTAAATTGTGGCTCGGCCCCCAGGGTCCCACACAACTGAACTGTTCTGAAGGCAGATGGGTCCCCATGGCTCTCCCAAGCAGGCGCAGGCCCATTTACCGATGTGGGGAGAGAAATACTGTGAACAAGTAGCCTGAAGCTGCTGTCATGTAATTCAGCTGGTGTCATACACTGTGTGTGTGTGTGTGTGTGTGTGCGTGCGCTTTTTACAAGAGTGATGAGGCATTACCAAAGCTCTTTGTTCGAGCTAAGGAGACAGAAAAGAAGAAGTCAGCAGTCCTGCCCACTTCATCAAAACACTCAATCTCCGTTCAGCTCATGGATCACTGGCCAGCACTGTGTGAAGAGGGCGAGGTGATTTTTTCCTGCAACTACACAATGTGGCACTGTGCGCTCGTGTCCTGCACAAAATAGCCTCTGTTTTCTTTCCTCGCAGACAACAGTCTCTGCAGAGGGAGACATTTATCACGTAATAATCTGGTTGTAAAGGAGCTGTGATACAAAAATCCATTTCCATTGTCGTCATCATATTTTGTGGCCTATTCAGCTGCCCAGGTTCCTGCAGTGGTAAAAATAGGTAGCTATACACAAGGTAAAACTTTTATCCCTCTCACCAAATCAACATGTTCAAACCAGCAATGCCAGAACTTAAAATGCATGATGATGTTTGACACAGATTTGTAGAAATGCAATGAATAATATTACAATCATTCAAAAAAATAGAAGAAAGAAATTAATATTTTATAAGAAAGATTATAATATTTCATAAAACTATAAAGATTTTATCAGAGCGACTAAGTTTATGAGTTCACTGGTGTCAGACGTTGATGACTCTGTGGACTCACACTCATGCTTCCTTGGGGTCCACATGTGATGAAATGTTGACACAACTTCAGCCATGACATCTTCCCCAGATGCTCCTCTCGGGATAAGTTCAACGACTTGTTTAATTTCCCTTTGCCTCTGAGCGACGCCACCATCATCAGCGGAAAATGTTACTATAACAACATAAAATAAAAAAATGAGATTAGCGCTGTGAGTGTGTTAGCAAACGACCTTGCCCGTTGATTCCACACCCCGACATACACACGCTTAAACGATGCCTAGTCCGCCTCAGCCATCAATCATTGCAATTCGTATTAAATTCAATTGCTACCATGGGGAGGTGGGGTTTATGACCCATACTACACCCCGCCACCAGGGGTCAATCAAGGAGGTCATATTGCGTCCCGCATCTTGATTTACACTTTACGTTTCAGGAAGGGAAATGTCATTTTAATGTGGTTTTCACCCGTGTTTATTTTGTATTTGTGACGGCAGCAGCTTTCATTCAATGCAAATGCACTGAAAGCTTTTTAACCCACATGACAACAGGTTCCTTGAATGCACAGAGGATTATTCTGTTGAGGCTGCGTCGTACAAATCTGCCTCCTTCACTCTGATTGTGAACCTGACGGCTGCCTCTACATGATTACAAGGTGTTCAACAGATAAACAACAATCGCCTGCTGTGGACAAAAGAAAGACACCGTCTAACACTAACTACGATAACCTCCTCAACCTCGAACACATCTGACGTCCCCAGGTGTTGTGTTACGAAGTGCTTCAGCAGACGACAACGATGTTAAAGGTTTGGACAAAAATGTTGACATTGCACTTTTTCGTATAAAATTCTGTATTTTAGATAAGGTCTTAATTGTTTCAGTTAATGCCATAAACATGCCCTTCGAGGACAGCTACTGACCTTTAAGCTCCAAACTCTAATCAGTTCATCCATGAGTACAAATGCACATTCAAGTCTGACGGAATAAAACTTCCCTCCAGGGGTTTGTTCCTGATCCATCACAAGCGTCTTAGGGCCCAAAACCCACAGAGGTAACCGTTAACCTCAACCATTAATCACTTAAAATGTTTTGCCTCATCAGGAGTGAGCGTTGGCCCATGAGGTCCACAGGTACTGATAAGGCCGGTGGTTCTGCAGGAAAGATTTAAACCGGTTCTCACGCAAACCAACAAACACAAGAATGAGTTTCGACTCCTGTAAACACAAATGCTGCATAAATCTGAGTCTAACAGCTCCAAACGCATAATAATTCCTAAATATAATTAAACCACCGTCTCCTCTCTCATGTGAAGCAAGGTCACAGGAAACCGCGCATGGCTGCCAAAGCATGAAAGGTGGACATGGTTCAGCGCTGACACAATTACACTCACTTTGAATAAAATGGGCTCTGTGCTCACTGGCATTCTGTGGAATGCTAGGGACAGGTGTTCTCTTTCTTCTCTAAATCCCCCCGCTGCAGCAAAAATAAAGGGGGAAAAAAACAGGGGGAAAAACTGTCTTCAGCAGATATGTCACGCTCACGTAGTGCACACATAGGCTGTTCTGTGACATGCTCCCAGAGCAGTCAGCATCATGCCAGAGGATCTGTCTGTTTGAGGGTTATTCACTGAATAAATCTGCACGTGTCCCTGCACAAATGTGTCAGCTGCGTGTGATAATATCAGCAGTGATGTGGGGCAGCGGGAACCTTAGCTCCAACACCAGAAAGGAAAAGAATTTAAGGGCCGAACACGTGTGACGGTCATGTAATTACTTCAAGTATCTTTAGCGTCTGAATAACAATGTATGTTTGTGTATGTAACGCCTGTCAGTCTCCACGTAACACATTCACAAAACAAGCACTGAATGTTAGAGGAGGTATGTAAAAAAGTATACTACAGTAATTAATCAATTCAACTTGTGTCGTTACTGCTGTCATCCACAGGGTGGAGCCCTTTTATAAAGCTTGGTGAAACTGAAGCTCATGGCTGCTCTCAACAATTGAACAATTCTATTACCTGAAGGCAGCATTTAGTCACGTTGGTGACGATGCAAAGTGTTTCACGTGTAGGTAATACACTTTACATACTTTAAAATGAAAGTGCAGACGTGTTGTTCCTCCTGTGTTTTTGAATACTACCCGTGTAAACTGAGCACATTAGAAGTAACGCGTTGTCTCCCGTCTTTTTATTTGGATTTTCATGGATTGTATCACTAATTTAAAATATGGAGTACGTTTTGGTTTTTACTCGTGTTCACTCATGACATGAGCCACTTGCCGTTCTATTATGACCTCTGTTCTTACAGTGTTGTGTTTACTATATTTACTCGTGATTATTTATGATATATTTTGTTTAGAAAAACACCATGATATCAGCCATTACTCTTATTATCACAACGTTCCAGCAGAAATAATAATACATGCAGACAATCCATTTCAGCTAAGGCCAGTGTAAAGGAGCTCTGTACACAGATGCTTTTCTAATCTAAGGCCAACAACAGTCTCACCACAGCGACAGCATCCATCAGATTCAGATGTGACAGACCAACAGGAACACATGTAACCGTCGCCGCAGACGAACTGTCTGAAGACGCTGAGTGGAAGTTAACTTCAAATGATCTCACGCGTGCGGTGCATCCACACCTTTATAGCACAGCGCTGCGACTTGGACATGAACGATTGCTTTGTATGCAACTTAATTAACCGTTCCAAAGCATTAGCCTTGTTACTCAATGCAGATCTGGCTGCCAATCATCCAATTCCAGTCCTTTTATCCAGCTGCACTGATGCCATTCTTCACGCGTTCTTAGTCACCATCTGTCGAGAACTGAATAATTGACCACCATATCTACCGTTGTTTGACATTTGCTTTACCCGACGACTGCAAGAGTCCTGTGAGGGCCCACCTTGTGTACTTTGTTAACTAAAACTCAACCACAGAAGAGAAGAAAGCGCAGCGGTCTTGTCAACAGCGCATATTTGTTTTAGGGCCGTTGTGTAACAATTCTGGTTTACACAAATAACTTCCCCTGGCTCACACCGCCACTGATTGTCTCAGCGGTGAAGTGCTGGTGCGTGTGAGTGAGCGGCTTTTGCGAGACACTTTGTTCACAAGCATTTCTCCTGGATTTGCTCCAATTAGTCCATCTGTTTGCTTCTGCTGCAAAAACACGTGATTGGAGCCGGGACTCTGTGTAAGAGCATGAAACCTTCGCTGGGAGAAATACTTTCAAGAAGACAAATCACCCACAGATTTTTTTTTTTCGGGAGTGTGATGAAAGTGCGTGTGATGATCCTTGTTGGAGAAGCAAACAGTTAGAGTTGATTTTTTGATGCTGTGGTAGCTTGTGTGAGCTCTTCTGTGTTTCAGGCGATGTTAGTCACAGATTTAAAAAGAGCTACAGGAAGTAAGTCCTAATAACCAATGAGTCAACTCTGAACTCTACCAGAGTCAAGAATTTGAATATTGAATATGAATCAGTTCAAACTTTATAATGTGTTTTTTTTATTGTAGTTTTTTAACCTAAAATCAAGAAAGATTCAACACTGGTTTGTTGTATAATGCAAAAACTGATTTCATTGAATCTAGATAGATTTTTTTTTTTTGTATCATTGCAAAAAATTTCATATGTTATTTGTGATCTGTTCATGCTTGTGTTATTATCCAACAAACTAATTTGATTGCTTTTCTTTCATAGATTTACATCAAATGGCCTTCTCACAAAACTAAAAAAAACAAAACAAAAAAAAAACAAAACAACCTACTTATTTAAATGTCATATCTTTTGCAGACAAGGTTGAGTTCAATTAAGTTCAGGTACAATAATGTTTTGCTTATACCTGAAATGATGAATCCATCAAAGAGCTAATTACCACACCAAGTCAGCAGGAAACAAAGACCTTAATAACAGTCACAGTGGGTCAGAATCTTGAAGATGTCCTCCTTGACTGGATGAACAAAAAAAAGGACTAACTACTTTGACCGCTGAGTTAATTTGCTTGTAAGAGCAGCAACTGAGTCAAAGCTTTTCCCTGAATTTACGATGTCTGGAGTTGCGGTAATGATGAAGTTGGGGAGGCCGACAACATGACAAACCCAGACTCTCTCTCATTAAGCGTGAGGAGTCTTTGATGTTTTCGAGACGTCAGCTCCTTCAGTCAATACCAGAGGAAAATAAACCTCACGCAGCGCTCGCCGTGTATTTTTCTTGAGTTTTAAGGATGAAGCGTGTATTTATTCGTTTCTTATAAACAGAGAAGGCAGATTCAGCGCTGTGACGCCAGAGCGGCCTCTCCTCTTTAAAATATTGTTCTCTTAAGCTTACGTTAAAGGCTCCCTCCTCCTCTTCTTCTACATAACCATGATTGAACGTGACATAAACAAGTCAAAACTACTCTTTAGGCCTTTCCGGCTTCGGCGGTGGAGAGCTAACAGCTGACCACTCACGCTCTCTGGTTAACTGGGGTCATTGTCAGGCTGCAGCCGTTTCCCTGCTCACGCAGACTTCAGGGACGAGCTGCTGTGTGTATTTTAGGAAAACACCACCACGTGTTAGCAGCTGCCTGAGAGACACTTGAAGCCGAAGATAGCAGGTCTGAAAACACATTCACAACAAGGTTTGGTGTCGAGTCCTCACGGATCAGACTTGATGGAAAAAATTAACCCTAAAGCACAAACCCAAACCAGCAGTGAGTGGCCAGGCCCCCTGATATTTTTTATTTGAACCATGTCCTCTTTCCTCATTTCTGCGGATCTTCAAACTGAACACGGACATATTTGTAGTGATTGAGATGAAATAAGTTATTTCGTGAAGCTGTTTTCAGACTTAGAATACTACTGGAAAATTGGAGTTTGGCTTTCACAGCTACAGAAGGCAGCGGGAGATTGTCCAGGGTCAGACGCGCTCAACAGTAGGACAACGACAGACAACAAAGGCGTTGGCCCTCGTCACCAAAGGCCCTTCCAGCACACGTGTTTCTGAGGTAATATCTTCACTAGCATCTATTGTTCATCCCTACATACCATACAATTACAGGTCTGCGTGTTCCAAATATCATCAACACCCCTTTTCACTGGCAGGGAAATATCTGGAACAACGGCCTGTCATTTGCATCCTCACATACAGCCCCTCGCTATATTTCAGGAAAATGTCGGTGCACGTCTGAAAGCAGATTAATTGCAAGGCGACCGTTAAACCCCTTGACATTGATATCCTGCTTTTCCAATGTAATTATTTTCCTCAATGGCTCAAATTAATTAAGGGATGCTGCTGCCTGCTTGTCTGATTGGACTGTGTCACAATATTTAACTTACTACAACTGCTAATAGGAAAACAAAATGGCTGATAGATTATATAGCACTTCATAATCAAGCATTTCTCCCTCTATAGCCGAGAAGCTTTGAGCCATTCCTCTCACAATGTCCACAATAATCTGACAGAAAAAAAGGCGAGTAAATCTGTGGGCTGCTCCTATGTGTGTGGGGTGGGGTGGGGGGGGACCACAGCTGACCAGTGATTGGCTGAAAGGTGAAAGAGCCTTCCAGGTCGTAGCTTCAACGCATCTCGTGCCAGAGATTTAACCACTCAACCAATCATGAATATGTAATATGTGCATTTCCACATAGAGCACTCACGACCAGTTGTGACCAGACTGATAGGAAATTCAAACATTTTCTATAAAGTGCTTTTAGATGGATGAATGCGAAACATGTTTTGTTATGTTTGTTATTGGATTTGATGGACAAGAGCATCTCTCAGAGTAGATTTAAGTGGCTTAATCTGGTTGTTGGTATTGTTCCATGGAAGGAATTTGCATGAAAGCAGGAAATGTATTATTTGAGTCAAGTCTCAGACACTGTATAGTTTTGTTATTGCAGATAATGTTAAGTCAACCATTTAAAATGCTGAGGCACAAACCCTGGAGCCCCTTAAAAGCGCAGGCAGAGACGTTAACAAGCTTACACAGCTATTTTCTGCTCCTACACAGTTTTGATCCAGTTTATGAATTAAGTATGCCGGGTCGAAAGGCAGCAGCTGATCAGTTAACAATAAACCCACAGGGACAGAGCCATTTCAGGAAAGTGGCCAAAATCCAAACCTGCTGCTGACAAGTTTGAGTGAGAGAGAACTTAATTCAAGCAAATGTACTGTCAGACATTTTCAAAAACTTGTGGTTGGAACTGAATATCCACGTCCTGAACAACCCAAAGCTGGCCCACAGCTGACCGCTAATGCTTGGGATGATAATGCCGTCAGAGCGATAATACACAGTTTGAAAGACAAGCCTTCTTTTCCAGCCTTTCAGAAGTGGAAGCATGGGAGGGGAAAGTCCAACACAGCAACACTAATCAGCCTCATTACCCGACACAGGGTTCAGCCGGTTGGTCCTCATACATCATGGATGCACTTGACTAGCATGGGCCTACTTGTTGGAATTTGGAAAAGGGGTTATGTCTGCTTGCCTTTATCAATGCTACAACATGCTTTACACAGTGAGGTATCGTGGATATGTGCCATTAGGAGCTCAGACCACTGACTATGTTTAAAGATGGATGACTCTACGCCATCGCACTTTCTAGATATGACGCCCGCACGCGCCACATGAAAACGCTGCCATCTTGGATCACAGCCACTGTCAGCTGTTTGACTCTTTTTACAGAATCAAAAGTGGTTGACGCCTCTTTAAAACGTAAACGTAATGATCCCAGACTCGACGGACACAATAACAGAGCTTAACCAGTGGTTGGTTGTCAAGATTTGGAACCATTAGGGCTGATATATATTTTATACGCCATCATCAGCCACATGAATTTATTATTTTGGTCTAATTGATGTGGGCAGGCAGTTGGCCAAGCAAAGCCGCAGACAGACACTAACGCTAAGGAAGCGGTATCAACTCTTTTTTTTAAGCTTGAGAGGGTTTAAAGGGAATAAAGGGATCACTGCTGTTTCATTGCTGGGTCACTGCTAGTTCACCGGCTCCATGGTTACCTGGCTCACCTCAAGTATGCAACCCTCACAACGGCTCGGCTCACAACCTACAGAAAAACGCTCATAGAATAAAGTTGCATGAAAAGGTTCAGATGTTATTCATGGTGAAACAGTGTTTGCATTTGAATAAAGAGAGCCGACCCTCTAAAATCAAACATCTATGTGGTGTGGCTTGAACTCTGTGACACCACAATAGAGACGCAATCATATTTTTCAACCGTCGCGGAGAGAAGCCGCTCACAAATCATCGCGGTCGAACCGCACGGGTTGTGAGGCTCCCATCCACAAACACTCCAAGAGGAAAATTCATAGCACCATTGAGTGTAAATGCAGATGTTATGAATCAGCTGTCCAATCTTTTTATAAGTGGCTTCACGGGGGGGGGGGCACTACCATTCAAAATGTAAAAAATGAAATGAAATCATTCTTCTCCGTGTCAGGTGATTCTGATCCTTAGCATTATCCATTCAAATTTCTCAAACACACCCCTTTCAACAGGTTTTATTTCTTAAGTGAAGCATAACTCATCTCTTTTAGATTACTTCCCTACATGGCAAAATGAGCCATACATTTATTTTATGCTGTATTGCTGTAGAGTGCCTCTCCTTTTTTCGACTGCCTGTATATTTCTTCGCCCGCTGTGTGTTTTATTGTGTGGTGGAGATGAGCCACCATTGGCTGTCCTCAGCTCTGTGTACCGCCGTTTGTCTCGCAGATTTAGTACAAAAGCAGAGTCGACTTTCTGCTGGAACGCCACAACTTTAAAAATCAAAGCAATTAAATTAAAATAGAATAAATCCCTTGATGAAAATGATAAAACACAGAATTAAACGGATGAAATAAATTACACGGATCAGATATAGACGGGACATTCGTCACCAGGTTCATTCGGTGGCCAGGAGCCCTTCATGTCCACCACCACTTCACTAAATCCTCAGCCCCCTAATCTCCCATAAACACTCCCTGACTGTGGAGCTTCCCTGGCAGCGCCAGCGTGTGTGTGCCAGCCCCATATACCCATTAGCACCGTTAAGCCTCTGCCTCCAAACAACCCCCACTCGTAACACAAGAAGGTGAGTTGGATGATCACCTCACTTTTGGACTACGCATGACATTAATCCTCAACTCCGGGAATGATCTTAAAAAACAGAATAAGTACTGCTCCATCCTCAGGGTTAAACTGCCTCTCATTACCAGTGGAGATTTGCATGCTGCAGCAGCTGAATTTCATTTTCTCCATCCCAGTGCAGTTTAATCTCTCCTCCCCTTTATCCCCCTTTCTCCCCCCCCCCCCCCCCCCGCTTTCACTTTTCTGCTCATCTTCATCCCTCTCCTTTATTTGCATGTTTATACTTCTCCCTCTCTAGCCTCCTTCCTCTATTACACACACACACACACACACACACACACACCACTGATTGTTGGCTTCCCTCACACCGCAGCCTGTATTCCAGCAAACCAGATCGCTCCTATCCCTCCGTAAACAGGAACTGTACGGTAAACAAAAATCAGAAAGATGCTGCCAGCGCAATCAGAGCATATTTCTTTTCAACTCCCCTTGCCGCCTGTGCTCTGTGCCGCTCATACTCTCAGTGCACTGCAGCTCCTCCCTCCACCTCCCTCATCAGCCGCCCCTCCCTCTGCCTCTCCGTCTCTGCTAGGTGCAGCATGTATGTGCGAGCCAGCAGAGCCGCCTGTGTGTTTACATGTCAGCCTATCAGTGCAGCCGGATTTAGCGCATCTGGAGAGGACAGAGGCATTTCTCAAATGCCCCTAAGACAAGGGATTCTCGTCGCTGCAAATAGCCCTCTTTCCCATCTGAATCTACCCTGCATGGAATCCTGCATCCCTGTCTCCATGCTTTCGGAGGCATTTTGAATTTCCTTGGCAACATGGAGCTGCCTGAATTAGAATTCTCCGCATGACAGTCCTGGTAAGTACTCAGTCTCTATGGTGGGCTTTGAGAACTGAGGCACAGGATCAGATTTATTATGGTGCAGTGGTGGGGCCAGGGGATCGCAAGGGAGCAAATTAATGTCAAGAGTAAAATTGTGTAACATAAGCAAATGGGAAGGAAGGAGAAGAGGAATTATGTACTGGAGAGGAACCCAGATCTTATTTGTGCTTTGTCATCCAGATGGGTTTCATTCTGCTGGGTGCTATGAAACCGGGGTTTGTGCTGATGGGACACACAAATTGTGTTTGTGTGACATTTGAATGTGCATGATGGAGCATAGATAGTATTTCATAATGCACATAAATACAACCATTCACTGTCAATATGATATTGTGTGTGTGGATGCATGCAAACACACGTGTCCTATAGCTTCTGATATCAGAGCTGAAGGTGTGAGGCTGAGCAGGAGAGAGTCTGTTGTGTGTTTGTCCCCGAGTGTTGTTGCTGCTTCCTAATCTTCCCTCATTAACATTCATGTTCTTTTAAAGACCAGTAAACTTCTCCAGAGTCACACCTATTCATTGGCGATATACACGATGGCGACGTGGCGCCCCACAGGTTAGGTAAATGTGTGGTGGTGGCGGGGAGGGTGGGTGATTTTGTATAATAATTTATGCAGGACAAATAAGCGATCTTTCATACTTTAATTTCCAACGCCTGATGTATTTGCATCTTCCTAATCGTGGCCGCAACGCTCCAGTTGGCAGACGGCTGTGAGGGGACTCTTCCTCTCTGGTTTTTAACAGTGCAGTAACAACCTCTGCCAGCTACGACCTCCCAGCACTCCTCTAAGTGAAGGGTCTGCTCTTCACATCAAGGCTTTATGAGCTATACCAAGATTTTAATTGGGCCCCTGTTCTCAGGTTATGACGGCTGATAGGAGTCGTTGTTTTTTTTTTTTCCTTCATTTCTGAGCTGTAATTATTGATGCGTGGCGCTGTGTGTGCATGTCTGTCGCTCCAGAGCATTTAAACACATTTTCAATGGATTGAAATGAGCCTGTTTATGAATGGAATTTATGATTACATCTGCTGAACAACTAATTAAAACTGTTATTGTTGAAGGGCGAACTGTTGTCAACAATCTACATACTGTCAGAGTGAGCTCCATCAGTTTGTTCAGTTGCATATTCGCAGCATTTGTGCACAAATTACATCTGTATATCAAGACCGGGGAATACATTCACCCCTTTAGTTGCAGTTGAATTAACTAAACACTGATTATATGAGTGTTTCTCCTTTTTTGGCAACGAGGGCAGAACCAGGCAAAGGAAATAGCCAACGAGGGTCGAACTAAACAAACAGCACATACATTATCACCAGGCATGGTTGACCTTTCTTAAGCAGTTTACACACGCAGATGCAGAGCAACATTTGCTTCCAATAAGTCATTTTATTTTCCATAATAAATATGAATCTGATATTGCCCTTTTAGCTCCTCTTTGGTCAGCGCCACCTCCTAAATACCTGGCTGTTAAGCTGCTCATGTAAAATCTGCAGATAGAATCCAGTGGGTTTATAAAAGGTACCTGCTGTAGCTGATGAGAGCGGTGATGCTGAACCAAAATAATGAAATTAAAATAATCTATGTACATAAAGGGCCAATACACTTTCAAGTGATGAGTCTTCATCTCATCTATTGCATCTAATGTTTGTTTTTATGACTAAGATCATAAGAGCTTTAATGTTCTTGGCCGAGCTATATTTTTCATACCATCATCCTTTTGCATCAGTGCTGCATGAGATCAGTGAGAACACGTTTAGTTAAAGCTGATTTCACACATGCACTGCAAGCCTGAACTTTCCGAGCCATTAGTCAGATGACATGCACGAGCGAACGTTAATATCTGAAACATCTGAACAAGACATTATGCCGGTTCCACCCTCCCAGCTTCATTGCATAAGGTCTCTGAAATTTCTCATGGAGCCGATGTGTGATCCTGGAGAATCTGAATCCATCGGGAGAATTCCGTGGTGAGCCAGTGGACGTTGTTACTGAAAAATCATCGCTGCCTTCTGCGTGCTCTACCCAGGCAGCTCCACTTGCCTGAACAAAAATGAATATCTCCAGTAGGTGTGAATAATGTCAGGTTGTGCGCAAGGGAAACTCAGGAGTGTATTTTTTTTTCTTATACGTTAGAGGAACACATGACTGAGAGCATCTCAAAGTGTTTTTGCAGAACACTTCAGGACATATGTAAGGCACAAAGCCTCCAACAGAATAAAGTGAGCTGATTAATCAAGTTATTTAAATTCACATCAATGTCACTTTACATAAGCCTACTTGTGCTATACTATTAGGAATACTAGTACAATAACAAAGACAAACCCCACACAACACAACAGCTCAACACAACTGCAGCTACTGATGTGGGATTTTTTTCACAGAGCTTTGCCCCATGCTGTCAAATGCTTAATATTCTACAATGCAGTGGTCTATACAAAATACTGAACAACAGACAATTTTCTCACAGTAGGATGAAACAGGGATAATCAAAGCTGGAGGTGATGTGTTTATTATGTTTTTTTTTTTTTCCTCTAGCTCCGGGAGAATAATAGTCAAATCCCACGTTGTAGAAGGAAGTTACAATCAGCATCACTTGTCCCTAAATTCAAGGACGACTAAGTGTGGTAAAATGAAGGTCACGTGGGGCTTTGAATTCAGAGAAGAGGTGGACTTTTTTTCAGTGTTCCCTGAGTATACTCAACTGTGCAGGGTCTACTATGGTTTATTTTTCTCATCTTTGTGTTCGGGTGCCAACTGTAGCCTGTTTTATTTACAGCTACAAATCAGGGCAGCCCTGCATATAACAGAGCATTTGTGATGTCCCAGAAAGAAGCACTGCATTACCCGGCCAGAAAACATCTAGGGTGTTACTATTAAAGCCTTTTCCTTTCCTGAAACAAGATCCATCTGGAATCAAGACACTGCCACATAATGGGTAACATCAGCCACCTTGAAAAGGAAATGGGGAAAGGGATTGTGGTGCAGACTGCTGGGCCATGTGTTTACACAGTGTCTGCTGGATGGCGAGGTGACGGGCGGAGGCAGATCTGTCACAGGATACTGAAATTTGCGCTCTACAAATGTATTTAGAAGGTCACGGCCACGCTGCTCTGTAGCAGCCTGCCTCATTTAAATTTAATGAAAACAGCTTCATGGTAAATATGAGACCATCAGGGGCTATAGTAGGAAGCAGGACTGAGGTTACCTCATGCTCATGCTCTGTGGCCTCAAGCTCTAGGACAGCATAGCAGGGACTGGAGTACTATTCACAGGAACTGATACGAGAGATACGACATTTCCACTGTCTCCTCTCTGTTCATCCCGTCGATCTGCTAAAAAGTGATCTAGTCTCAATGAATCATTTCTAAATATTCTCATGGGGGATCCAGATGGTAGTTGGTGGATCCGGATCGTGGTGGCAGCTGATCGTGTACTATGAATACATACGCCTTCTCACATATTCTGCCATTACTGACAACCTCAATCCATGTTCTTGCTGCTCCCTTCGTCTTTCAGACATTTACTTAAATATCTATAAATACATAAATAAATATGAATATTATATACTTAGATATAACATTGACCGTTTCTTTTTTTATCAATGTTGTAAACAGTAATTTAGAGGTCCGGGGGTTTCTATAATTTGTCTCTGGTAATAGGGAGTTCGTTTAGGTAGTTACACAGACGATATGAAAGATAATTATCAATAGTGTGTGGTACAGGAATCATAATACGCATTTTTGGTTTTTGGTAGTATTGGTGCACAGGGTTCTGTGAGCCTGCAGGAGGGAGTTGACATAGATTGTGTCCATGGTGTGAGGGAGTTCTACGTTTTTTTTATGCCCATTTCCTGCTTTTTAAAAGAGTACAAGTCCTGGAGGGTGAGCAGAGCAACACCAATGACTTTTTTTCTGCTGTCCTTACAGCTCGTGCTGTCGGTTATCCCTTTTGGTGGCTGCTCCGAACCGTGATTGATGTGCAGGGTGGATTCGATGACTGCATTGTGGAACTGTCTCTACAGCTCCTGTGGCAGACCACACTTCCTCAGTTGCCATGGAAAATACATCCTCTGCTGTGTTGATGTTTGTGCTCCGCTTCAGGTTTGAGGAAATATGTTGGATATTGTGATGGGGAGCACAGCTGAGGGGGGTCTCCTAACCCAGTAAGATTTGAGGTGCCCTTGGAAAAAAAAAAAAAACATTTTAAACCTGAGCAGCATTGAAAACAACCTTCTAAAACCTGAGGGCTCTCTCAAAATCTTTATTTCTCAGCCTCAGAAACTGAAAAAAAAAAAATCTGAAAGCTCAAATCTTTGGCTTTTATTCTCAATCATTGCCTCTGCCTCTGAAGCTGGATATAACTGAACAACAAGCACATTTGCAGTTCATCAGAATGTTTAATTCAAGTTATGAAAGATGTTAATGAGCATGACAAAAAACCCGAAGGTTAAAGCTCTTGGCTGGTGGATTGCTAACGTGGGAATGCAGTGAGCTGGGGGATGTGAGGGGGGGAAAGGATTTATAGAATGAAGGTGTTTAATGTCGAACTAGCCCATGAACACGATTTCTGCATTTCCCCCTGGACGCTCAAGGTGTTGCAGGGTATAGTGCAGGTGAAATTCATCAAACGGGCCAGAACCAGTTGTCTAATGGACCTTATGACCTCTGAGGACAGAGCAACAGTAGTCATTCAGCCCAGTGATGAAGGGAGTTCACACCAGGGATCTGTTGAACATCTAATTTAAGGTTGGAGCCAGTTGGTCGGCACAGGCTTTGCGACAGGAGGCGATAACACCGTCTGGGATGAGAGCTGTGCTGCTTGTCTGTCTCTGACAAATCCAGCTCCTCCCCTTTACATATCTTAATTGCACACTGAATAATAGCAGCTGCCAGAGGTGCGATGGCGGCCGCTGTCACCGGGCTGGAGTGGGTGAGGGGAGTGAATTTGTTCTCCTCACATTTGCAGCAGAAAACATTTAGGTTGTCAGCAAGAGCTTTGTTTGCTACAGAATGAGTGACATTGTTGTTCTGCCTTTGCACCAGCACTAAGGGTTCCTTGACGTCTCTGTAAGGGAAAGCTGGCATGACAGAACAGCCTGATGCTGTTGTGTTACACGTCACGCCTCTGATTCCAGAATGCAGGCATGCTATCGAAAAATCGCACAGTGGGACAGCAATGTGCTGCCTTGTTTAGTTCGCAGTAATCAAGCAAAGGCGCCTTAACTGTGGGGGCTTCTTCAGGGCAGTGTCGCAGGAGGCCTGTCTAACAGGGGCCACTGATGCAAGGACTTTGCTGAAAACCTGTTTTCAGCTTTTCAGACACTGATCGTCTTTGTCAGTAAGTTTCTGGCCTTGTGCAGGGCTCGAGCCCCACGTCTGTCAACATCCCTCTTGGCCTGACCACGTTGCCTTAGTCTGGCACTGAACCCCAGCTTAGATGCCTTGTGCCAGTCAGTTCATCGGGGTTGCCAGCAGCAGCTTCAAAAACATTCCAATTGGTGCACTCGAAAAAACCATATGCAGGCCTTGCTTTGCCTCCCTGGGTGATTTCTGCATTTTCTTGACCACAGGATTTGCAGATGTAAATTTCTTGCGATGGAATGGAATGAGTTGGACTAAGCAGTGATCCAAGGGCCCCAACACTGCTCAGAGAAACAGAGCGACATGCTACTTGAAGAACTGAGCAGCGAGGGTGGTGTGCTATAATCCCTGGTGGAACAATTAATGTTTGTAGCATGTGTCCCCAGATGTCTATTGTTTCATAGTATGCTAGTTTACGCTGTTGTATTAAATGTATTTGTTGGGCTCCGTCTTCTGTACAATATGGAGGCAGGCAGGAAATGTACATGAAGGCTAAACTATCAACGTAAAGAAGAATTAATGTGACACACAGATTTTTGAATCAAGACAAAACTAGAGCCTTGTCTGAAACAGCAGCTACATCTCTAACATGTGGTTTGTGTTCGACCTGTCTGTAGATCAAGAGCGCATACCGATCCCCACAGCACATCCAAACACCGGTAACCTGGTTTACCATCAGGAATTATATCAAACAGTGGGAAGTCTTCCAGTGGGAGCCACAAAAGTAGAGTGCTGAACACAAACTCACAAACGGAAGGATGCTTTTGCCTGCTACACGCCATATGGCACGGAATAATGAAGATGGAAGGGGATAATGGCTGCTGCAGCAACTTAATATCTGTCTTTGCAGATCATACGAAATGGCATCTATTGGCATATGACAATTTGACCATACTGCTTACTGCACACAGGCCGTTTATGGCCTGTGGAGGAATTTAAACACCAGGCAGAATGAAGGATCACCTGCAATGAATAAAATGGCTTCCTGCTTATGAACAATGAGTCCATATTTGAGCAGCAGTATTTACATACCTAGCCGCTCTAAATTCATGTTCTGGAGCCGGTGCAGTGATTTGGTGCGAAACTCTCCAAATCTCTCATTGTGCTTTCTTGGAGGGCTGTAAGAGGCTTGTCTGAGGTAAAATTGACTTTAGCATGGCACTTAGCACTTCCTTTTCATTTGTAGTCCAAAACATCTTAAATTCCCTGATGGTGAGTAGGGGATAAAGGTTTGTGTAATTTCCAGCTTATCCTACTTGACTTTCAAGAGGAATGGGTGTTAATGAGGCAGAGAGCCTCTTCTGTGGTATTATTGTTAGACCTTGTCAATGAACCAAGA
Organism: Pseudorhombus dupliciocellatus; assembly: GCA_016785235.1. Taxonomy (NCBI): domain Eukaryota; kingdom Metazoa; phylum Chordata; class Actinopteri; order Pleuronectiformes; family Paralichthyidae; genus Pseudorhombus; species Pseudorhombus dupliciocellatus. The sequence continues at coordinate 2,660,752 of JAFBJW010009053.1, read as the reverse complement.
AACAGATCGACATGAGCAGACTGTGTAGCAGGCTTAGCGTGGTGCAGCTTCAGTTCAGGACCTTTTTCCTTGAGCTTTCTTACAAGAGGATCACTTAGTTCTGTTATTTCACATTATCACAAATCTGACTAATGGTATAAGGCATGTTTCTATTTACATCCCAGCATAATAAAACATATGGACATGAATACACAGAAACTAAAAGACAAATTGCACATCACTTATCTAGAGATATGTTTAAATAAATGTCTTTGGATTGACAAATTAAATCTACATTAAGCAACATTTTCCACATTATCATTGAATCTAATGGCTCTCCAAAGGGCCATAAGCACTAACCATCTCAGAGGCTGAGCGGTCCAGTCTGCCGCTCTGTGCAGCTTCTTCCAATTAATTGTTTTGGTTCACCAGTTTGTCCGGTTGACTCCCTCCAGCTTTTGCTTACCACCATATAAATCTGTGGGCTGCTGCTCCCAGCTCAGGAGCTCCCACACACTGACTGCACGCTACCTGCCCAGTGTGACACAGCAGAGTAGCCGGCCTCTTTTGTCAAGTCTCGAGTGCTTCGTAACGACGGTTAAACCTCGAGGAGACCAAGAAAATAATAGACCAAATCAGTCCTGCAATGAAAGTGATTTTGGAACTATTTCTCACACGGCTGGGCAAAGAGCCCAAAGAATTGAAGTGTTTACTGAAAGAGTTAAAATAATGTTATTAACCTTAAATGCCTGTTAGCCTGTGACTTTGCTTTCAAGACTATATGTTCTTGAATTGCTGTCAAACGATCAAAAGCAAAGTGGAGTCAATTCTACAACTGATTTCAGTTAGAGGATCCTTTAAAAATAAAGGCTCACAGGTCATCATTCCTTTGACGACCTAAATTCTGAGATGAATTTTGAAAAGAAAATGCAATCAAGCTAGACACTATTTCATTTCCATACATTCAACACACAATACAGATGAAGACTGAGAAATCGAGGGCACTCTGAGTTCTGTGCGTAGTGAAAAGCTTTTATTCCAGTATGGCTGACACCCACACGTTTCAGCAGGGGTCCTCTTTGGGGCGTGACATGTAGGTGTCAGCTGAGAGCTCACAGAGCTTTGAATCCCTCTTTTGTTTTTGCACAAGGCTCGAACCCTCCGCTTAAACCGAAGCCTTGACTTGCTAAGAGGACATATTTCATACCAACATGTTTACAGGTTCGGTTTGATTAACATACAACACTGCAGTTGTTCATCTCTGAGCTGAAAATATATAATCTTGTCAGGCAGAGTCTTTGTCTACACACATGGAAGAAGCTCCAGGACACATCTGTGCTGTTTGTGGCCAAACTACATTTATTTGCGGTGTATTGGCAATTACGGATGTTGACAAAACAGGCACGCGCGCACACACACACCTGTCTGTAGTTGTGAGGACACTCATTGACATAATGCATTCTGTAAACATCACGACTCAATATTAAGCCTATGTCCTCAAAATGTCCTCCTTCTATAAAGTCAATGCTTAAAATGGTCTTCTCAAAGATATAAGTACAGGGACACACACACTGTCTCTCTTCAAGGTTTAAGGAGACCCGCATTCACAAATAAAAACACACTGTAAGATGTCTGACAACAGCAGCTGACGAACTGGAGAAGCACTATGGGACATGTTTTAATTTTGTTGTGGCACATTGACCCAAATGTAGTCTAGTTGTGACTGTGAGTGTGTCGGTCTGTGGTTGAGACGTTGACCGTGCCGTCTCATCAGTCTTGCACTGCCTCCTCTTATTGTTTGGCCGATGTGCATCGCAGTTATGTTTAGCTTGTTTCGTTTTATTATGGGATTTTTTTTTGACTGCCACTGTGGTGCTCTGTCTCTCGCTTACAGTACGCTTGTTTTCGCAGTGATCCACATCACTTAGCTTATCTTGTGTTACTCCAGGGAATAATAATGGGCCGTTTTGACAGCAGACAAATATCTTCTGGGAAAGAGGTCTCTTCGTATAATTTCAAGGGTGTAAGGATACAGGGTGTCAGATGCTAGAGATTGTAAAGCCCCTAAAGACAAATTTGCGATGTGCGATATTTAGACCAAGCCGACATGGAAAGATAAAAATAAAGGGAAACGTGATACCAGGGAACAAAGTCAACACTACACGTGGCTGTTAATGGTGAACTGATGTTTTTCAGATGTTTCACACGTTTGATTGTTTTAGCTGCAAAGGTGAAAATGGAGGATCAAAGATGATTAGGTTCCACTTGTTCAGTGAGGGGATGAGAGGGGCCCTCTGAACCTGAAGCAGATCATTTCCATTTCATAGGGTTTGAGAGAAAATGCAATTCCTACTGACTTGCTACTGACCATCACTATTGGCATGTCTTTGAACCTGGTGTTGCTCTAGTCGATGCGCTTACACTGAGCATGAGGGGTCAATGTCCCACAGGAGTAAAATATGAAGAATTCGATTTTCAGAAGCTGAGAGTTCAAATAGGTTTCACAGCTCAATGTCTTAAGTTTACATCAAAGAGGAGATGCATGTTCCACAAAATAAATTCATTTTAGATCTTTAAGACCACAATGAATTGAAGGAAATTGCTCCTCAATACTTGCAGATAAGGTTGACTAGCCGAGAAGAGTATAAGAAAATCAAGACCTCTTCTATTACGAGAGCAGTTTGAGCCAGCAACTGAGCCAGAGTAAAATCTAGGTTAGCCACGTGCAGGGTAAAAAAAACAAGTGCAGCCAACACAGCTGACCCCAAATTCCATCTAAAAAGCTTGGTCCATTCCTGGTCTGATCCAGTGGATAAACTCTAGGATGGTCCATAGTGAATGTTTCTGTCCTATATCAGTTATCACTTCAATGTTTTGTTCATTTACAGTAGCAATACACTAGAGTAATAATAATTATAAGTCCTATGAACATTTGAACACATTTTAAACAATTCAACCTAAGTTTATTATTACCTAAAAATAAAAAATGCGATGATGAAGTTTCATTTTCGCGTTGAAGTATGTTTTATATTACATCACTGTAAAAGCCAATGACCTGCTGGGCCGGCCTCCAGCATTTGCAGCTCTTATGTTTGACACATGGATGGATGCTGTTTCAGTCGGTGCAGTAAAAAGGTACTTAGAGACAGACACAGTCAAATGGAAAGCAATAACTGAAACCGTTATTTGCAGTTGCATTAACCACAGTTGTTGGGGATTTTTAGGTGGAGAACAGGTTTAGTACTCCATGTTACATTTCTGAGACCATTCCTCCCTCAAACTGTGTCACAGTGCTTTATTGGCTGTTAAAGAGACCGCTCTGCATCAACTCAAGATTCTCCAAAGACAATACCAAAACTGGTTCCATCCATCAACTTTATGGTTATATCCTTTTTCAGGTCTGACATTGCACAAGAGGTGGGGTCACCAACGACTCAAAGGCAAACAAACTGAGACGGACCATTTACGCCCACATTCACACTGATTTCGGACAGGTGTGAGGAGAACGTTGAACTCTAATTGTTTGGCTCTATAACACTTGTCATCCTGGATTATGAGCCATGAGTTTGTGTTTAGAGTTTTCTTTTGTTCTCAAGTACACTGTTAAAAAGCTACAATATGAGACTACATAGCATGAACAAATCTTTCCTTCGAAACAGAAAAGAAAAGCCTTCTACGGACACATTTGTCCTCCAAAATAATCATCTTAATTATCCAGAATCCTCCGGTCTTCTCTTCACGCTTATCTCGTCCAAAACACATATGAAAGTGGGCATCTTCGACTCCACTAACTTCTTAAGGCAAAACAGGATGTCTGTCTGGCTGAGTGCCCTGAGACCTGGAGGAAACCGCTGTCAGAAAATAAAAAATAAAGACGCGGCGCACTCGCTGATCCCACGCAGGTGTGTTCCTACATCTCAGCGGGAGGCGTACACCTGCCCTGAACAATTTTGCCCTTCTCTGAGCATCTGATCCTGGCATGGTGATCCTAACATCAGTCTCCTTCTTAGATTTGCAGGGGTTGTTACCCTCATCTTAGGCTTTCATGGAGGATTTGTTTTCACTGGATTTCTCATATCTGAGTGCCTTCTCTTCAGGATGATGTAGATGAGCTGGCAACCTTTGCTTCATATTTGTGTTCAGCCGAGAAGTATTCAATCCAATGTAATCGCATTGCCGCTGATTTTGTTCTATCATTAACGTTAGTATGTAAAGCCGCCGCATGCCTGGATCTGTAGATTTCCATCGTGCTGCAGTTAATTAGAGGCCGAGATGAACCTTCTATTTTGATTGCCTAAGAGAATGAAAAGACATAAGATGTAACAGTTTGATGTTGATCATTTAATTACTTGCTGAAAATGTTGTTGCTGTTTAAATATTCTTCTGTGCAGGTGTAGTTCTGTCTCTTGGTAATTTCAAAGACTCTCTCTCTCCTCTCTGATCTCACACAAACATTGTCACTTCAACGATGCCCACAAGCTTTTTCCCTGTTTGTTTGCTTTTTGACTTTTAAATGTTTGCTTTGAATTTGTCAGTTGAACACAAACATACCAGTGGAAGCAATCGTCATCTCTTAAATCTTATACATATTAACTTTGTCACTCTGTGGCTTCCTTGTTGTTTAATGCTCACGATTTCCGAGGCTGTCGCAAGATAATTAAAAGCTCTTTGGGATGCGTTTGCCACTGAACAACAACATATGTAAAAGAAGGGTGGTGGTAATGAGCCCCCTGCGGAAATTAATGCTTCATTCGAACATAGGGGGTGCATAAGAGAAGTTATGGAGTGTGTGTGTCTGACTTGCTTAAAGGAGTTCCCCAGGTACCCAGAGATTCCTGGGTCCTGTCATGTCACATGTCGTTACAATGCCCACATTTTTCTTATAGCTGCTAGTCTGCCCCACCCCCTTAAAAAAAGCCAGGTAAAGCAAGAGTAGAGGCCAAACATTTCCAGAAGCGGTTGATCAATCACAACAGGCTAACTAGTACCCAGCAGGGGGGCACTGCAGTTGCATATTTAGAGGCTGAGACAAAATAAGGTAAACTAAAATGCGAATTATTCACTGTAGCTAAAACTGGGCTGCATTATGAAATCCCAAGAAGCAACGTACTGTATAGTAATAAAACAGAGACACCATAAACAAATCTCCTGTGTCCACACTGCAGAGGCATCAATCAAAACAAAAAGCTTGACTATTCCGTATACTGAGGAGGAGAAATGTGAGGCTTACAGCCGCACTGATGACTCACGACAGTGGTCACAAGCTCGGACTGTCCGACAGGAACACGGAGATAGTGTTCATTTTATGAGGGAATGACCAACTAAGTGTATTAGTTAGAAAGTGATGATGCAGCTTTGTGTTTCTAAATAATAAAAAACAATACTTTCAAGTCAAAGTCATTTATCATTGCCTCCAATAATGCCTGCTACTGTGCACAAATCATTATTGTAAATCGCCAACAGTCCAACAAACATTATGCTGCCCAATAAAGGTACTTGACAATAACTTTAAAAAGGACACCGTGTGCTGCTTAGTAAGCCATTAACTTTGCACACCTCCATATCAGGTTGCTCTGTATCAAACCACACAGCATCAAGAGAGAAGAGACGCAGAGATACGAGGCAACAAGAGACTAATGGTGAGCCGGGACATGTTTTTGAGATTAGACGCTGACAGGGTGAGAGGTCTGTGGAAATGTGAACAGTCATAGAGAGGAAGAGGAGAAAGGGCTTGTCCACAATTTCTTTCCGGAATGCTTTCATAAGAGAAAGAATCAGGGAAGAGAGAAAGAATATATAGAAAGCGGAATGTGCAGGGGGGTTCTTCTCTTTATAGACAACAATTGTTTATACAATTTCACTAAAATTGTAAGGACAAAAATAGGAAGTAGTGTGCTATTGTAATCGAGAGGTTGTCTGGGACCTTTTTTTTAATATCTCAAGGTTAAAACAAGGTGGTGATACGATGAGTAGAACTGGGCTGTGAGGCCACATTTCACAGATAGTACCCCTGAATATCATAAATCATGCATGGTACTCTGGTATCTCACCAGTGGATTTGCAATTGCTTGTTTTACAGTGACATCGATGCACCTCAGCTTCATTTATAGACCTGATTTGACAATATATATAAAAAAAATATCTCATAGTGTCAAATAGACAAAAATGTCACCTTTAGCTCTCATTTACTTGAGTTTTAATTTGGACATTGCATTTTTTCTGATGCACCACACAGTGGACTGACACCCCACATGTCTGACAGAGGCAGCCAACAGAATTAAACAGCTCTGGTGGAAGTGAAAATGGAAGCTGCCTTGCTGTTACTCAGACAAGAATCCAAGCTGTGGTGCTAATATGACTTTAATTCAAGAAGAGTTGTCTTCTAATTAATCAATAAAAAGAGAATGATTGTCATCTTCCCAAACAAGTTCATCCGTTCATTACAATAAATAGTATTTATATCTTTAATAAAAAAATATGTAACATATACATATAACATACTCGTATCAGAAATCTTTCACTAGCATCCACTGTTCATTTGTTGTTTAAATATTTGTTTTTCATTTTCAGCTGTAGATATACACATTTACATATGCACAGATAAGAGACGTAAATGTACATTTATATTGATCTTTAAAAAAAAAATAAAATGTGTGGTTCGTTTTTAACAATCCAAGTAATTTCAGTGCTCTTCTGTTCAGATAAACAAGTCTGAGTAGGAACATTAATCATTAGCCAAATCTAAGTTGACATTATGAAAACAAAGCAGCCCTGAAGCCAGTTTTAGCAATAAAGACAAATCGCAGTATCATTTCTCTTACTTTTCATGAGGCTTCTTTAAGAGTGTTTCCCACTGATAAAGCTGTGACTTAAATCTCATGATTGATGTGAGAAGTCGAGCTTGAAGGTTTTAGCAAGTTACAGTGCCCCTGAGTCAAAATCAAATAGGGGTTTAAAGTCTCCCCCCCCCATCTTCATTTATCACCACTTTGCAGCCATCTCTGTTTTACAGTGCATCACTGCAAGGTCAACAGCTCAGCATGGGTTGGGATGTGTTAAGATTTCAAATGTTTCAGGGAGACATTTGAGCATCAAAAGAGGCATTTTTGGCTGCTAATTAAAAATGGTTTGTATGAGCGAAGACGATGTGTCACAGTTTCTGGCAGGAATTGTCTTCAGTCCAGTCACAAGACAGTCGCCCTGCATGGTGCTTATATTGTGTGACACAGCCCTCGTATTGATTGGCTGATTTCATTACTTGTGAGGAAAGTCACCATAATTTAATTGTATTCCACCAAAAGGTGAAAGGTGGCTTATATCTTTCTAATGGTTCACAGATACACGGGAAATAGTTCCTTCATAAAGTGATAAAGGGCCCAATGTAATCCTGCTTCGCTGCCATTTTCTTTCATTGGAAACGAATCACAAAAACCTTTTTCTTCTTTTTCCTTCTGCTGTCTTATACAATATTGTTGTTGTCCTGTTGATTGTCAAAGCAAATGCTGGGCCACCATTCCAAAATATAAACCCTTCTATTTTCTCTCTTTCTCCGCAGGTAAGCAGTAGGATGGTGTCTGGGGAGGCAGGAGGGCACAGCTACTTGATGGCATGCTGGCAGCCTATCCTGATCCTGATGCTGGGCACCGTTCTCTCTGGCTCCACCACCGGTTGCCCCTCCCGATGCGACTGCAACGGTCAGGAGCGTTCAGTTGTGTGCCATCGACGGAGACTGGCAACGCTACCTGAGGGCATCCCCACTGAAACGAAGCAGCTCGACCTCAGCAAGAACCGTCTGAAGACTCTGGGACCCGAAGAGTTCATTAATTACCCTCAGCTGGAAGAGCTGCAACTAAATGAAAACACAATCTCGTCCATTGAGCCTGGAGCTTTCAGCAACCTTATGAACCTTCGAACTCTAGGTCTGCGCAGCAACCAGCTGAAGCTCATTCAGCTGGGCGTGTTCACTGGCCTGACCAACCTCACCCAGCTGGATATAAGCGACAACAAAATTGTCATTCTGCTGGACTACATGTTCCAGGAGCTGTACAACCTGAGGGCTCTGGAAGTTGGCGACAATGACCTCGTGTTTATCTCACCCCGATCATTTCATGGCCTAAGCAACCTGGAGAGCCTCAACATTGAGGGATGTAATCTGGCCTCAGTGCCCACTGATGCCCTGAGCCATCTGCATAACCTGTTGTCGCTTCGATTACGTTATCTGAACGTCACTGTCATGAGGGATTACTCCTTTAAGAGGCTGTATCGGCTCAGAGTGTTGGAGATTTCTCATATGCCCGCCCTGGATTCCATGACCCCAAAATGCTTGTTTGGACTCAACCTTACATCACTGTCAATCACAAACTGCAATCTGACTGCCATCCCCTACCAAGCCATCAGTCACCTAAGATATCTTCGGTTTCTGAATTTGTCTTTCAATCCCATTCAAACTGTGGAAGGGAATCAACTGTTAAATCTACAGAAGCTGCAGGCATTTCATTTGGCTGGTGGAAGATTAACTGCCATTGAGCCCTATTCTTTCCGAGGACTCAACCACCTCCGTGTTCTCAATGTATCCTGCAATAGCTTGAGCACCCTGGAGGAGTCTGTCTTTCATTCAGTGGGAAACCTGGAGACCCTGGCTTTATATGACAACCCATTGGCCTGTGACTGCCGCTTGCTGTGGGTCTTCCGTCGTCGGTGGAGGCTCAACTTTAACAGACAGCAACCCACGTGTGCTTCACCTGTCGTGGTGCAAGGAAAAGAGTTCAAGGACTTTCCAGACATCCTCCCCTCTGACTATTTCATCTGCCAGAAATCGAAGATCGTGGATTATAAAGTTCAAGAAAGCCACGTGGATGAGGGCACCACGGTTCATTTCGCATGCCAAGCTGAGGGCGACCCAGTCCCTGTGATAATGTGGCTCTCCCCCAAGAAGGAATACATCACCACAAAAACCGCTGGGTCGAGACTTTCGGTGTCCAGCGAGGGCACATTGGAGGTTCGTTACGCCCAGATCCAGGACAATGGCACCTACTTGTGCATCGCAAGCAACGCAGCGGGCAATGACACCAAAGCCGCTCACCTTTTTGTGCACAGCTACTCCCCCAATTGGCCCCACCAGCCAAACAAGACATTTGCCTTTATTTCCAACCAGCCCAGCGACGAAGGTGCTAATGTGACCAGGGCCACAGTCACATTTCCATTTGATGTAAAGACATTGATCATTGCCACCACCATGGGATTTATCTCTTTCCTCGGAGTTGTGCTCTTCTGTCTTGTAATACTATTTCTCTGGAGCAGAGGGAAAGACAGCAACAAGTCGAGTATAGAGGTCGAATATGTGCCACGAAAAGAGGAAACGGAGGAGGCCAGTCCAACTGAGGCACCCATACAATTCAACATGAAAATCATGTGAACCTGAAAAGGTCATGTCAGCTTATAAACTGCAGTCAGGGTGCATACTATCCTCGCTTCAAACATGTACTCAGTCCATGAGCGATAGAAATTGCACAGCAGCAAATGCATCTTGACAATATACCATAGATTTTTTTTTTTTTTACTTCAGGGACTGACTCTTCAAAACAAATGTTGAATTGCAAATACTACCATTTCTGTAAATTTGTATTGGCAATACTCAGATCAGTATGTTAACATGCACTCAGCAGCCCCATGACTGTGTGTAAGCAAATTAAAAAGGTAATGGTTTGAATGAAGCACATGGATCAGAGAGATTGTTCTCTAGATGTCATCTCTCTATCAGCACAAAATTAGAGAAGGATTGTGTCGTCTGGATTGTGTTGCATTTTGCTGTGGTTTGTTTTGATGGATGTACAAAGCACAATTACACACTATTAGAACTAAAACATCTGTTCATTCAAATCTTAAATTGAATGCAGATTTTCAGTTTTCCTTGTAAGTAAGTATGGGGTTAATTTGTTTAAACAAATACAAAGAATGGAAAGTAAGATTTTAAGAGATTAAAGAAGCACTTTAAGGAAATGTCTGAGTTACAACCTCGTCCATATTTTGAGGGATCAAAAGAGACTAAAAAGAAATATATTTTCAGAAAAAGGACCTATAAAGAAACTGTGATGTGTTTGTGGAATCGTAATTTTACCATAAAATATTTCTAGAAAAGATTCACAAAACAACATCACTGGTTTATTATGTATTTACCAGTTCTGATGTATTCTCTGCCCATGTTGGTGTCTCTAAAGCATTACCTGTCACAAACCAATCACAGTTTTACGGTGTCTATCAGTTATAATAATTGGGTAGGAGTCCAATTAGAAGTGTGCATGTTAACACACTGACTAAGATAAATATTCCAGTCCTACATTTGTGCTCCCTTCTGCCATCAAAAGGGAAGTTTGTCATTAAATGTATTGACTTGTTCAGCTATACATATTTTTTCTGTACTTTATCCTTTCCTTGTACATTATGCTATGGCACAATAGTAATGCTTTTAATGGCTGAGGGGTGTGAACATGTTACAATCTAAAGAGCAGATTCAATTATTAGTTTGATGTATATAAACCGAAAGAGCACACAACTGTTTTTAAGAGTGTATAAAGAGGTATCATCATATTAGCAATTCATCATCCAGTGAAACGAAAGTTAATTTATTTACCCATTTGGCAGCTCAATAAGCATGAGCACTCTGCCGAGGTCCTGAGGTTATACTGTCACCAGAGCATCTCCAAAATTGTGAGGATATTAATTTGTTGCCTTAAGACGCCCATTTTCCAGCTTTCAGCTGAGCAATACCCAATATTTATGTGTAAAATTGTGTTTAATGCCTCATAAGAATTTTATGTTGTCTAATTAATTTCACAGTCAAGGTCTGCTCTGAAGATAATATGTTCATTAACTCTTACAATTCTGTTTTAAAAAGGGATGGGCAGATGGATATTCTATTAAAATAAATAACATTTTATACAAAGGGGTGCTTATTTTATGCTAATCTACTATAAAGTGAATGTGAGGACACGTTTTCCATCTGTGCTGCGAGCAATGTTCACAGATCTTACTCCTTTACTCAACAGGCACACGGGGAATCTTCTGAAAACACTTCCTCTCACTGCAGTGTCAGTGTTGGTGTTTGCCAATGTGGCTCTGAAATCCTGCCGTGTATTCAGGCCCGGCCGAGTCGAAAGTGAACCTGTAGGTCACAAGGTCCACAAAGTTTTACAGAGGACAAACTGTGACCACGAGTAAACACTGAGTGCTTGTGCAGTCATGGGTGCTGCTACATTCTTGGTTGCAGTGGAATTCAATAACAAAACAAAAGAATATAATTCCAGAGTCAGACTGACACTGGGGATGAGAGCCTGAAGGATTAGATGCCTGGTCATGAATTAGGCCAGTCTCATCAAAAAAACACGAGGACTTCAAAATAACTTGCTTGCTTGTGAACAGGTCTGTAAATATCTTATCGTTTTTTTAAAACATGAAATAAATATGACATCCTGTGACACTGCATACAGTTTGTGATGTTAGAGTAAGTCTTCAGTGACTACATCCATGGATGTCTCCCATTTCTTTGCAAAGTGATGAAACACATGCAGCAGAATGAACGCGTACAGGTTTGACCTGAGGAGCTGTAAGCCAGAACTCAAATGATGAATCAGTTGGAATGGAAATTAAACAGACATTACTCTGCCATCTTCCTGGTGTAAAGTTTGATATTTGACAGAGCCCGTGAATGAATAGAACACACAGCAAGAGAGTGGAGGTGTTGATCACATAATTCCTTCCACCCCATAGCCCAGAAAGATATGTCCAGTTGGTGAGAACATTTGTGCCACAGTCAGATACATGGACCTCTTTCTTTGTAACTGTGAGAAAAAACTTGCCAAACTCGTGTGGCTGAAAGAAGTCTAAGGACAAGATAGGGGAACTTAGAGAGCGTTCCTTCAGTGAGGTCAACTCCTTTTCTCCTCGTGTCAAACAAAACAAAACAAAAAATGCATTTCAGTGTACTCATGTTTACTCTGATCTGCTCTCAAACTGCTTGGGCTCTGTCTCGGGTCGCGCACCACTCCTCTATAAAATGTCCCTGAAATCAGTTAAGTCGTTTTTGAGTAATCCTGCAAACAGACGAGAACGGAGAACAAACGGGAATGAAAACATGACCTCCTCAGCAGAAGCAACAAAGAAGTAGCATTTCCAGATAGAAAGCAGGGATCCTTATATAAAACAGATTTGTTGTGTCACTGGAGGAACTTTTTCACTCTTTCCTACATTAGGGAAGTTTCCCTGCATGACAGTTATGCACCGGTTTAAAAATAGTATGTTTATCAGGCAACCTATTTTCTTTATTTCTGATGGGCTGACACCAACACGCAATCGTGTCGGTGTCAGCGCCGCGGGACTAGACACACGAGTGGCTCTGCAGTAGCTGACTTGTTACTGTGTTTAAGAGGATAACATGTTTATATCTCAATTTCAAGCAGGAGAAACTTGCAGACCACACGTTACAGAATTACAGCCTCGCTATGACTCATAAAGGCAGGAGCAGCGAGCAGTGATGCACTGCTGAGCCAAGTAATCACTTAAACTTAAAAATCAATTCTAGAACGAAACCTGTGTGGGAAAGCTGACTACAGCAGCTGATATGGATGGATGAGGTGTTCATCCCTTATCGACAAAAGACGACTAATTGACGGTGGAATAATGCACAAACTGGAACTAAGCCACAGCGTGTTGAGGACAAAAAACATGTCTGTGTTTTGCTACCCGTTTGTTCAAGCTTACGAAAGTGCTGCCCTCGCTTTATGATTGAAGTTGTAAATTAATTTGGAACAAGCTGATGTACAGTTTCATGGCGGAGGCATCAATTTGGCTGGAGATGTGCTCCGGCCATGAAGAAGGGCATCGCTTGAAAAAAATAAAAAATGTTGGATATTTTTCATCATAATACAGAGGAGAGCAGATTAAGATGGATTACATGGCCAATAAATAACCTCAGGGGAGGAAACTAAAGGCAGTTTACAAGTAAACAATGAAGCGGGCAGTATTTTGTCTCTGACAGATAAAACCGGAGCTGCTTAAACAAAACTCTATTAAAAGTAAGTTGGTTATATGGGACCATAAAAACATCTGGAACTGGCCAAGAATTTCTCTGATTTATCTGATGAACAGTTCTGATCCATTAGATCATACCATTTATTTGTCTCACGTCCAGGGGCAATCTTTCAGAGCCTGGCCGATACGGATTTCTCGGGGACAATGATATCATGGAGCAAACTTCTAAATCATGTCCAACTTCTGTTGTATTTGGTTGCTGTTTTCTTTATATCATCTTAACAGCTTTTTTTTTTTTTTCAGAAGAAAAAGCTATATGGTAGAAGATACATCCGTTCTGGAGATTAATTCCTCACACTGCATCACTACTTACCTATAGGATCAAACTTAGTCAGAAAGTGATGTAGAATTACCTCAAAACTAAATATACCGATATCAAAGATGAACATCTGCTCATCTCCTGTAAACTACTAGTCATTTCCAATGCCATCATTCAGCTTTAGAGGCACATTTCCTGAAAGCACTTACAGTATTAAACACACAAACTCTGAAGTGTTGACTTTTAAAAACCATCTACGTCATTAAGATCACAAGCTTAGGAGGCAATTATTTGTGTATGCAAAGTATTAACAAAAGATTAGTTCCTTGTTCAACTGTCAAGTTGAATTTTAACATTTTTTCACGAACATATTAAAACAAATACAAGCAAGGGTCCTGCAGAGCATTGTGGATGCTTCAATTTTTAATCCACAGCAACAGTTTGGCTTCGTCCTCCTTCACATTCAGCCAGTTGCCAGAGAGACCGGTTTGTTTACGTTGTCAGGGGACGACGCTGCTCTCTTTGCTTGGTAATGAAGAGTGCTGTGATGCCCACGTAGTTGCCATTACTCACAGAAGGGCTGTCAAAACATTTCATCCTCTCAACTTCAAACACATTTTGTATTCCTGGCACTGTGATAAAGTGTAAAGAGGTGTCTCCCAATGGAATTCAAAACAGAATGGCTCCTAGAGCCGTCACCGAGGTCCAACATTCAATCAGGCTGCACTGAATCCCACACTCATGGACATGAGTTCCCTGGGTGTGTTTGATTGTTTTCCCTCAAGATCCGTGAAATATTTCCTCACAAACAAACAAATCAACAAACAACCCGTGGACATGGGTGGGAACAACGTCCTTGGTGAGGGGAATCTTGAAGGGAGAAGTTTGTAGCTATCCAATTAGCAAAATCATTAGATACCTGCACATTTACAAGGTTGGTTTTCACCCATGAGTTTCACACTCTTAGAGAGAGAGCTTAGACACATTGCCTCTGTGGTAATTCAGCTCAGTCTTGTAAGCTGTTAAAGCTTTATCCTTGCCATCACCTAACCTTGGTGGTGAGGAGGGTTGGATTTGCCAGGACGCAATATTTACATAATATTACAAATACATAATTATTTAAAATCATTTTTAAAAGATCTGTTTGACAGAAGCCATATTTCCATTTCATAAATGTCCGGAACACTCAGAAATGAGAACAGTATGCCATCTTTACTTTGCTATCATTACCATGTGTTGCGCTCTGTGGTGGAAGCTTGTGACAGAGGTAGGTTGCGCAACCGAGTAAGACCATGGCAGGTGATAAAAACTTGCACACAGCAAGTGAGCAAGTTCCATATTTATGTGTTTTGAAAAGAGCGCTGATTATACAATCCTACTAAACAAGAAGCTTTTCTGCACAGGAGGCTACAATGGCCTTGAGCATTTTTCCTAGAGGACACAGCAGAGTGGCACTTCACTCAACGGTTCTTCCATTAGAAGACACCTATTTTCTGACGTTAATGTAAATCAGGGCATCACATATTCAACTGTGTGACCTCATTGTGCAGCAGCTACTTATGGCTCATCTCCATCCTCATGGAAACAACATCAGCCGCACTGCTGACATGTTTCTGCTCCAGATATGATGCAGAGTGCATTCGATGAATAAACGTGATAGATGATAAAGCTTTAATGGTCAAATCTACACTACAGGGGTAACGTGGATCAATACATTGATCAACATGCAAGAGCCTCATCCAACGAAGTGAGTGAGTTGAGCAAAGATTAGTTGGATTTCTATGATGCCAGAATAAGTTGGATTTAATTAATTAACCAGAATAAGGTCTTAGTGAAAAATATCAACAGAGTTGAGAAACAAATTAAGCTGGGTAGATTTTCTGAAGAAGATGCTGGTGTTTCCTAAGTGAGTCTGATGACAAGGTTTATAATACTTTCATAACTCGCAGCACTTTACTGACTCATCTACCCAGAGTCGGATGCTGCCTTTAAACTTATACACCATTAACAGGAGTACAGGTGCATATGGATCACAGAAGCCAAACATCTATTTGAGCAAATATAAGTGGGTGAAACCTGGTCCTGGTCAGACTATACATTTTCTAGAAGAATGAGTATTTTCATCTATATTTTTTTAGGTTCACGTTTCACCACAGCTTCATGTTTGCTTAAAAGCTAAGAATTCCCCAAGCACAAATCCACTGGATATAAGAACCCAGGGAATAAAAAATGAGATCAGAGAGAAACAGTGTGTGTATGTGTGTGTGTGTGTGTGCGTGTGTGCGTGTGTGCGCATGTGACTTTGAAGAGGTGAGGATGCTTGAATTAATATGATATGGGGATTGCCGTCTGCAGTTGCTTTCCTTTCACATTGTGGCGTAGATTTGTTGAGGCTCCAGTGACTGACAGGATTATAGATACAGTTTACATCTACAGACCGAAAACATTACCAATAAAGCTCTTGAACTTACAAGTATGTTTATGATTTCAAACACTGACTTATCAAACCATTATCCATAAATGGATGCAATTGATCAGTCTTTAAGCAATCTGTTAAATGATCATATGGGAGACATTCACCCGCAAATAACGCGTCAGAAAACACAACAAATTCATGCGAGAAGGAAAAGATGAATAACTTTTCAGAGAAAGCCACGAGCCCTGACAGGGTGAAAGAGGACTGCCGAGTCATAGTGCTACACTGGAGGTTTGAGTTGGGAAAGCATGTCAGACAAGAAATCCACGTCATCAGGGGAGAAGATATCTGGTTTAGGAAGCCAATCTTTTTTTTTTTTTTTTTATTTTACCATAGCCACACAGTTTAATGCTTTTCAAGGACAAACCAAAAGAGATCGTGGACTAATTAACATTCAGTCAATGTAGAGGGTGGCCTTCTAACTGTGACATTTCTGTAGGGCACTGATATTTCACAGTTTTTCAGATTCCCAAACACAGTTTTAAATCATTAAGTGTATGCTCAATGAGACTGAACTGATGGTGGGTCATTTTCTACTCTACACAGTGTTTACACCGCAATTCACTTTCACTTCATTAAATAGTGAAAGCAATTAAACATCAGAGATGCACAATGGCGAGACCTGCTTAACGTAATTTATCTTAGAAACATCTGGGACTAGGAATACCAGGAATTATAGGAATTATAAGGACCTTTTGGATCACAGTGATCACAATGACAAACTGTGTTGGACTAATTACGTGTTGAGCTTGTTATCCACTGTTCACACGTGTCCATATTAACCGTTATAAGTAAAATGCAACGCAACCATCCACCACGAGGCGGCGCTGTAATCCGAACAGAGACGACAAATGAGTCATGAAAGCAAATATTGGACCCATTTTTCATAGCATCTTTAAAATAAATATGACAATAAAATTAAATGTTTTCACGTCATTGCAGTAAGTGTCACGATCCGAGATTTAAAACCATTGATTTAACTTAAGTTTATATCTTGTTATTAAGCAAATGTTTTATGATTCGTAGAGATAATTACAGTGTGATCACGTACATGATCAGGTATTAGGTTAGCAAATGAAAAAGGCAACAATAAAGTTTAAATTTATACGTCATCTGGTGTTGTTCCTATGCGGCAATGGGCTGCAACGAAAGGAACAACAAACACGTTTTCTGATGCAACCATTTGTTCTCAAGCATCTTTAATAACAACACTTGACAGAAGCAATGTATAAGCGGAGAAGAGGGCTGCTGGTGTAAGAGAGAAGGAACAGGAAAAATAATATGATTAAAGTTTCCAACCAGCAATCATATAATCAGAGCACACGGCTGCTAAATGTTCAAAGAGAATGTAAGAGGTGCGCGGCTTCAATTTATTTTTATCCCAGTAATCAGTGTCGAGTGTTGCTCTTCCACTCAACACCAATCCAGAGTATTGTCTTTGTTTTTTCCATTCCTTCCTGCCCGCTGAATATTTTCAGTGGGTGTTGCAGTGAGACAAGCAGGCTGAGACTGACAGCTTCTCTCCATGTGACCATACTCCCAGGATGACATCGATGGAATTCATTAATCATTAGCAGCCTGCAGGCATCTGACCCACACCCAACGCGCCTGCTGCGAAGCCTGTTAAACCGAGTCAGTCAGCTAGCACCTTCACACATGGATACCAAGATTATTGGGTTGTAAATATAGATCTGCCAAAAAAGTATAAAATTGTGTTATTGGGTTTTCAGGTTGAGCACCTGTGCTGTTCCCTTGTGTCCTCCTTCACTTCCCCTTCGGCACATGGTAATATATGTAGCACAATTGTTAATGTGAGTGGCTAATTTCAGAGCAGCAGAGTAGAGAGCAGCGGGTACAAGATGGAGCAAAGGACCTTGAATGGAACTCACTTGCCCGCAAGCAGGCCTCATAATTGAGAATGATAAGAAATGATAAAGGCTGAACGTGTAATACCTCTTTTACACATGTGAGTAATGGGCGTACTTAAATTCTTCACAAAATGGTGACGAAATCCATTTGTATTGCCAGGAGAGGAGTGTAGCTGGTTCATTCCACCCCAGTGAGTCTGGTCTCTCACCACCACTGTCTTTCATGCATAGACTCTTTATAAAGATGGACATAGCGTCCGTGACGTCACCCGCTGGTTTCTGAAGAGCTGATGTGAGGCTGAAATGGGCATTCAACAAGCACATTATTGCTGTGGCGCATCACCAATAGAGGAAAAAGAGGCGGGAGCTGAGTGACAACAGACAACTACGCAGCACCCACGGAGCATCCACGGAGAGTCCCCAGGTGTCACTCAAGAGACCATGCACTAATTTATACAGAATTTCAAACATCAATAAAAATTCACCTCCCTCAGCATTGACCCGAAGCAAGAACAGAGGCCGGAAGGCCAAAGCTGTAAACAGGTTTAATTCTCCTCTGAAATTGGGCATTTTAACATGGGAGTCAATGGGGACTGCCGAGTTCTTGGAGTTCAACCTGAACCGCAGCTTTAACACTTCCACATTGGCCTCATCAATTAGCCCAGGATGTTGCCCCTCGGTTTTATCTTGCACGATAGCTTGGAAGTGGACAACAAAAAGTGCACAGACTTTCATTGCTGTACAATGGTCAACGTGCATTGTAATTCAAAAAGACAACACATTGTGTCACTTATAAACCAACAACACAAAAGCATTTGATCCATTAGTGCAGACCCCGACTTCTTTGTCCTCACTTCATTTGACTTTCTGCTGCATCTTGTCCAAAAGAAACAATTAGTGACAACAATAAGGTCTGTGTACGCTTCTCCTCTGCTCTTTGCTGCCATGCTGCACAAGTTTGACTCTCACGCTCACAAAGGCTTTCAGGGCAACTCCCCCGGGGGTGCTGGGTGGAAGACAATGGAGGTGTTTGAAACAGCTACAAAAATGCAGTGCTAGCCTTAGGTTCAATGGTAAGAAGATTAAAACAATAAAAAGATCAATTGTCGTAGCGTGCAATTTTTGTGTAATGACTATAATAGTACTAGAAAGGAATGGCAGGGCTGTTGATCAATACTGGGGACTTAAAATCTGCTACACAGGGAATCTCCATTGCTGAAAAAAATCCCTTCAGCTTCTTCTTTTCATGGACAGTAAATCATGGAAAATACTATCTTGAATAAATATCGTTACATTAGTAGGTACATATTTCATACTGTAAATATTTAAAAAGGTCACAGATGAGCTCCAGCTCATCTCTGATGCTTTTGACCTTAGGTAAATCTATTTGGACTATAGGAGGAAAGTGTAGCAGTTTAAGGAAACTCCCATAAAGACCAGATAATAAATTTACTCCTGGAAGGACCTAGGCTTAAAAGGTTTATGTTGTGAAGTACCGCTGATGTGATTTAGCTTTCGGGCTTGGCACACACATACCTGAGTTCCATTACTTTCTTCTGTATTACACCAGACCCTGATCTGTCTCTAACCCTAACCATGAGCTGCGCATGACTGAACACAACCATACAGCGCATTCATAATGCTGCAGTACCCACAGGTGGATATTGTGTGTCAGGAGCAGATATTATACTCAAGGGTACATTCACTCTCAACTTCTTTGAAACTTCTCTATTGCATAAATAGAAAACAATATCTGCAGTTAACACATTCGTAGTGCATATAAAGACATAATGCATGCTTCTTTTGCACAGTAACCTGATTTGAGACACCTGAATTACGAAAGCAAAGAGAACCGATATACTACATTATGTAATTCCCCCTCAATTTCTCTTCAATGTAATTAATTGTTTTTCATGCAAAGCTTGGCACGTGGAGTTCCCACTTCAAGCAGTTCTCCCTTTTATGAATAATTTCAGATTATAAACATCTTGGTCCAGTTTTGTTTTTTTTCCATTAAAACACCATATTAGCCAGTCAGTGTCTGTGGTTGAGGTGAAGTGCTATGTTTTTTAACAGCTCTCCACCAACACAATCACATATTCAGGCTCACATAACATGGGAGATGATATGACGCTCTACAAGGCAATGTGCTGCTTCTTCTGGTCATTTTACATAACCACCAAGTGGATCAAGGTTTGTTGGAATAAAACCCCTCAGCTGAAGAGTTGGAGATGGATCTGCCCCAACATTGATCCTCCTCGAAATGAAACAACATCGAAGACAGCCAAGTATACTGAATTAAAAAACCCTGCCTCTAAATGGGGCAAGGCTGCATTGGAAAAGTTATTTGCGGCCACTGACTATAAGTCCCCGGGTGTTTTATCGAGGGCTTTGGCATGAGGCGGCCGGGTAATTAACCAAATTCATTGAATTAATGGTCTATCCCTATGCCTCCAGATTTCTAGATGGTGCCAGGCTGCTTTAGAAACTGTGACTGCCAGCGAGAAAAGCGCTGAGAGCAAAGACTTAACATGTCAAATATGCACTTGTTTTAAATTTTTACTCGTAGACAATGTGGATTGATTCAGCCCTATAGCCATTACAACTTCTACAAGACCGTGCACTATACAAACTACCATCTGATTTACGTCTTCTGAGCAACAACTTTCATATTTCACGGAAACACAGGCCTGTATGTGTTAACCTAGCTGGTACAGCTGCTACCCTACAAACATTTGTCAAGACAAACAAATATGAATGTGATCTTGCTGTTTTGTGAAGCTAAAACATTTCTAAATATTTTTTTTTGAGCAATGCTGGCTTTCCATGACCCATTTTTCTCAAAGCATTCCTATGTGCTGATGTGACTCAGAATTTTTTCACCCTATAGAATATTTACAGTCACGCCAGCACTTGCAGGAAATATAAGTTAATTTATTCACTCGTTTTCAAAACCAAGACTAGGTTATGTTGTTGATCATAATTCCAACAAGCATGTTTCAATATTAAGACTAACATGAGATTCTACCCATCTAAACAATTAAAACAACTGCTAATCTGATCTGATCAGATTAGACGTAGAATTCACTTCATGACTTCATTTCATCCCTTATGAAAACAGTGAACATACCACAGATGTAATGAACTTTATCTGAAGCGTGTGTGAACTCTGATCAGAATCAGCTTTAAGGACACAATCTCTGATAATTTTGATCTCTGAACATTTACTGCCTTCACCAAATGTGCAGAGGCAGTTGTGAATCACTCCAGTTGTCTAGACAGACACGTGTGTGGTGTCTAATTCTACATACCATTCTACATCTTTGTCATTCTTGGTCGATGTAGAAAAACTGAGTTTCAGCCTTCTGCCTCCTCGGATTCCTTTGACAGAGAACGGGACAATAAACACAAACAACACACTGTCAGTGAGAAGCTCTGTTAGCAAAGACAACTTGCTGATGATGGAGAGCGGCTCGTGGAGACAATGCTGCATAGACGCACATCTCTGAATGCACAAGTCCTGAAAGCCTGAAGCACAGGGGGCAACAGCAGCGGAAGAGAATGCTGGGTTCAACTCCTGACAGTCAAGGACATGAGGGTGAAAAACATTAGTCATGAAAACATTAAGTCAAGGGTGCCCGGTTGGTGGTACTGTCAGTGAATTCAGCATCAAGTGTTTTTGATCGCGCTCCCGTAAACACCTCGACAGGCGAGCTGCTGCTGCTGGCCAGGTTCATGGAATGTTTTCCAACACTTTCAGTGAGATAATGCACTGCAGCACCCAACTGTCATCATATCAATATGATTTCAGTCAAGTGACAGAGGCCTCAGTGTATTAAAATGCCACGCACAGACAGCAGATCTCTAAACAACAGAGTAACCCGAGGGCGAATATTGTTGCAGCATCGATATCTGGCAAACAAATCTGCGCCATCGCCATGATGCTGCTGACATCTCAGCAGGGTCCACAATTTCCTGTGTTGAGGCTATTCCTGATTTCAAATCAAGTGGCAACAGCGTGGAGTGAAGTGAAACATGCAAAATCTCATTCCGAGATGGGACTGAAGATGTGTCAGAGTACTGCTGGATCTGTCAGATCCTTTTAATGGAAAACTCATACATTAAACAGGGAGAATTATTTGGGTTTGTTAATGCTTGGAGATAGGTCTCAGAACAACATCCTGTATTCAAACCAACAAATAAATCTATAATCTAATTTGTAGTTTGTGTGCAGATAAATATTAGTTATTTTCATGACATAATCATTATCATTTTAGAGCCTGGATCAACACCACTCGTAAATGGTGCATTAATAAATATTAATACTAGTAAAGTACTCTTCACATTGATTCATCCGTCTTCTATCCATTATACTCTATTAAATATTATAACCTTTAGGAAAGTGGGATTTATCGCAGAGTTATTTTACAACATTAAATGCCATTAGCCTCAGAAAGACAGGCACTAAAATCATTGAGCAGTCTTAGGTCTACTTCTATAAAGAAGTCAAGCTGGAGCGACATTCAGTGTAGCACATACTAAGATCCACCAGCCCCATTTCATTCAATCAGGCAGCACACTCAGACATTAGTCCCCTCAAGATCCATGAATTCTTTTTAAAATGCCAAACATCGCCCTAAAGAAAGGGCAAAAAAAAAAAAGAAAACTGACTGGATCCACCCTAAAAATGTCAGAGTTCCTTACTGACCCATGTCCCATCTTTCCAGCAGACCTCATGGAAATACCAGCAGTACTTTAACAGTCCTCCAGTAATCCAATGGACAGGGAAACAGGCATGACGTCCTGAGCGTAAGTAATAAACCTTACGTCATTCATGATGGTTGCTAACAGGCTTATCAAGCTAATACCATTGTTTATTGTTTATTTAGACAGCGCGACCTTTCCTTTAATGCCAAACCAAGATGATCGCTACCATTATTGACTGACAGTCCACTGACAACATTAACTTTGGTGACCTCATGGCCTTTCCTCTCGTGCCACCTTCAGCTCACAACCCCTTTCCCTTACGGTCCTTTGTGTTTACTTTTTCACCCTCGTTACCTGTGAAGAAAGAGGGGCCATGCAGAAACCACTCTACAGATAACAGCCCTCGTCAATTTGTCTGTTTTCAGTCGCGATAAAACCAGAAGTCACTCTGAGGAAAATGCTGAACAGCCGCTCTGTGAGCCGTGTAGCATATCATCAACTTGAAATCTAAGCACCGCTCTTTTCATCAACCCAACAGCAGATCATAATCAGTACAAGGGAGCAGAGCTACAGAGTGAGACGTTACACTTGACAGCACACAACATGGATGTGAGTTATATACACATGGGAGACCGGAAGAGAGAGATTTGATGATGTAGACAGAAGATAGAGAATTTCACCATTAACACAGCATCATTTCTGTGCGCAGCACCGGTGACTGCAGGATCTCAAGGCTGCTATTACAAACAGTACCGTAGATACAACTTAAATATTTCAGGCTGCTGTCATTTCATGGTGAGTGCTGGTGAAACTACAGCAAAACTAGAATGGCACTTGTGCCAGTACACACAGCTCCTCCAAGGCCAAACAGTCGAAAAGAAATGAACCTTAACAACGCATTGATTTATAAAATGCAGTAAAAAAAAAAGAAAGAAAAAAAAAGGAAAACAACTGCTTCTTCTTCTAAATATGCATCAAGGTCTCATCTATACTCCAGATTTGGTGGGAATTGCTTCTGTCGCCTTTGTATAATCAACTGGCTGGACTTTGCTTCTCTACATGTGCCAGCGTTATTCGTGCCCGCGGTACGCTTGGTGTCAGAGACTGCAGATGTGTTTTTATATATGCATTATTATACTTGTTATGTACCATTGTGCTCATATGAATATAGTAAGTAAGTAAATTAAAGAAAGACAAATTACATTTAATCTAAACTCATCTCATTAAGAGAATCTAACTCACAGAAATCCATCATAGTGATGGGGCATCTTTTATTTGAGACTCATTTTCCCATCTGGTTCACATAAACGCTTTCAAGCTTCTAACGATAATTCCTATGAAAATTACAAAAACAATCCAAACGGACTAGTGATGTACATTCATTTCAAACTAACGGCCTAACTGTCTGTGTTTTTTATGAGAACACACAGTCAATTTCATTTCAAAATACTGATAAAAATCAATAATTTAGACTTGCTATCACCCGCATGGTTGAAATACAATTTAATTTAGAATCTCCCTGCAACAACACTCTGCACTCAGCGGGCAGAGCCGTGTTTCTGCTGTGGGCCCATGATTTTCTGCTGAAAATATGGACGACTTGGCAGCATGAGCTCAGCCCTCTAAAAAAGAAAGTAGACTGTACTGTATTTCAAGCTACATCATGCCACTGCCGGGCTGTCAGGGAGGGAAGGAGGTGGGGGTTGTCTCTGGTTACTTTGGCCCTGCCCTGTCCCTGTCAGGGTTTTCATCTTGTGTGGTATATCATCCTCACATCTCATTTCAGGGCACTTGGCAAACTGAAGTCAGTTCAGAGGAGCAGGGGCAGCAGCTTCAAGTGTGAAGCGAAATCCTCAGATGAAGGTGCAGCCCTGATGGTTTAGCAGCAGCGGAGGAGCACAAAGCAGCTGAAGGCCCTCAGACTAGTGTCTGCACAGAATGAATTGCCATGGTCACTTTTTAATGAGAGGCGGGGCATATTTAATAACATAAGAAAAGAAGATATTTCTTTCACTTCTTTCAGCCACAAAGCTTGTAAGCAAATACTTTTTTCTCTCATCTCTGCTCAGGTCCGAAGTGCACATTAGCCCTAAGTGCACACCTCCATCGAGGGCCCCATCATGCTTTGTTAGAGAAAATAATAAAACATTGTCTGATGTGCTCTGTGTTTCTTTTTTCAGTACAGCTGCTGAATCCATGTTTAAATTTGCTAAATCCAGATTTCTATTTGGAAGCGAACACCAAGTAGACATCCCCAGCGCTCATCCAAGGGGGTAATTTAATTAAAAGTAAAGTCCTACCTATCATTGATGTTCTAGTTTTGGTTGTTTTTTAAGTAACCCTGCTGACAAACAAACAAACAAGCTGCACAGGCTAAAACACAACCTCCTTGGCAGAGGTAATTTAGAGTCTTTTCCCTCGTTAAAAAAAATATGTTCAGTCTATCAGATGTTTATTCTGCTAAAACGTTCTTCCAACGTGCTTTGAATCTAGAGGGGCTGCTGGAGTAACACCCCGCAGCAACAACAAGCTCAATCAATCACAGAGCCATCAATGTGCAGTTCGCCGTCAGTGTGAGGCGTTATCATGCAATGCTTTCGAATATTTACATCTTGTTAAATGGCTGCTCGCATGAAATTGTGATTACTGCAATCACTGCAGTGATTAATTGCAAATTGACCAATTAGTTTCATTGGTAAACCTCTTAGACACAGACAGCAGGCGAATCAACAGAGCAGGATATAGATTTACAAACATGGCTGCAAGTCACGTCAGGAAGCAGACACTCAGGCAGAGAGGCTTCCAGCCCACTCAAAGCAGTTACAAACAACCAAACCCAGTGTCAGACGACTTTAAAGCATGCAGATTCATTCATTCAACTTTCCAGACAGGACATGTCTAAGGGGTCAGACCAAACACAGGTTTAAATATTCATTTCTTTTAAAACCCAAGTTTGGAAAAGCAAGCGCAGCAGCCACCAATATCCCCTCACTGACTTAATGAGCCCATCTGTGAGGCCAGCAAAGGTTTGAGTCACTTCTATTGATTAATAACTAACCATTTTTAAGAAATATTCTCAACATTTGGCGCAGGTAATTAACACTACCCTTTTAAACCTTTCACCATCATTTTCATCTAAAGACCATTTTACTGATAACTGATGGCAGTAATTATAAGAAAACCATTTTTAGAAATTTTAATGGTGTGTGACATTTACGGCAGTCAATAACTACTACTTTGGGGGTCAACATAAGGCTCATCACTTTTAACTTACACCTCACAGGGCAGAATTGTTGCATGCATGACAAATAAGAGGAATACTTGGAGTATAGTCAGACCATAAATTGAATTCCACTTCTAGCACTTTTCTCAAATGAACAGCCACTAGAAGCCCGAGGTCACACTCAAACACAACTGCACCTCTGTATGTCAGGCTTTTTCTATCAAGCCCCGGCAGAGTAGTGGCGTTTTTGACCTTTGACACGCAATTAACTTTGATCAGATGCTTGAGCCAGAGCAAACACAACAAGTACAAATGTATTCCCCTCTCACAGATCTGTTTGGACATACGATATTAATGACTGTGACTATAATGGCCAAAATGATCTTTAATGGTGAAAACCATATTAATATTCCATCATCTCCACAACAAACTGGCTAACGACACACAGCCCGTATAAAGCTGTCCTCGCATTGCTGGGAACAAACAGATTGGTGAGAGATTCAAGGAAAAACCTGAACGACAGAGCTCAGAAACAGATGTTTGCACACAGGTGCACTGCACAGTAGAATTAAGCAATTAACATCCCACCGTGCTCTGTGGCATGTGGCACATTGCTGAGCAGGCTCAACTGATTCACATTTACATGTATCGAGTTAGCAAGAGCAAAAGACCATAGTGATTCTCAAGTGGTGGGGGCACTCTTCCTTTGGAGGGGAGAGGCTGGCGTTTCAGGAACACTGACTCAAGAAACAGTTCAGTGCAGTGAACAGAGTCTGCGGTCGACCTTTGTGATGCGAGTGGACAAACAAAGGGGCTGGACGAGATCAACACAAACCGTCCATCCACGCTGAGAGCTCCCTGCTGCAGTGGAACATTCACTGGTGCAAGAACCCAGCACTAAACTACAGAGATGTGGGGGGAAATAGTGACATGATCAGATGAGTCACCCTTCAATGTAATCTCCACAAGTAAACTAGACTGGCACTCAGTAGAGTACATACTTCTCCCAGGGCTCAACAGAGCCCTTACCAAACCACCAATTTACATCCTCTATCTGGGTCCAATTGCACAAAACCACACACACACACACACACACACACACATATATAATGTCCCTTGAATACTGTTTAAAACTGCATTAAGATACATGACTTATTCCCTAGAGAGTTATTTATTGACCTACATTCCAGCCGTCCAATTAGTTTCAAGGCTATCCATGCTGCAGTTTTTCTGTCATTCAACCTATAAACAATTGTACAGGGGTCAGAACCTTAGCTCCTTAGCAGAAGTACATATTTGCATATTTAGTGTAAACCAAGAGAATAGTACAAGCCTGAACTCCTGAACCCGACAACGAGGAGAGCCTTCTGCTCGCAGTATTTTTATCCTATTCCAGAATGACACTGCCTTCATGCATATTCCATACGCGGGTCACTGCGAGATACCTATGGGAGATATTGGAGGGTGCTTCTGGTGACATTTCAGAATGGTCTTCTAAAGGCTTGAGGAATCAATGCCAAGGTGCACGTGGCAGGCAACACCTCTTTAAGACACTTAATGTTAAATTTTCCTTTCATTTGTCACCCATGTGACCATCCAACAGAGCGAGACAGGAAAATCGAACGCCTGGAATTCCACCTGATATGCAGCAGCCGCTCTGCAGCACATAATTATTCACTTAGGCATATCGAAACAACCCACAAACCACGGCTTGGGCCTGGCAGCCTCTTCATATGAGATGATGTTATGTGGCGTTGATAAGCAGCAGGCGACCAGAACAGAACATGGAAATAAAGTTGAGTGCAGCAGCAGGTTAAGAACAGGGGGCTCAGCAGTAGAGATGTAATTTAGATATGAGGAACAGTAAAGCAGGCTGTCACATAAATAAATAAAATCATTGCTTTGAGTTGAAATATTTCTGTAATACGCGGCCCGGCTGTGAAGTCAGTGTGAAAAGGTGACTTATGCTCAGTCAGTGTGTGTGCGAGGAAAATCAATGGGGCAGAGAAATTAGTTTCTTCATCTGTCCCCCAGGCCGCTTCACAAGAGAAATTTAACAAGAAACCACGTTTGCAATGAAGCAAATCATAAATTCTCCCAAATTAAAAAAACACGAAGACACCAATAGGACCGTCCCACACCAAGAGCACGAGCTGTGCGAGCGGATAACCCAACTCTAGAACTCTCATCACACACGGCCGAACAGCCACCAAGCCAGAGAACAACACAACGAGCAGCCAGCTCACCTTCGTGCAGTGGAGGAGCTGCCAGCGCCGGGGTGGCCTGCCCCCGATGGCGCAGGTGCTTCTCGCAGACCTGGCGCAGCATGGCCCAGTCCTGGAGTGGGCGGGGCTTCTGACGGACCTTTACTCTATGGAGGCCCGGATGTACCAAAAGGTGACGATGTGTTTCAATGTTGTTTATCTTGTGGGAGCGAGATATTTACTTGAAGAGTGATGTTGATGTTTTAATCATCAGAAGGTCAAATAAAATAATAAATTGTAAATTACCCTCCCCTTACTTCCTTTTATAGCTCTTCACTATAAGAGCGTATTCTCCTTGGTTAACCCTGGTGACGATGTGTCTGTGCAATATAAACGTGAAATGCACAGAATGCTTTAATGTCTTAATGGCCTCGCTCTTGTTCTCTGGCACAGCTTGGGAAATTTGGAGAAGACTATTCTGTTTTTTATTTTTTTATTTGTTTGTTTTTTTGGTTTTTCTTTCTTTTTTCTTGAGATCCATTAAGTATTTAAGCAGTGAGAAACAATCAAATCAAATCTCTTGATTTATTTACAGGGAAATTCTTTGTCAGACTCCACAGTTAACAATGTATGACATGCCATAAAACAATAGTTGTTTGCCTCTTCTATTGTGAGTCGATGAACACTGTGGATCTTCAAAACAGCACTCAGGAAAGAAAGGAAAATGCAGAGGGACAGAGACACATTTTTCAATAATGCAGGGATAAAACCATTTCACACGATTATATTCTTCCTTCTAAATCTTCAGTGCAATAAAATATAGAGCACAATGAGGTGCTGCCAGATGCCTTGAGTATGACAGATTTGATTAAATGATGCAGACAGTGACGGGCGAGATCAGATGGAAATTATGACCCTTTATTCTTTCAAATTTGGGCGCAAAGTTGAATTTCCATTGACTGACCTTTTCAACTGTGAAGAGCAGCAACCCTGAAAGGAGCAGTGGATGGTTTCTTTGGTTTCCAGTGACAGCTGACAGATGAACATGACAGCCTGTAATCCTCCAAAGAATCCTGCATATGCAAATGTTAACTGTTCACCCTTCATCGTGTGCACACACTGGGATATTTCCAAGGGCCTTACAACTCTGCAGACTGGGGACTCTGGGTTGAATAAGAGCAAAGTTAAATAAATACTTCATATCATCACATGTAATCTACAGCATCTGGTTCTGCAGATAGCTTTGCTCCCCCTATAGCGTGAGCTGAACCCTCTCACCTCTGTGTTTTGCCACGTGTCTATACCATTGCATGTTTTTTAAAACAGATATTTTAAAAGTTTCAGTTTAAAAAAAAAAAAAAATACAATTGCTCTAATGAGTAGGTGGAGATAAGTCTAAATCAACAGAAAAGAACGTTGTGGTAAAAATGGAGCCTAGAGAATTCCACTCGTAGCTGCTTTCAGACCCTCTGCAAAGAGTTTGTGTGTGAGAATGCAAACCACTGAATTATAAAACATTTGTCACTGAGACAACACTGAGAAGATGGCTGAAGAAGAGGAGCAATCCTGCCACAGAGGACATAGATGAAGATTAAGAAGACAACAAGGATTCAGCGCTGATGACGTGTCAATGTGCTTTAAGCAAAAATGTGATTTCCAGGGCAGACTTTAACATCATGCCCGTCCTCCTGCACCTCCTGATTTTTTCACTTACCTATCACTACTCTCGAAAATGTAAATATGAGTCCTTTCCCAACACTCATTAAAATGGAAAGAAACGATTCCTCCACCTGCTCAGTACTGTAGCAGGCGTTTACACGTTTGTCCGTCCGTGGATAGATTCTGTTACATGATGCTACAGTACATCACGTCGTGCACATTTACAGGATTGAAGCTGAGATGAGAATGAGGTCCAACCCAAGAGCACTGGGAGCCCATGTAGTAATGTTGCATTTATGTCTGAGCACTCATGTCCTAATGTAGTTACAACTAATGGGATGGAACGCCAGTTGCTGTTGTGGCTGATGTGATCCGAGTGCTAGATGGTTCTCTCATTTTTGCTTTTTTATCATCGGTGACATTTACAGGCAGCTTTAAAACCAAACACTGTTGAGAGGAATAAATGCGACAGGCTCTGAGCATCAGGAGACCCAGTCCATGGAAAATATTCAAGACACTTACAGCAGCACCTCAGATTATCTGGGTTTTGGTGAAAGGTTTGGCTGGGGCGTCAGGCTTGATCCAATTAGTTGAGTTTGGAATAAAGGGATCTGGGTGACAACACAGTGAGTCACAGTCACTTCAGTCAGTCTCTTGTTCGGTGGCTGCACTTTTCTTCTGCTGATATCTCATACAAACAATCGCTGCTCTCGCCTTCTCCCTCTCAGATGTTTTTGGGTTCATTTTGTGATTTATTTTACACAATTCGTTATACAACGCTCTCCCAGCCCTTTGTTGTTGCTCCTCTTCTCACTGGCTCTCATTTTTCCTCTCACAGATGCTCATCTCTCACCCCAGATAGGACACTGTCGTGTGATGTCAGGACAGGAAGGGACTGCTTCTGCTCCACGGCACAAGACAGGACCAAAAAACCCACACAAGGCACGTCTGAGAGTGCTGAGCATGTGGAGCCGGCTTTCACCGGGCGGAGGCCCAGAGTCTTACAAATTGTGCTGCCAAGCAGTTGAGGCATTGTTTCCCTTGTTTTCACTCTTGCAAACAGCACAATAAAATCAAATCTGTGTCACAGCGAGTGCAGACACCATGCCAGAGAACATTTTAAGAGAGGTGTCTCAATTGTTAGGGAACGTCCTGCACATTTTGCATCAGGAGAATATTGGATATCATTGTCATCTGGGAAATCAGATTCAATCCAATACATCATTGGGAGGACAGCACACTGAATTGCAATCTAAATCCTTCTAACCCCAGACAAATGCTGGAAACTGAGGCAATTATGTTTACAGATCCATCACCCATCGATCTGTCTTTTTATTTTGCAGAAGGGTGACATGCTGAATCACCAATGTGTCCTAAAAGATCCTTTTTATGTCATTGACTGTTCCATCAAGTGCTCCTGGCCCCAAGTGCATCAAATGCAAATATTAAAATCATAGAGATGCAAACCTTGTTAAAGCTTTGACCAGCTCAGTGAAAGACAAACTCCTGGACACGTCATTCTATCATACTGGACACACAGCAATAATCTGATTAATTGTGCCTGTTAAAGACAAAGACTGATGCTCTTAAATCATCCTGATTTGATCTGATAATCCCTGCTGCCCTTTGGTATCTGTGTAATGTGACACCAGTGATACTGCTGGTAATAACCTTCTGTCAGGTTCAGACCCCAGTGTAATATCTGACAGATCGCACCGTTTTCTTTTTGTCCTCCTCTGAGCTTGTTGTGCACTGCCTGGATTGAGGGAGCTCTTTTAGTGCCTGTGAGTCATTGTGTAGCTGAGTGTTGATCAGACCTTGTGTTTGCTTGATATATAGAATATAGAGTAAATACACTGGGCAGCAGACAGTGGTTTAATCAGCTGCACAGGCTCCTCCATCGAGACTTGAGAAGAATACAAATCAGAAGCAACCTGAACCATTAAATCCTCAAAGACTGAATGCTTATAAATACAATGTTCTATCATATTGTATATTTAGATTTCATAGTGCATATTTAATGCCCTTCAGCCCATTGTATTTCCTTTTCTTTTCTTATACAAATTTTCGATGGGATTCACATTGCATAACACTGGGCCCAAGCTAAATATAGACCATGTGTGAGGCGGTGACAGTATTCTGTGCTGCAGCTCTGTGCTCTCATCACTACCCCAGGGTGCCAGTTTGACAATACAGTCAATTAATGATGACAGAAGAGAAATTCTCCAGCTCTGTGAGTAGTTACCTGAGCTACAATCAAAATGTCCAATGATCTATCGATTCATCTATTTTTACATGTGCAGAGAAAATCCACCTCTGAAATCAGACGCTGGAAAAATGAAACATTTGTAGAGCGCCTCTTTGACCACGCGAAACGCTTTTTCCATTCACACATCCACACTTTCACTGGGGTTGACCGTGTTGCTCAAGGACTCTTCGGCGCGTGGACGTGGGTGAAGCTGGGTTCAAACCGCAGAAGTGGTCAGTGGACAACATGCTCCTGAGCCACGGCTGCTAACAGGAGGCTCTTAGTGTGGAGCAGCTCAGTAGTGAGAGTGGGTGGTCGTCCACTGACTGATAAAAGAATACAACCATGGAACAGCTCAGCAGAAACCTAAAATCAGATCTGTGAGAGTCAAATAGACGAGTTTATTTCAAAACTCGTCTGAATTTTCCCGTGAAAATGTCTTACCAACATGCAACTGATAATTATCTTATTTATTACCTCAATAAATTATTAATACAGCAGGAGAATATAGATAGTATATAGTTGTGCATTATTTCAGGATGGATGCATATGTTGGGCCTTACTGCGTATCACAGCAGCAGAGTGGTGTTTGTGGTTGTGAGTCAAAACAAACCACGATGCCCATGTTCATCATTGTGGAGGAACATCTCCCCCAGAGCAATGGAGTGGCTCACTGAAGTGTTTTCACAGTTATTACGGAGCTCTGTGGTGAAGAAAATTAAGCTGTAACAGGTTTTTGTTTTCACAGGAAATACTTGTTGGTAGCCTTAATTTATTTTTTGTTTTTGTCTTTCCACTACATTTACTGAGAGTAAGAAAAACAGAGAACACCCAGAGGCTCATCCTGTAAGCTGAACAAAATTATCACCGCCTGGCGACTCCTGTATATTCCTATAACCTGTCAAATGCAATGATTCCCCGGTTTTCGCGGCTGTTCCTCACACTTGCAGGACCTGCAGCATCACATAAAATCAAATCCGCTGCAACAATATGCTTTCACAGCTTCGACAAACACAGGCAGCCCTCGCTGCCTCTCTGCAGGCCACGCACAGAATGGCATGGGGGGGGGGGGCTCTGGTGTCCCGAGGACACAACAGCAGCAATTACACTTGACTCTTGGCTTCTGAGTGACAAGGAAACTCCTTCAGGAATAACCTGTAGCGTGGTGTAATGTTAAGTGCGAGAATCTTTGCCTCAGGCGACTCAGAGGGAGCCGGGCCAACACAACAAGCAAGTTGCTATTTTGAACGTAAAGTGTTCTGCTTTGTGCAATTCACAGGGCTCAACAGATACGCTAATCTGCTTCCTGAGACATAGCATGCTAACTGGATGAGACAACATCGGCATGGATGACGGGTTTACCACAGCTAAGTCTCCAGCTGTGGAATAGATGTACGGGCGGCTCTTCAGAACTGATTTCAAGGACAGAATGTTTAAATCATATGCACATTGGATTTTTCTTCTCTGCCTCACAGCTTGATACAGGTACATGGACAGCTCTGGAGCCGGTGGTTGTGGGGAAATATTCACATAATGGACTCGGAAGTCAGTTAATCAATATATATTGATCCTGCACAGCGAGTTCCTGCCCTCAAAAGTATTCAGATGTTTGGAAAGTCAGAAAAATGCATAGGTGCTCATCGTCTTCAGCAGTATGTGGTTTGAATTATTGACCAAACATACACACCAACTTGTTGAGAACTATTTATTTCTTCTGTAAGTTTTAAAGAGGTTTTTTTTTTTTTTTTTTTACGGTCTTCAAGATTCCTCTCTGGAGACAGGAGACTGGTTCTGCCGGAAATGGCTGCACATTTACATAAGCAAAAACACAAGACATGCAGAAGTGCTGCATGGGAGAGCGATACGGTGAAAACACTGCCTGGAGCCATACATAACAATAGCGGATTTGCATAAAATGGGATTTAAAATGTCTATTACCTCAAATTTAAAAGCATTTAAGGACATTTATGTTTACATTCACAGCATTACAGTAACATAAAGGGTTATTGTTCCTTTTGCTAATCTTAAAAACTGCCCACAATAAGAGCAGGCTTCCATTACCCACTCCTTACCGATACAGCTTATCCATGAGGGACCCAGGGGGGCTGAGGCCAATCCCAGCTGATGTCGGGCCAGAGACGCCATGGACAGCTCTCCAGCACACTGTAGGACAGACATATAGAGACAAGCAACGGTGCCGTCCTCCAGCATGCAGACAGCCCGATGTTTTTAGATGGGCATATGATGTGTAACATCAAGGCATGTTATGATGACATTTAATGGAAATGGAAATAAGAAAGGCAAATAAATACATCAGTGAAGACAGACTGCAGACAGCAGGACAGGATTGACTTTAATCCAATCTCCTCCCTGCTCTTTACATTTCCCTTAAAGTGAATTACAGCCAGAGTGAGAAATCTTTAGTGAACCTCTCACACTATAAAGTCAGGATGGATAAAGGCTTTAAAGTGACTGAGGTGTAATTAACAGCCCTTTGTTGAATCTGTTCCGTGAAGTATCTGCTATAAATCCTGAGGATGAGGTGTAATATGTCAAGTTAAGATGTTAATTGGCAGTAATGGCAAATATTCAGTCTGTTTCAACAGATTCCTTCAGTACATTGTGTTCACTCGTCTATTCTGGGAAGGGAGAGGTGGTTTGAATGTAATGGAGTTGTTCTATGAGACAACAATTCACATAGCTTCATAGAGTAGTTCATCAATTTCAAATCTTTAAATCTGTCAACCAATCACTGCTGTCAAACTTGAAATCTGACCATCAGCTCTCATCCAGTGATTGAAAACAGCCCAAGGTCAAGAACAGATGTGAAGGAGAAGCCATGAGGAGTCAGGAGTTAGGAAGGGAGAACTTCAGAGAAAGCCTTGTTTTTGTAACGAGTTTATTCATAACAGAAGATCCACAGTCTGAATGGCCCCCGTGCTGAAGGCTGTACGCTGCGTTAAGTTTCCTGCAGAATGACACATCCTGAGAAAAGATGTGTTGACTTTAGAACTAAAACCTGAATCCATTCTGTTGAATCTAAACAAACAGGACTGAAATGATGACCTGATACAATAATAAGTATATATGTGTACCTTACATGGACGTGTCCATCCCACAGTCATGGATTCAATTAACTCTTTTATGTGTGTGTTTACTCACAGGATGGTGCCCTTTTTAGGGCCCATGCTGAAATACTGATTGACTTGTGACAGAAAGAGACACAAACCATCCCCCATGAACATCATTTGCTTTTCCTGATATAAAGTGGAATATGTATGACTGTTGTCTGCTTGTTTCTGCCGTGCACCCTCTGCTGCACTAACGGGGGATGCAAAAGGCTCAGCGCCTCCGTCCTTCAGATGCAGGTGAAAGCTGGAGCCCTTTCACACGCCTGCATTCACAGAAACCGTTGGAAGAGGACAGCCTTGTCATCCTCAGTCAAGAAACATATATTTCAAAAGATGCTCTCCCTGAACTGGGCCACAGTGAATAAACCTACACCAGCATCGAGTCGGTGACGCACAACACGCAGACTCTTCAACGTTATTAATTGAGATGCAGAACCGTCGTCCTCGCTCATTATACGCCAATGCCTTGATTAGCCGTGTCTTTACATGGGTAGGCTTAGTCAGCTATGTGTAAGGCCATCAAGGGACACTTCTGCTTCCCTTAACATGTTTGTACTACTCATTAATATGGAAGACAATACAGTCTGACGGTCCTGATCGTTTGGGCGGAGCCTGTTTGGGACGGCTGTCTGCAGTGTCGCCTGCAATGAATCCTTGTATTTATGAAGATGAATCGATTGCTGACGATACTGTCCTTCCATGCACGCTGTTCCTTCCACTTTATGTTAATTGGAATCATCAATTAATTAAAATGGGACGTTATTGTTTCGTTAATTTCTTTTCTCTGTACCATGGACACTGCATCATGAGATGCTGCTGTGTCAGCAGAGACTTGAGAGAGAGAGAGAGAGAGAGAGAGAGAAATGCTCCTTAATCTTGTCAGGATCAGCCGGGGTAAAGAACGGTTAGTAAAAGCTCCTGCTTCATGCGCCCTGGTGGATGGAGACGAGCATCTGCTTTTCTTCTACCTCATTGCAACAGATGACTCCAGAGGCCCATGGCTTTCTGACTGCCCCCTGGTGTCAACTTCAGTAGGTGGCTGTTCTTTCCTGCGAGGAGGGGGGGGAGGCGGTCGGCCAGTTGCGCTCGATGTGCGGTTTAAAATGCATGAAGATAATCACTGGAGGGAGGGGAGAGTAAAAGAAGATGATGCAGCATGAACGTTGCAGAGTATAGAATTGTCAACAGACTTATATAAAAAGGTCTCGAGGAATAGAGACATATGGAAAAGATCAATGAACAATCTTCTTATTTTGAGCGACGTCAATAAACAAGCGTGGATTCAAACTCCTTCAAGTGTGTCTGCTTTCATAGCTTTGAGATCAATGGGAGTTATGTTAAAGAGGCTATTATCTCCATTATCTGTAATTATCTCAATCAGGTTGTGTTTTCGCTCCGCTTTCTTTGCTGAGACACAAACTGTCAGTGAAGAATGCCATCAGTGGTGGTCTTCAACATTTTTACTATCTTCCCATGAGATACATGAATGAATCTATGGTGACTGTTGAGCCTTGGAGGAGTTAGGTGATATTTTAATTGATTTAATGAATTCTTCTTTTGGACAATAAATGTTTGCAGGTGATGATCATTTATAAACTCTCGACCTTTCAGACTCTACACTTTAGAGTGAACCTGGATGACATGTGTGAAATGCTTCCGACCAGTCTGGACTAAAACTTCAGATTTGAATTCAAAGATCGATGATATTCTTGCTTTTAAAGATGACTTAAGGATCAGCCTGGCTGCATAATGTTCATGTCACTTCATCTCCATGCATTAACATTTGTGTTTTCAAACTGCGCTGAGACATTCTGTCCTTGACGGCCTTCACACTATCACGATTCAAAATGTCTGACCTTCAAGGCCTCGGCGCCCTGGCGGTAACAGCACGAGCCAGGTAAAGTCATGTTTAATATCTACATGGCAACAGATCCTGTCATCACATGGTCGCTACTTGACTCCTAATAAAACGTGCTGCAGTGAACTTGGTTCCTCCTCCTTGAACGAGCTCGGCCAAGGTCAGTGCGAGAAAAAAGAAAAAAATCCTCAGGGTAACCTTGTCAAACTAAGCTGCATGTGTCCCCAGAGTTTCTTTAGATTAGACTAACTCCAGGGTGGGTGATGTTACTTTCAAACTGTAATTAATCACACATAAGTCAGGGAAAGGTTTAATGGAAATTTCAAGCTTTAACACATTTTATGACTTCTGCCCTGGTTTGTTAGAATTTCATATGATCTCAATTTCATCACGGATTCAGAGGTTTTTAATGTTTTGCGTGGTTTAAAGACTCCAGAGGAGGTAACCAGGGGAACACATTGGGAAATTAAAACATGAAGCACGTTGCAATCATCCACTGCTTCTGAGTGTAGCTCCCGCACATTCTTTCACATAATGCCTGTTATGAGAGCTGAAGCACGCATACATGTGAAGAACATGCACATGCCCAGCAGACCAGGATTCAACCCCCTTGCTGAATGGCGGCGGCGGTGCTAACCAGGGACTTGAGTCTGAAGGTCATCTCCTATACAAGAGTAGGCCACTTACTACTGCACCGATGAAGTCATCCAATGAGCTCGTTTTCTTTACAATAATCTTTCCTGAGTTATAGATGAATGCATGCACAACACCAGGCAGACATTAAAAATTAAAGGTATGTTATAAATATATTGCTAATTATGCACTTCTTTCAGTATAATGGGTGTGTGTGTGTTCATCTGTACTGCACCGAGGCCTTTAAATTACTACATGGTACAGTTATCTACAATAATGCACAAGCCAACATGGTGTGATAAGCTATACTTTACTATCTGTATACTAGATATCACTTGATACTGTTTTATACGATACATATATGATACTATACTGTACTTAACTGTACTATATGATGCAATACTATACAGGAATTCAAACACAACACCACACTATTTACAAGGTATGATATTTTAGTGTACTATAATATGCTATACTTTACTCCTGTAGAAATATGATAATGTACTTTACTGTACAATATGCAATCACACGGTAGCTATACTTTATATATATATACAGTAATTTACTGCACTATAGGATCCTATAGATAATATATGATACCAAACAATACAATATGGTACAGCATTATATTGTATACTGTACTTTATCAAACTATTAGACACTATATGATCAAATGAATTCATTAAGAAGGGTGTGATGGTTGAAGTTCTGTAATGTGCTAGTCTAGTATTGGATAGTGCAGTACAGTATGGTGTATATTTAAAGCTGCAGTTGTGTTTACAAGTCGAACAAATATGTCTTGTGATTACTA